>VZTJ01000523.1:3221627-3280453 GCA_013397795.1 Orthonyx spaldingii
CCCCAGAACGGACCCACCACACCCCTCTAGTCCAAGGTCACAGCAAATACCAAATTCTCCATTGGCTGGAGCATTTTCCCTTGGCCCAGGGAGCCAAGTTCAAGTTCCCAACCAGCGTGAGGGAAGAAGGGCCGTGGGTACCTTCCCTCCCTTCCCTCCTCGCGGAGCTGGCAGCTCTCCTGCCTCTCTTATCTCTCCCTGAGCAGAGCACTGAATGATTTTTGCAGCACGAGAGCTGCAGCTGGAGGCCTGTGTGTAAATAACAAATGCAGAGCCAGCGAGGAGGCAAAGCACGGGGGAGAGCCGTGCCCTGACGGCGAAGCGGGGGCTCAGCTCTCAGGGAGGGCTCTTGAGGCAGAGCACAGATCGAGAGGGTGACACAAACTGCTCAAGTGGCTCCATCGTTTGTCTCTCCCGGGCCTGAGGCTCCCAGGGAGCTCCGCACTGAGCTCTGCACTCCTGGTGCAGTCCCTGGGATCCCTCTGCTCCTCCCAGAGTCTCAGGGATTCATACACAGGTCATGATTTGTGACCGTGGCTCCAGTGCAGAAGAACTTTTGTTTTCCTCCTGTCGCTTCCAGGAGATGAAAGTTGTGATGAGTCTTCTTTTATATCATGACTGTAAAGATATCGTCCTTTCTTAATGCAATAAACTAATAAAAGTTGACAATAGCATCTGTTCCTGGGGTTTAATCTGCATATAGATCAGGAATGTGGTGATTCCAGAAGGAGGAAACAAGAGTTTGATGAAAGAAGATAAGATGGAAAAAATACCATCTGGAAAACAAAGGAAGGAAAGGCAGAGGCCATGACAGTAACGGGAGATTTAAAACATGACAGGCTCTAAATCAGCTCGATCTGGGATCGTACCTGGGCTCCCTGCCCGCCCTGGGACACAAAGAGTTGGCTCATGCTGCTGGCAGGGGGGTCCCAGCCTGGGCTGTGCCCACCCTGTCTGCTCCGGCCTCTGCTCCAGGGAGCGAGGGGGAGGCCAGGCTGGGTTGGACTGGCTCCAGCTCTGGGGCTTTTCTCTTGCTGAGCAGAAAGTTTAGGGTGTGATGTGATGTCCGACAGCCTGTCCGGGACACGGGGTCGGGACATCAGGGGATGGCTGGGTCCAGTGGTGCCATGGGGGAAGGAGGAGCAGTGGGGACACCAGGGGATGGCTGGATGCAGTGGTGCCATGGGGGAAGGAGGAGCAGTGGGCAGAGGCAGGAGAGCTCTGCAGCACAGAAGGGCCCATGAGACGTGGAGCAGCTTTCTTCTCTCAACACCTACAGCTCAGATGGTCCCTGCACCAGCCAATCTTGTGAGATGGTTTCGTACTTTCATCCCAGAATAGTTTGGATCCCGAGAAAAGCGGGGTAGGAATTTTCCTGGGAAGCATTTTCTGCCAATCCTGGGCATGTGGACCCTGGGATGGTAGGACTTGCTGACCCATTGTCCATCAGGCACCTTGGACTCCCAGGAGGGTTCAGTGGGACCATGATGGGAAGGACACATTGCTGCAGCTGGTGGAGTGGGAATATCTGGGAATGGTGGCACACTTTAGCCAGACCTCAAAGACAGTGGGAAGCCTTGCAGTGAGGCTGACAGGTCCCACACAGAGAGAGCCAGGTCCCTCTTTCGTAAAAGCCATCACAGAGCTTTAAAGCCATTTCCACATCTTGTGCCGTGCAGGACGGAGCCTCCAGAAGATCCTCCCAGCCCAGAGCCCGAGACCAATCCTTGATATGAGACCTGGACCCCCTCCAGGTCTGCAGGCAGCAGTGGGACTGCTGGACTCAGGTTTGGCAGAGCAGTTTGTGGTGATGAATTACCCCTCTCTCGGGGAAGTCCCTCCCCATCCCGCTCTTCTGGTGCAGGGCCCTGACCTCCTCCTGCTCCTTTTGTCCCGCTCTCCCCAGGAAGCCCCTGCCTGGAAAAAGGCTCTTTTTAAACCAGCATTCCCAGAAGGTGCCGATGCTCCTGCTGTGAACTCTGCACCAGTCACAGCCCTCACCGTCGTGACGGGGGCAGGAAAGTTTGAGGGGACACACAAAAAGGGTGGAGGTGGCTGGGATGGAGCAGTCTGGGAAGGAAAGAGCCGGGATCTCTCTGCCAGCCAGCCCTGCATCCATGTCCCTGCCAGAGCCTCGCTGCCCAGCCCAGCTCCTCTCCGGCCACCAGAAAGTGACCCTGGGGCCGGTGACATCAGAGCGTGCGGAGGAAATGACCTCAGGGGAAGGGCAGCAGCAGCAGCAGCGCGGTGCCAGGTGATGGCTGCAGAAGCATCCCCGCTTTTCTCATGCAAATTGGGGGAGGCAGGAGCGGGGAGAGGGAGCCCGGAGAAATCTGATGCGTCGGCAGAATTGTTTCTATACGGAATATTTTTCAAAGACTTCAATAAGGCAAGAGCAGCGTTTGCAAAGGGAGTGCGAACAAAGAAAGCACAGCTGCATCTTGGGGCTGAAAGGAAGAGCTGGGGGGCGGCTGCGATCAGCTGGGCGGGGGGCGACAATCGGGACAGCGGGGCAGAGAATGGGCGCATTTTCCTGCAAATATTTGACGCTTTGGATGAGTTTGCTTTAGTGCTTCTTCCCCCTTGTGCGCTCCCACTCCACAAACATTAGCACTATCAACTTTTACTGGCAGGAGAGCTCTCAGTGGGAGATCTCCGCAGCTGATTCATTGAGGGCTCGCAGGAAACGGAATTTTAAAGGGAAATTTGCATTGTAAGTGCTTTGCACGTTCGGCTAATCAAGGCGAACATCAACGCCATGAGGCTTCCATGGCCAATTACAGCACAGCTCGAACACTGGCGATGGAGCCAGGGGGGAGACGTTCTCCAAGAGACGTTCCCGGGAGAGGGGAGCCGTGGCCGGGGCGTGTTCGGGGGGCTCGGGGGGGGCTGTGTCTGGCTGTCGGAAGAACACAGAGAGCTTCCAAGTGTGGGAGCTGCGAGCCGGAGCTCGTCCGTGTCCTGCGAGCAGAGATCTCCTCGTGGCCGAGGTTTTGGGAACGCTGACAGTCGGATTGGAGAAGTGCTGACTGGAGACAAGGCAAGAATTTTCAGAGCAGCTTCCAGCCGTTCCGAGCTCTGTCCTGAACCCTTTTGATCCTGCGCTCGCTCTGAAACTATGGCACAGGAGTTCTCCCGTGGTGTTCGCACCCCACGGTGATTTTCGCTGGATTTGCAGAGCCCAGGAATTGTTCCTGGCTTTCCCAGCTCAGGGTTTTCATTTCTCATTCTGGCCCAAGCCTGGAGGAACAAAGAGGCCTGGGGGAAGAATATTAAACAGGATCTACAGCCTTGAAAACTGTCCTGGAATGGCAGCTTGTGACCTGTGCCACGGCTCCAGCAAAGGCCTGAGCAGGAAGTTTTGAGTCTGGCTGTAACTTTCCATCCTTTTTCCTTTGCTTTCTGCCTTGTATCACCAGGCAGAGGAAATCCTGCAATATCTCCATGTGGTATTTGTGGGGTAACACCCCAGGTTACCCCACGCAGTGCCCGGTGCACGAGCGGGGTGTGGGGACAGCCAGGTGTGAGCCAGGTGTGCAGCTCCTCTCTCCTCCCAAGTCTGGCATAAATCTTCTGGTTTTTCCACTCCTTTGTCTTCCTTTGTCGTCTTTATTTGCCCCAAATTTTCCATCTTTGGAGCTATTTCAGACTGAGTTCCAAGGGGTCTGTACCATTTCTTTCAATTAACCTTCATATCAAAGAGATCGCACCATGTTCAGCAAGTGTTTTTGCAATAAATGCTAAAAAAACCCCCACACTATCCTGATTTTCCTTTCTTTGCTGTTATGCCTGGTGGCATCAACACCTGCCTGTCACAGCGCTTTCATTCCTGGAACAGCTCCATCTCTAACACACTCTACTTTTTTTTTTCTTAATTATTCTTTTTTTATTTTAATGTTATTGTGCAGCCCCTTGTGTTTTCCTGCCTCCTTGTTCCGATATCTTCCATGTATTTTCTGTTTCTGCCTTCCCACTCAGTGGCAGCAGGTGCCTGCCTGTGCTCAGGGGATCCTGGATTCAATTCCTCTCCCTGACTCCGAGAGCACCACACTCACTTTGAAGCTGCAGCAGAAATTCGGGTGGAAACTGTGGAATGGCTTCTTCTCCAAGAGAATTTGGTGCTGTGGTGTTTCATTCACGTGCAGAAGTGCAAAATCCACTCCTCAGGTCCCTCTGGGATGGGGAGGAGCCGTGGGATCTGTGGCAGGAGGGATGCAGCTGAGTGTGAATCTGACAGAGAGGGGTGATGGAAGTGGAGGATCCTGGAATGGTTTGGGGTGGAAGGGACTTCAAAGCCCATCCAATCCCACCCCTACCATGGACAGGGACACCTTCCACTATCCCAGGCTGCTCCAAGCCCCATCCAACCTGGCCTTGGGCACTTCCAGGGATGGGGCAGCCACAGCTGCTCTGGGTAACCTCTGCCAGGGTTTTACCACCCTCACAGGGAAGGATTCCTTCCCAGTATCTCATCTAAATCTACTCTTTCTCTTCCAGTTTAGAGTCGTTTCTCCATCTGGGATCCATTCCAGGATGTCCCAGAAACCATCCATTGCTGCAAGGACTCCTTTATTTTAGTTTTATTTTTAAGGAAGACTGGAAAAAAGAGACACTGCTGAGCACTTTGGGAAACCTGGCCTCATCTCCAAACCTGGAATAACCAGGTTTAACTCCCAAGCTCAGGAATGGAGCACTGGGTGTCCAAACACTGACCTGAAGCATCAGCTGGGAGGGACCTTGGTTCCTTTGCTTTCCTTATGGAGAGCGTCAAGAGGCAGCGCTGGATTTGTCATGGACAGGAAAACAAGGGAACATCCCTAAAAATGGCATCCGTGCATCCCTGCCTGCAGATCCCACACGTGCAGAATGATTTCGGGTGGAAAATCCCGTCGTTAGGTTTTGTTTCCTCCATCTTTCTGCAGCAGAGGAAGCCACAGCTCCCAGAACTGACCCGGGAGCACCAGGGAGGGGCTGAGTGACCCTCGGGGGACTCAGGGGGTGACCCAGGGACAGGGCTCTGCTGGGAGGGGGCTCCTGCACGGACCCCCCATCCCACCACCACACAGGAGCCCTTTTTCAGGAGTTTATCCACCCAGAGGCCCAACAGCCCTAATTACACCTCTTCAAAGGCCTGGGGCTCTGGGCAATTTACTGGGGCAAAACTTGGGGTGTCTTTAATTAAAAGTTTCAAAAAGTTGGGCCAGTTGGGTCAAAGGAATTCTCTGTTGCTCTGACCCATTGTCCGCTTGGAAATTGTTTAGCTGGGCATGTTTTCCCCCCCTTTAATTAAAGCTGAATTAAAACACAGCTTATTTGAGATAATGACTGTAAAAGGCATTTGTGTTTTCTGTGGGTTCTGGCTGCCCCCGTGGACCCTGCAGGGGGGCACCTGGTTTGGGAAGAGCCAGATCTGGGGGGACCTGGGGCAGCTCCAGACCAGCAGGGCAGTGGGACAGATGCTGATGTCCCCTCCTGGTCCCACAGCAGCCACTGCCATGGAGGATTTTGGGCCCTGAGGAGGAGGTTGGTGTTCCCACTGCCCCACAGAGCCCCTCGGATGTTCTGACCTTGCTCTTGGCTGGAGAGGCAGAACTGGGGGACCTTGTCTTTGGTGACATCTGTGCTTGGCTCCAGGGAGGGTCTGAGAGACCATGTCATCCCAGAGAAAAAAGGGAAAGGGAAAATGGGAAAAGAAAAGAAAAGAAAAGAAAAGAAAAGAAAAGAAAAGAAAAGAAAAGAAAAGAAAAAAAAAAAAAAAAAAAGAAAAGAAAAGAAAAGAAAAGAAAAGAAAAGAAAAGAAAAGAAAAGAAAAGAAAAGAAAAGAAAAGAAAAGAAAAGAAAAGAAAAGAAAAGAAAAGAAAAGAAAAGAAAAGAAAAGAAAAGAAAAGGGACAGAGAAAGGGAAAAAAAAAAAAGAAAAAGGGAAAGGGAAAAGGAAAATGAGGAGGAAAAGGAAAAGGAGGAAAAGGCAAATTCAGAAGATCCCAGAGAAGGACCTTAGGCCCAAAGAGCCATCAAAACCCAGAGTGCAGCCCCCACCTGCCCCCCTGCCCCCCCAGACCCATTCTCAGGCCCTTGGGGCTGTTCCCCCCAGCACTCCCAGCCCTGGGGCCCTCGAGAGGCTGTGTGAGCCTGGCACCTCTGCTGGGAATACCCAGGGATTGGTGATCCCAGCTGAGCTCTGCCAGCGGAGCTGGGGCAGCTCTGCAGAGGGATCACTTTACCGGGATAACAGGAACATGGGAAAATCCCTACAAGCCGAGGAAACCTTCCCGCTGCCATGGTGGGGCTTCTCCCCTAATGCAGAACACACCAGGGCTGGTTCATTTGCGGCTCTGCTCCGGCACTTCTGGGAACTGCTGGCTGCAGGTTTGGAAATGCAATTACAGGCTTCGCTGGGTAATTTTGGGTTTATTTCCCACTGTTTGCTGGTGCTCTGCAGAGAGGGGATGCTTTCCTTAAAGTTCATGGAACACAGACGTGCCTACTTTGTGCTTTTCCTAGAAAGTTTGTGCCGTTCCTCTCTGGGGATGGGCTGGGCCATGGGAAGATTTCTTCTGACTCAACACAAATAAATGTCCGTGTCCTCCCTGCATGGGGCTGGAATCAGGATACAGAAGGCTTCACCTCCACATCATTTCCTTACATCCAAAGCAGCTCAAGCAGGAGCAGAGGCTGGTACAGTCTGAAGGCTCGAGGTGTTTTGGGGGGCTGAGCCACACTCCCCATGGATGGGACTGCCCTCCCACGTAACCCCAGGCAGCCTGAGGCCGGACACAGAACTGTCCCTCCCTTGGAAGTGTATCCATGTCCCTCCAGGCCCTTGTCCAAACTCCCTCTCCAACTCTCCTGGAGTCCCTTTAGGCCCTGGAAGGGGCTCTGAGCTCTCCCTGGATCCTTCTCTTCTCCAGATGAACACTCCCAGCTCTCCCAGCCTGGCTCCAGAGCAGAGGAGCTCCAGCTCTCAAAGGATCTCCGTGGCCTCCTTTGGACCCTCTCCAACAGCTCCACATCTTTCCTGAGCTGAGGACACAAGAGCTGGATGTTCAGGAGCTCTGGAGAGGGCTCTTCTGTGCAGGACAGCCCTGCCACACGCAGACCCCGTTTAACTTCACACCCCTTACATTCTCCTCTCCATCCCCGGAGCAGCAGTCCCATTCCCACACCTGACCAGCATTCCACAGCCATTCCCCCCTTGTTCCCCTGCCACGTTCACTGCTGGCACAGCTTCCTGCAGCCCCTCCGACCGGCAGGTTCTTTGTGCTGGATTAATCACGCATCATCCCAGCAGTAATTCCTGATGGGATTGAACATGTCACAGCCCGGGGAGCCGTCAGGAGCTCGGCAACTTCATCCTGTGCTCCCTGAGTCCAGTGACAGAGGCTGGATGGGAAAACATCTCCCCCATCCGTGTGTGCCCCTGCTCTGGCTGGAGACCCAGCAGGGCTGGGAGCTCGGCAGGGCTCCGGCGGGATGGAGCCAGCGATTAAAGGTCAGGCTTACCTTAAAGGGAGAGCTTGAGCCCTTTTAATTAAATATTTATTTGTAACAGTCATTTCTCTCTTGTCTTCTTTCAGGTACCAGGCAGCTGCTAAGGTTTGGAAAAAGCCAAAAAAAATTCGAGCAGAAAAAGAGGAGACCAGGAGGAGAAAGGATGAGCAGTGATGGGAGCAGGGCTCTGCGCTCCCTTCCACCCTCACAAGATGCTCCAGTGCTGGATCCTCTGCAAGCAGCTCCTCACCTGAACTTCCCATTAAACAGCCCCTGCCACGTCCTGTCCTTCAGAGCTAAAAACCCACACCATGTTGGGCACAGCTGGCGTGAAAACCCCATTTTTGGGGAGAGGAGGAGGGTGTAGGCCCGGGTGCCCCCTCTCCTAACCCCAGGCACACGGTGCTGGGCCAGCATTCCAGCTGAGTGCCAGAGGAAGGAATGAAATGGAGGGAAAGGCATCCTTGGGAGAGCGAGCCAGGGAAACGCGGCTCCTTTGCACCTGATTAAACATCGCAGCATTGGCGGGGGGAACTGGAGCGGAGCCGTCTGAGCCGCGCCGGGAGAGCGGGCGGAGGAGCATCCTCCGGGCTGGGATGACATTCCTGCTCTGCTCCAGGAGCTTTCCAGCCCAACACTCACCCAGAGATCCCGGGGCTGGGATGACATTCCTGCTCGGGGTTGTCCATCAGCGAGGCAATACCGGTCAGAGCAAGATAATTCAGATTATTCATTGGCAAGGCAAAACCAACCAGATGAGAACATTGAACTTTGGTGCATGAGACCAACAAAACAATAATATTTGGGGTTTGGACACTGGAAAACCGTAAAAGTGGCCATTGCCCTGCCCAGGCCTTGCTGTTCTCTCCTCAAGCTGTTCCCTGGGCTCAGACTGAGCCTGCAGGCTTGGGGGAGCTGGGGGGACACAACAGAGAGTGCCCTGAGAGAGAACATGAAGGCCAAAAATTGATACATACCTAATACAGAAATAAAAAAATATGCAATACCTACATGATAAAAATATATAAATATAAAGCAATCAGTATAGAGAAAATAACGATTATATATAAATTATTAATATCTAAGGTACTGATTATAAAAATTATGAATATGTAATATATTGCGTATAAATAAATATGTTTAATACAGATTTCATTTTTATTTTGTTTTAGCTGGTGCCTAAAGGTCGCATGGAGCTGGAGCTCCCGGGTGCGCTGGTTCCGCAGCCCTTGGTGGCGATGTCCCAGTTTGTCCCCAGGGCCCATGGACCCGCACGTGCCTATTTGGAGTGGAAGTGACAAAGCTCTGGAGAGCCGGGAGCGCTTCCCAGCAAATGGATTTTGTTGTCCAAATCGCAGCTACTGAACAGTCTGGTCTTGTCAGTATTGTCTTGATAATGGCAAAACCAGGATCTCCCGGGGTGGAGGGAGGAAACAATGCGGGCGGATTTGTCCAGGACACCGCTTCAACCGGTGGGTGTTGAGGGTTCAAAGGCTCCTTCCTTTCTCCTCTGCTGCTTAAAACACTCGGGTTGAGGTATCCCCACTCCCAGGAAAAACAAGAACGCGGGAGAAACGCAGCCTGCGGATGAACCCAAGGCACAGACAATCAACTGGAGCTCAGGGGTAATTTTCGTTTCTGATCAATCTCAAATCATTTTGACCCAAGGTATAATTTGAAATGTTCCTGTCTCGGTTATTACAGCCCCAGGGCCCTCTGGGTTGTTTTCACCCCTTTGCCTGCTTGTTCTCTCTCGCTGCTTATAAGATCCCGGGAACAGTTTAATGAAAAATGGGTCTGTGACTGGAGGGGTCAATGGAGAGTCATTTTGGATCCTTTAAAAAAATCGGGCAGGGTTTGGTTGTGTTCTTTTAAACAGGGGTTTTCACAGTGGAAAAGATTTGTGGGAAGAGAAGAGCATTTATCCCTCTGTCAATTCTTCTGGCTGCCCGCCCCTGCTCTCTTTTTCATGGGATCATGGACTCACTGAATCATTAAGGTTGGAAAAGCCCTCTAAGTTTTCCCAGCACTGCCAAGGGCACCACTTAACCCATGTCCCCAAGTGCCACATCCACACAGCTGCACATCCATCCACCTATCCATCCATCCATCCATCCATCCATCCATCCATCCATCCATCCATCCATCCAGGGCAGGGGCCGTGTCACCCCTGGCCAGGGCACTTGGCTTCACCTGGGGGTGGCCCAAACCTGGGGACCCTTGGGAGAGGTGCTGCAGCCTTTTCTGAGCAACAACCAACGCCCCGGGAGTCTTGCCCAAGGACAGATTGCTCCGCTTTTGTCCCTTCCTGCCTGTCTGGAGGCCTGTTTCCCCTTGGGAATGCCATTCTGTGGGGAAATGGAAGGAAAAGGTAAATGAAGGGCATGGCCAAGAGCAGCCACTAAAACCTGAATCAGCACAAAGCCGGGGCAGGCTGGGCTGGAGGGTGGAGGGTGCTCAGTGAGGCACCCGGGGCTTGAGGATGGCAGTGAGCAGTTGGCAGGATAATTATTACAGGCAGAAAACAAAGGAGAGTGACAATTTTCCTGTGGCTGGATTCAGCCCTCATGCTTCTTAATTCCCGCAGAACAAAGAGCTATAATTGTTCTCAATAGCGAGGAGGGGAAGAACCTAATTTCCAATGTGAGTCAGAGAAGCTTTCAAGCAGGGGGTGGGTGGAAACTATTTATAAAGGACCATTAGGGAAAATCAGATTTCTACGCACAGTAAACAGAACACAGAAATAAAGCATCTATTTATATGTGAGTGTGGAAAGCTTGTCCCGAGCAGCGCAGCGCCCCGGTGACACCCAGGGTCACCCCGTGGGGCCACAGAGGGTTGTGGTGGCTTCGTGATGGAACAATGCCTTCCTCCAGGCAGGCAAACAAAGCTTGTTCCATCCTTCCTGTGCTGCCTTTAGAGAGAGAGAAAAAAAAAATTTATAATTGAACAATTGTCTTTGTTTGGCCAAAAAATGTGCAGAAAGCAAACACCAAAGCGCTGTGCCAGAGTCATTGTGGAGATGAGCTCACAGTTTGCTCAGCGCTCGTGTGCCCAGGTAAACTGGCATCCTGCTGCAGCCAGCACTCATGGAATATTTACAGTTCTGTATTCCCAGCATGGAGAAAAGCCCTATAAATAAATTTTAAAAAAGCAAACATAAAAACAAATTCTGGTGGTGCTGCAGGATGGTGAGACCGCAAGGCATCGGGTGTGAGAGGAGGCTGCAACACACGCAGAATGTTTTTCTGGGAATTGCCTGGCTCCCTGGACTTATGTGCTAAAAGCATCTTACTGGAGTTGTGGGAGTCCCACAGCTAAAGGGAATCTGCTCCAGGCAGGGCAGAGGGGCCTGGCTGTGAGATCCCTTCTTACAGGAAAGGAGCTTCCCAGTGGTGGGAAGGGCACCAGCTCCGGGCATTCCTCTGTGCCGTGACTCCGAGCCCTGCTCAGCCCCGTGTGCACATTTTGGGACTAGGACAGGAATATTTCACTGCAGCCCCTCAACAAAAGTGAAATGCAAGCAAGAAAAATCCTTATGTCACAGATGAGCAATGTGGGCTCCCTCCTCCCTGCTCTCCATGAGGGAATTGCCTCTCTGAGCCTAAATCCAGACTTGAGCAAGGTCTGGAGGCTTGGCTGGGATAACGAGGACATGGAACAATCAGAGTGATAATCTGCTGATTAGCTCTGGTTTAGTGTAATCTGTTGGGTATCAACTTCACAGAGAGCTGGCAGTTTTCCTCCGGTACTTTTGGAGCACTAAATCAACTTGGGCGAGTGGATCCATTTAGTATTTTTTAGTGGATTTATTCCTGTTTTCTGGGTGAGCAAATGGAAACCAGTGAGCAGAGGTGAGCACAGCCATGCCTCGAGCTGTCCCCACGCTGCAGCTCGTGCTCCCCCACAGCCCTGCCCTTCCTTCTGCCTCTCCCTTCAGTGGTGTCTGTGACTGATGACACAGCCGCTGCCTGTGGAGCAGAGCCCGGTTTATGGGATGTCTGCCCTCGCTGCAGAGTTGTGCTCCCAGGCTTGGAGCGTGAAGGAGAGCTGTTCCCGATGTGAGGTACTTTATGTGCACACAGGCCTGATTTATATCTCTTCCAACAAGCTGTTCTTTGCTATCATGAGCCAACAGGACCCATAGGGTGTTACAAGACATATTACACACAGCCAAGAGCTTTAATCCCCTTGGGGGAGTGATTACAAACAACTACACACGTCCCAGAGTTGCTTAATCACTGTTAAGAAATTTCTTTATAATCTGAGTAAATTACTTTAATTACTTGCAACTACCAATTAGCGTTTGAATGCTTCCACTGAGAAGTTTGCAGGCATTAATCTGCTCCCTTGGAATGTGAAATCAGCGGCTGGAAGATGGCTTTGGTCTGTGCACAGGCAGCAATCTGGCAGGACGAGGAGGCAGCAGCCCCTGCCCGGCAACCCCTCCGCGGCCGCCTGCCCTCCGCTCTGATTTATTTAGGAGCTTGAAAGGAGAGTTCAGCGCTTCCACGAGCTTTAGCAGCTGGATAATATTGCTGGATCCTGGGAAAGGGAGGGCCTGCTTGAACCCTGCGGTGGGCACGGAGGCTCTGCCTTTTGTACCCGGACAAAGCAAACAATCCCAAACCCTCCCTGCCTGGGAGCTGACGCACTCAGACACATCCCACAGCCTCTCTGCTCCCACCCCTGTCTGTGCAGCCCCAGTTATTCCCTAATCCCCAGCGTTCCCCAGCATGGGGTGCGTTTTGCCAACTCCCAGCTCTGAGCTGAGCTTCTCCTTCAGACTTGAGTGCTGGTGAGGTCTGGACAGGCACAGCTCCACTCCCCCTTCTCCCACCAGCCTGCTCTGCCAGGAACTCTCAAACTTGAAATAGCAGGATCAAGGTCTGGACTTGCTTTTCTGGCCACTTTCGAGGCTTTGCTGGCCTGGATCGGGTTCAAAACGCTTTTTGTCTTTGATATTTCAGCTCAGGGTGGCTGCACTCGTCCTCTTTTCCTTTGCTCATCATTAGGAGGGTGCTGGTGTGAGGAGTCTGGGCACAGCCCCAGAGTGCCCGTGGTGAGGCAGAGCAGCTGCCATGGAAGAGGCTGGGTCCAGGGCAAGGATCCTGGGAGCAGGCAGGCCGGGCCCATGGCAGGGATCCTGGGAGAAGCCAGGAGGGGTCCATGACAGGGATCTGGGTCCAGTGCAGGGATCCCGGGAACAGGCAGGAGGGGTCCATGACAGGGATCTGGGTCCATGGCAGGGATCCTGGGAGCAGCCAGGCCGGGTCCATGGCAGGGATCCTGGGAGCAGCCATCCTGAGCCTCTGCCAAAAGTGTCCCTCCAGCTGTCTCGTAGGCCATGGCTGGGCCACTGCCTCTGCCTGGGGCTCCCACTGCTCCAGTCCAGGCACCTGCCTGGGGCCGGGGGACAGGAGCTGTGTCCATGTCCCCAGGCCACGTCTGAAGGGATGAGCACTGGCCCTTCCACGTCACCCTGAAGGTGTGCGGGTGCATCAGCCTCGTCCCCCTCCATAACGCAACAAGCACAACTCCCCAGAAACAACAGAGTCACCAATTATGCGGCTCTTTCCCATGGCACTGGCACTGTCGTGGCCATTCCCGACTTTGTGGGCAGCCCTCAGAGGTTTTCTTTTGCCCAAGAATTTTCCTTGGCTGAAGAAACTTCTCCCCTCACACCAAGCCCTGCCGCGAGCAGGTGAGGAGCTGTTTGCAGCAGGTGTGTGGCTGCTGATTCACTCCACCCCAAGTCAGGTCTCCTCTGGCGCTGGTAGCGGTCCTGCCACCATCCTGTCCTTCGGTGGCTCCGTGGGGATGGAGCGTGGCCAGCCCCCGACCGCGGCCCTGGCGCAGGCTGAGCTGCTCCTCCCAGCCAGGGTGGATGTGGCCCAGGCTCCACCGGCCTCTCCCAGCCGCTGTTTGTGCCTTGTGATACTTTCACATGAGAAACAAATAACGGCTGATGGTATCTCCTGCAGGAAAAAACACAAGGTTACTCCCCTGACCTGATTAATGCAAATAAACTGAACGGAGTCCTGTTGCCCGGGGCTTGCAAATTTAATATCTGTTCCCTGCCTCATTTCATGCCGGTTTAGCCTCTCGCCCTGTGACTGCAATTACCTCTGTGGCTCTGCCTGGGCGTCGGGGCCGCTTCCCCCGCGCCGCACGTGATGCATCTTGGGCTGGGGCGCCTCGCTTTGGTGTTTGGGCTTTTTTCTTCTTGTGGTTTAATTTCCTTTGAGTTTATTAATTATGGCCAGGGGTGGGGGCCAGGAATGTTTGGCTGATGCTTCCTCTTTGCGTGGTACAGAACTTCAGCCCTGTAATTCCCCCTTTATTGGATGCCCTGGGTTGGGTCAGGGAAGAGGAGCCAGTCCTGGCTGCAGGCAGCAGGGGATGGGAACCTCTTTTTCCCTGTTCCTGCCTGTGATCCCTGTGCCCAGCTCCCTGCATTGCTCCTTCATCACTTCCTGCATCCCCTCCACCCTCTTGCCCTGTGTTTCCCACTGTCTTCACGTGGATGAAGTGACCACTTTGCAAGGGGCTCAGAAAGGTGTTTGGAACCATTTCATTGGGGCATTCTGTTGGTGTGCCTTGGACTGGATCCCTGGAAAAGCAGGCACAGACACCCACGTTACCCAAGCCTGGGTGAGCCAAGAGATGTTCCAGGTCCAGCATTGGGCACTATCAGTATGACCCTTTGCAGGGCATGGAGGAGATTTTTATTCCAACCCCACATGCTACAGGCAGGATCTGTGTCCAGAATTAATTTGAATGGCAAAATTCTCATGAGAACAATGGGCAGGATTGTCCTGGAGAGATGGGATTTCCTCTCCTTGCTCCCAAGACATCCTGCACCCCTGCACTGCACCGGGATGAGTCCGTGTCCAAGGCAGGGCTGGACACTGGTGCCCTCCTGGGACACCAATGCTGTGTCAGGCAGGGGGTGTGGAGGGGAGGCTGCAGCCCCTTCACCTGTGCTGTTCCTGTGCCCAGGAGAAGCAGGGACTCTGTGGCCGTGAGCCCAGCCCACCTTTCAGCAGCACAACGTTCGGTTTAAAGGCAGAAAAGCAGCTCTGTGAATGGCCCTTTATAATTTCCAGGCAGGACTGCGAGTGGAGGCTCCCACCCTTCTGTTTGCTTACATCTTCCTTCAAGTTGGGAGCTGTCAGGGAGGTGAGAATGAGGGATGGTGACTTCCCGAGCGTGCCCGGCCCCACGCGAGCGCTCGCACACCAAGCGCTGATTCCGCAACTCTTGTTTGGTTCCAGGTCCTGGAGCTGCCAATCTCTGTTGGTTTTCTGTGCCTCTGTGCGATCCTGTCACGGTGCCTTAATGGCTCTATCACCTTGTGAAGCTCTCTGACATCCTCACTCCTTTCATCAGCGGTGGGAAATCTGCCAGGCTCTGACAGGTTCTCCCAAACAAATCCCAGCGCGATCGGAGCGGGAGCTGTGACCGGCACGTTGGCCCCGTGCCCGCGGCGCCCGAACCTCGGCGTGTCCCTCCAGCAGTGCCCAGCTTGGCCAGGACAGTGCTGGCCTCAGCCACAGGCTCCACGCTCAGCCCCACGAGGGACAGAGGGTTCTCAGTGAGGTCCCACTGCTTCATCCCAAGCTCCCTGTCCTTGCAAGGTGTCCCTGGGGCACCATCCCGCTGTGCCCAGCACTGGAACACCCTGGAGCCCTGTCCCAGCCGCAGCTCTCTGCATCTTGGCAGCCCTGCTCTATGGAGGGCTCCAAAGGGGTTTTCCCAAGCTGATTTAGGTTTGATTTAGAGTTTTTTCCAAGCTGATTTGGGTATTTAGGTTTGCCTGGCATCGGTTTTGGAAGGGGCTGCTCAGGGAGGGGGTGGAGACCCCATCCCTGGAGATGTCCAAGGAAGGACTGGATGTGGCACTCAGCGCTCTGGGCTGGTGACAAGGTGGGGATCAGGCACAGGTTGAACTCGATGATCTTGGAAAGCTTTCCCAACCTCACTGACTCCGGGATTCTGTGGTCTCAGGAGACTCTCCGGGGCAGTTTTGGTGTTCCCTGGGCAGCCTGGCCATGGCTGTGTGAGCCTCCACACCACGTCTGGAGGCTGGACTGTGCACAGACCTTGGAGCAGCTTGATCAGGGGCTTGATCCCACAACAGCATCCGGGGCTGGCTGCATCCCCCTCCCCCTGATCCCTCTGCAAGAGCCTGCCCGGGGGCAGGAGCGGCGGCGAGCAAACGGAGAGCTCCTGGAAACTGCAGAGGACACAGCATTTCATCATTTTGGGGCCCAGACTGTCTCTGCTGCACCAACAAGGGAACTATTTGTGTGGTTCAAAGCCTTATTCATTCTGTTGTGGGTTTCTTTTCCAAACCACCCACTTCAAGTTTTGGGTGAAGGTTCAGTTCCATTTTTCTTATTCCCAGCTCATTTGCCCATCCCTAAAACAAACATATTGAAGCAAGCATGTGGGGGAGAGGGAGCATTAATCAAAGCAAAGGGGAGATGAACGTAACGCAAACACGGAACGACAATGCACAGGGTATTTGCATAATCCAGGCAGAAAGCTTTCCTGCTGAAAAGCCAAAGCTACTGGCATGGAAAAGCAAAGGTCTGAACAGGAACTCCGGTCCTGAGCAGCAACAGACACCGGGGGTAATAAATCAGGGATGTGGGTACAGACGTAGCGGTTCCAGCACGCTTCCCAAACTTTGCATTCCGTGCCTTTGGAAGAGGGCCGATCCTGCCTGCTTTGAAGCTCCCGGCCAAGGTGCCCGGACAGCAGCAGGAACAAGCCCAGGCCTGAGGAGCAGGTGCTCAGGTGGAGCCTGAAGCCCTCAGAAATCAGCGCTGGCCTCGTGCAGATGCTTCCCCAGGACAAGGGTGTCCTGCCAGCTGATACAGCCAGAACAGAGCCCTGAGCACTGGGAGAGGGTAATGGATGCAATTCCAGGGCTAAGAAGTCCAGGGATTTAATAGCAGTTGTCATTCTACAAAGGAAATGGCTTTGTGGAGGTGTCTATGAAAGCGTGGGGTTTTGGGGAGTGCCCTGGCTGGCATTCCCCACTCCTGGATGACCTTGGGCAAGGTGCTTCACCTTGCTGTGCTGGGGTTTCTGCTGAGCTGCTCCGCAGTGGGATAATTTTCCCTGCTCCACAGATGTGATGTGGCTGTGTTTGTTGGGATTGGTGAATAGCTTGAGAACCCCTAAAGGGATGTCTTAGAGGAAGGGAAGGGAAATAAAAATCCAACCAGGATCCTGCCCAAGCAGGAGGTGCTGAGGTGACAAGGACCTTTACAGGTTGAGTTCCCATCTGTGCCAGCTGCCAAGGAGGGAGCAGGGAAGCATCTGGAGGCCTCAGAATCACCACCTGAGCTGAAAGCCTGGAGCATGTTTAGCTTGGAGAGGACAGATCCGAGGGGGATGAGATGGAGCTCCTCAAATTCACAAAAGGAGTCTGAAGGAGAGAGGGTTCCAGGCCAGGTTGGACAGGACTTGGAGCAACCTGGTGTAGTGGAAGGTGTTGGAAAAAGATGAGCTTTAAGTTCCCCCCAAACCATTCTGTGATTCCATGGTTATGGAGATGGAAATAACAGGATGAAGCAGCAGCAAGGGAAAAGCAGTGCAGAGAGTGGGAAAGGCAGGCAGGGTGGCACAGCTCATACCTGGGGACAGGTTTCCAGCCTGGCCCCACTGCAGACAGGGGCTCTGTATCCAGGGATCTCCAACAGACTGTGGGAACTGGGAGCCCTGGGAATGGCTGGTGGAGAGGTGGCTCTGCTCTGCATCAGGTGGGTGCCACCTGCCCGCCCCGAGCCCTGTCCCCAGCACTGTCCTCTGTGTCTGTGTGACCCAGGGCACCAGTGCCACGCACAGTCCCAGCGCTGGGAGCTGCGTCCCGGCACGCGGGGCACACGTGGGATGTGCCATATGCTTCCTTCCCCTGCAATTCCCTGGCTGAAGGTATTTGATCAGACCGGTCGTTCAGAAGCCATCTGTCCCCTGCACAAACACAGCCGATTCTCCTTCCAACCTCCGAGGGCAGCTCCAGGAGCACACCCAGGTTAGCAGCGTTCGGAAAATGCATCCCTGGAAGAGCCGGGGCTGTCAGGTATTCCCAGGAATGGCAGTGCCAAAATATTTAAAGCCCATTCTGCAAATCAGTGCCTTGGACACTAATATATAACTTTAAAAAAGCAGAGAGAAAGGCAGTTGAGGAGATAAAACCCTGTCATTTCCATTTCTAAGGGGTATGAAATGGTGCTTTTGAAAAAAAGCAATTTGTAAACTTTAGATAGCAGCAAATTCCTTGTTTTTTGGATACAATACCAGCTTTGCATATGCGCTGAAAGAAAGAGGGAGAGAAAATAACCCCGAAGCATCCTGCCCACTGCATTAGCTTTTAAAATAAAACCCATTTATATATATAAATGTTGGCTTTTTTCCCAGTCTCTGTAGAAAAGCTTTTTTATATTAAATGCTACAATGAATTAAATTAACCATAATGATTTCTCTGTGAATGGAAACCCTTTTTCCTGTGTGACATGTTTTTGATCATTTTTTTTCCTAGCTACAACAACCCCTGCTCCTATCAAGTTGAGGATTTTGTTTGTTCTGCTATTTGCACGCTGCAATACAATTACTACGTGCACTCCTTGTTCTGAGGAAAAATAAGCCACAGATATTCCGGGTGCTGTCTCTGGGTGCAGAGGTGTGGGAACCTCCGACAGCTCCACAGTCGCTGTGGCAGCAGGGCCAGGACAGCCCTGTCACCTCCCATGGCCAAGTGCCACAGCAGGCAGCTTCCCCAACAGCAGAGCCCACAGTCCAAGGGCCTGGAGGGACAGGACAAGGGGGAATGGATCCCCAGAGGGCAGGGTTAGATGGGATACTGGGAAGGAATTCTTCCCTGTGCGGGTGAGAGGCCCTGGCACGGGGTGCCCAGAGCAGCTGTGGCTGCTCCATCTCTGGAAATGTCCAAGGCCAGGTTGGACAGGGCTTGGAGCACTCTGGGATAGTGGTAGGTGTCCCTGCCTGTGGTAGGGGGTGGAACAGGATGAGTTTAAGGTCCTTTCCCACCCAAACCTTGGTTCTTTGATTCACCTGTGACCCACAGCCACCACTTCCCCTGGACTTGCCATGAAGGGACTCAGCATCATTCAGTGTTTTCAGTTGTGAATGTTTTCAATTTTTGATGTTTTCAGCTGTGAATGTTTTCAGTTGTTGATGTTTTGCCGGTGGTGCCCTGTGGCTGTCCCTGGGCACCCGACCCCTGGCCATGCACGGGGTCCTGTGGGGCCCAGCTTGGGGCTGGGGGCAGTGGGGGGGTCCCGGGGCTCCTGGCCAGGTGGCTGGGGCTGGACAGGGAGCTCTTGCTGGGGGGAGGGAGCTGGCTCATCACTGGAGAGGAAAATTAGGTCACATTTCTGGTTTGAAGAGCCTGGATGGCGTCCCGTTTATTTTGGGTTTCTCCTAACGAGTGACAAGCTTCTGTTTCCCTCCAACAGCATTTCCTTGTCTAGTTTTTTAAAGCATTTCTCCTTTTGCCTGCCTGTTTTTCCTAGAAAACAGAAACTGAGCCATGCAGAGCTGCACCGAGCTGAGCCGAGCTGAGCTAAACCACAGGGATGTGCCTGGGGACACCAGAGCCATGTGCAGACCCCAAAGAGCCCAGGAGCCAGACTTTAACCAGCCCAGCCTGAACCCTCTGCTAAATCATCCCCTATTGCCCAAGGCAGCCCATGGCACAGTTCGTCCCCAGTCCATTTGGGAAACCATTCCAGTTCAACAAGAGTCATTGGAGGCCTTTTAATTTTCTTCCCTGACATTCTTTCCTGATTTGCTTCTGTTGGATTCAATTCCAGCACTCCTCTCCAAGCCCCTTGAGCCACCCCTCTCTTCTCTCACTCGGTGTCATCAGATGTTTTTGGGTAACTGCAAAGCCCTTGTCCCCCTGTTCCCGCCTCTTCAGTGCCTCTTCCCACCCAGAATACCCCTGGAAGCCCCTCCTCTCCTGCTGTTCAGCACCTCCAAATCCCCCCCCCCAACCAAATCCTACAGTGCAAATGAAGCAAAAAACCTGTCAAAGCTGGAGGAACTCGTTTTGGAGGTTTGTTTGTGTGGTGGGAAGCCAGGAGACATTGGGCTCATGGCTGTTCCCACCCCACACGTGCCAGGGGTGCTCCAGCTTTGTGTGAGCCCCATGTGAGCCCCCACTTCTCCCAAAATGTGAGCATCACCACCTGGGATGTCACTGCAAAGCCGTGTTTCCTTGGCAATCCCTTATCTCTCATCTCAGCCATCAGCATAATGAACGGCTCTGTTCCTGCATAAACAGCACCTGAACACCCCGTGGAGTAGGGAATTGTCAGATTGAAGGAAAGTGCCTGAAATGGAGAATCCCCTCAGGATTTTTCCTCAGGATCGGGGATTGTTCCTGAAAGGACAGGCTCTCCCTCTTTTCCAGGGGTAATGAGGTAATTATGGAATGAGTAAGGAATGGTTGCATCAGTACCTGAGCATTCCAGGGATGGGAAGTGTCTTGGATTAAGGTCAGGGTTTGTGCTGCCAGTAACCAAGTGTGTGTGGCCAGTCAGAAGAATGCCTGGTCCTTCCAAGGAGGGAAACAAACACTCCTGGATTTGAAATGTGTTTAAAGAGGGGGTGAGACTTGACATTATTGAAGTTATTTCTCACCTCCCTGCCAGGGAGAAGTGGGTCTGGGGTGCTGGACAAGAGGCAGGCAGAGCAGGTGGCTCCTGTGACCCTGGAGTAGTGTTCTTATGTTTGCTTCTCCAGAGCACTGGCTGGGGAGTTCAGAGAATGGTTTGGGTTGGAAGGGACTTTCAGGGTCATCCAGTTCCACCCCTGCCATGGGCAGGGACACCTTCCACTATCCCAGGTTGCTCCAAACCTCGTCCAGCCTGGCCTTGGACACTCCCAGGGGTGGGGCAGCCACAGCTGCTCTGGGCACCCTGTGCCAGGGCCTCCCCGCCCTCACTGTAAAAAACATTTTCCCTGTATCAGACCTAAATCAACCTTTTAGTTTAAAACCATCCCCCCTTGTCCTAGAAATGGAGCCCGGCCCAAATTCCTCATCAGGGCCGAAGGAAAAGCTGTGGTGCTGTGATTGTTTAATCTGAGGCAGTGGAACTGTGCAGTTCTCAGGGCTTTAATTTAGATGATTTAAGGTCCTTTTCTTTATGTTTTCTCCATCTGTAATTGCAAAGAGGCTGCGAACCAGGACGCTGAGCTTGGTGCTTATCGATGGCTCTGAGCAGCCGCCGGCTCCGGGGTGGGATGTGGTCAGGCAGGAAAAAACCATCTCTTCCCCTACCTAATTAAGTGCCTCGTTGGGCTCTGCAGGCACACGTGGTTGTGGTGGCAGCGGTGACATTTTCGGCTCACTGGGGCAATGACAGGGAAGCAGAGCCGAGAGCTGGGGGAGGCACCGAACTGGGAAAAAAACCCGCACTTCTGTGTGCCCCAGACATGTTCATCTAAGGTGATCTTTAACCAGAGCCCCGTGCTGGCAAGGGACCCTGTGGAAATCTGGATTGCTGGCATGGAAAGGACCAGGTGTGGACAGTGGAGGATTGCTGGCATGGAAAGGAGCAGAGGTCTAGGGAATGGATGCTGGAGAAGGTGGTGAAGGCACTGGGAGTCTTGGGAAGCTCTGCTCCCCTTGCAGCCCTCAGAGGGGAAGCCAAGGGGAAGAGATCCCACGAGGAGGCAGGTGGGAAGTGGGTTGGGGAGATGAAAGTGCAGGAAAGGAGTGGGGAGCTCCAGGTGCACTGGGACCTGACCTGGAAACGGGCAGGGAGGAATCTGAGCATCAGCAAATAGGCAAAAATAACCCTGCACCTAAGGAATGCCTGAGCAGCAGGAATGCCACGTGCTCCACATGGGGAGAGGAGAGGCAAAAATACCAACACAAGTAAATCGGTTCTGTTACTTTCCCCTCCAGACCTTAACATCACCTGGGAGTCTGAAATGAATTCCCTGACTTTTAAGAGCATCCTCCTTTGGGAACTGGCTGCTCCAAGGCTGGGCTCTGGAAAGCGATGGGACACAGTGAGAAGCTGGAGGTTCTGCTGTCTTCAGCCATCCCAAAGTCTGCCGTCCTTCCAGGCAAGGACATGAGGAAATGGCCTCAAGTTGCTCCAGGGGAGGTTTAATTGGATATTAAGGAAAATTTCTTCCCCCCAAGTGTTGTCCAGCCCTGGCAGAGCTGCCCAGGGCAATGGTGGGGGGTTCCCATCCCTGGGGAGATTTAACAGACACGTGGATGTGGCAGTTGGGGACGTGGCTTAGTGGTGGCTTTGGAACAGTTGGAGTCAATGGTCTCAGAGGACTTTTCCAGCCCTGATGATCCAGTGATTCCAAACACTGCTCGAGCAGTCGGTGAGGGGAAGTGCTGAGTCAGCAGCACTGCAGCCTTATCTGCCTTGTGCTGAGCCCTCCCTGCTGATTGTCCTGGGTTTAGGCAAGAGCAGGTTTTGCTAAGCAGGACCAAATGCCCCAGATCCTGGCACGCCCCAGCCTGGCCTAGGCCCCACTTGACTCTGCCAGGCCCAGGGTCAAGGCCTAAGAAGCTCTGTCACCCCTTGACCTGGTGGGGACATGTGCTGCCAGGTAGCACTCGAGAAGCTGCTGGTGTTGTTGTTCTTGGTTTCCTCTGGGGTTTTATTTTCCTAAGCATCTTCCAGATGCTGCAGAATCCCCAGATGCAGCCGCAACCAAGTTCTTGCATTTTTAACTTTAAAAAACGTAATTGGGTAACTGAGAATAATGACTAAAGAGCGCAATAAATCATGTCTCCACCTGGCCTGGAAATGGGGGAGGGGTGGGGGACGTGTTCCTTCCCCCGTTAATGAACAGCGCTGAGCCGTCGGCACAAAACTCTCCCAGAGTCAGCAAATCTGCTCCAGCCCTCGCAGGGCTCTGTGCTCCTGCCTGGGGACGCAGGGCAGGAGGGGACTGGGGAACATCCGAGGTTTGCCCCAGAGACAAACTGAAATAGAAACGGCACTGGGTAGGAGTCAGAGATGCTTGTGTGTCCCAGCAGGAATTTTTCCCTGTGCAGTGCCGCTCCCCCGTTCTCACCTGTCCGGTACCACGGCTGTGCCCGAGCCTTGGGAGCTGTCTGGGGCAGGAAACAGGGATAACTGTGCTGGAACTGTTAATGTTCCCATTTTTGCTCCTTTATCCATCCAGTCCGGGCTGTCACCTCCAGTGCCAAGACCCCCTGCAGCCGAAGGACCCGGGGCAGTGATGGCCACAGGGCTGGAGGCAGCAGAGCGCCAGGAATGCCGGGGTTTCCCTCACTCTCCGTGTTGTGTTCCCAGGACTTGGCTGGGATCTCAGCAGCCTCCTCCCCACCCCAAGGCTCCCTCTCTGCAGGGCAAAGGGAAGGACATTTTTGGTTTTTTCCCCAGCAGCTTTCGAAAGGAGATGTGGGATGGATTAGGACCCTCTGTGGCAGGATTAGTGAGGGAATCCCAGACTGAACAGCTCCACATAGAGAAGGAAACCAGTGACATCATAGAAGAGAATCATGGAAACATTAAGGCTGGAAAGGACCTTTCAGACCATTAAGTCCAATTGTCAACTTGACCCCACCAGGTTCACCACTAAATTGCGTCCTCCAGTGCCACATCCACATGTGTTTTTGAACACTTCCAGGGATGGTACCTCCCCCACTGCCCTGGACAGCCTGTTCAATGCTTTGCAACACTTTTTGTGAAGAAATTCTTCTTTAACATCCAATCTAAACCTCCCCCAGTGCAGCTTGAGGCCATTTCACTGCGCTTCCTCCCAGATATGACTTTGACACACAGAGCACTCCTGGGGGAGAGGAGGGAGGCGACAGCCGGAGCGGGGACAGGACAGGGTGAAGCGCAGAGCTGTGAGCTCCTTGTGATCCATCCAGGGGAAGGGCTGGGAACAAGGATTCAGCACGAGGGGAGGTTTCTTGCACAGGTCAGTGACAGTGCAGGACATCCACAGCCCTTCTCCAAAGAGACATTCCCAGCCCAGACTCCCACTGTTCCCATGCTCTGGCATAGATCCCTCCCAGCTTGCAGCTTTATCGGCTGTTCCAAGGCAAGATGCTTATCTGCCTGAGCCTCTTCAAGCTGATAGCTGCTCTTATCTCTGCTGCTCTCCAGGGCTGCGAGGCTGGGGGGGTTTGTGGCATGGTCATGGAAAAATTTCAACTTTGGGAGACTAAACCTAGGAGTGATTTCTGGATTTTTATTGCTCATTGTTCGTTGTTCAACCCCTGTCAGAGCCTGTGAGGGGCTCGTGGCCATGGCTGTGCTAAAGGGACATGGAAGCAGAGCCGTTTCCAGCAGCCTTTGCCCATGACAGACACACCCACATGTCCCAGCCAGGGCAAAGAAGTGTCCCATGGGCACACAAAGGCCATAAGGGGGTTGGCACAGGAAGGCCACTGAGACACAGGGCTAAAAAACTGCACTGACAGCTCAGGGTTTGGCTGATGGTCACCTAAAGGCCCTACCTTTGCAATTTTAAGTTTTTGTTCTTTGTCCTCTTTGACCTCGGCCAAAGCTCTCCAGCCTCTGTGGCTTGGTCTCCTGACCTTCTCCGTCCTTCTGGGAGCAGTGTCTGTGCCCAGGGGCTGTTCCCGAAAGCTGCAAGGAAAACATAAACATAATTGAGAAAAAGTAATTGAAACTTGTAAGAGCTGATGAGACAGTTCTCTCCTTGGCCCGCCGTTCGTCGCCAGGAAATAAACACCTTTATGGCCGCTGTAATTAAGGCCTAAATACAACGGAGACAAAATTTCTGTCTTTAAAAGTGCTTTCAAAGACCTCATGCCTCCACCTGCTCCCCTCTAATGCAGCTTTCCCAGACTTCAGCCACGCAGCAACACCTTTCCAGACACAAGCGTCACCTCTAACCTCAGCTAAGCCGAAATTTTCCGGGATTCTCAGCAGTTTTTCCCCATTAAATCCACCTCAGGCCGCAGTGCTGCCCTGGAGCTGTTGCCCTGTTGGGCGCTGTCCCCGTTGCCCGCTGTGACCTGGCCACCTGCGTGCCCCCAGCACTCCCTGCATCCATGATGCCCAGAGATGTTGGCTGCCCAAGGATGTTGTTGGACTCCCCATTCCTGGAAATGTTTAAGGCTGGGTTGGACAGGGCTTGGAGCAACCTGGGATAGTGGAAGGTGTCCCTGTCCATGTCAGGGTGTGGAACGAGATGAGTTTTCGAACCCAAACCATTGCATGAACCCATGAGGCTGGAGCTGGTAGGGGAAGCGTTTTAGTGTCACATCTCCAAGCACCGTGTCTCGCTCAGCTCTGCTGGCCCGCAGTGGGGCCAAACCATGGCTAATTCCGTGTTTTCTGGAGTGACTGGAGACCCTTGGGCATCGTGGCGCTCGGAGAGCACCGTGTTGCTGTGTCTATTGTGTTTCTAAGCTCGTTAGTTGATTAACCACACTCGCAGGCTGGCAGCCCGACTGCCTCGCTGAGGGGCTTCAGTGGGAGCCTGGAACAATGCAATGACACAGACAAAGGGTTTAATGGATAATTAATTGTTCCATCGTGTGAAGTTTCTCTGCAAAGATCCTGGTGAATCAGAGTTTCCGATTTCCACCCCCTTTACAATAGAACTAAATAGTAACACAGAAATCATGGAATGGATTGGAAGATTTTTGGAAAGAGAAGGGCCAGAAATGAGGATCATTTGGGGAGGGATGTCCCGGCACTGCAGCTCTGTATCCATGTCCTAATCCTGCAGCAGGCTCAGAGCACCTTCAACACACAGAGAAGGTGCTGCTTCTAGGAAGGCAAATACAGCAAAATGAGGGAAAGAGAAGGGGCAGTGGGGGGCTACCCAGTGATGCCTTAGGATTTTTAGCTTCTGTTTTTCATGGAACTTTGGAGCTACTGTTCTCGCATCTTAGACAAAACAATTTCTCTCTAGGCCTGAAACTCAAGGACACCTTACTGTCTTAGGCCCCAAAAAACGTAAACAGTAGAGAAATTGGGGGGGCAAGCTTGGGATAGACGACTTCATTACCTGAGGTTATAATTAGGTCTAACCCTGATATGCAAATGGACCAAAAATTATAAGGAATGAAAAACCCGTGACCCCTCGCCCATTTTGGGTGCAGCCCTGGGTGGGCTCTGACTGCCCGAATGTACCAAGAAGGCCTTTGAATAAATATCTGCTTTTTATTCTCTTAATTTTGTCTGGCCTCTGTTCTAGGTAAGCCAGGAAAGGCATCACCAGCCCTGCAGGGGACACGGTGCCACCGCTATGAAGGAGCAGAGGGGCCAGACACCCTCGCCATCCCCCTGAGCTGCCCTGGCACCACCAGGATCGTCACCAGCACCACCTGCAAGGGCCTGGCATGGCAGCGTCCCTGTGCCAGCCGATCCACAGGGACAGAGCCTGGGAGCCACAACACCCTGAACACCCAGCATATCCACCTGGTGCTGCATCCACACATCCCCTCACAGAGCCCTGATCCCACACCGGAATTTGTGCTGCTTCCCTCGTTTTGCCGAGTGTATTTGACACCTCACAAAGGCCCGACACCAACACCCATCCACGCACAGGGCGCAGGGCCTGGGTCACACACGGCACAGAGAGAGACTGTGCACTCACACACTCACACAAGCACACACATATTAATGCTTTCCCCTGTCTGTGTCCCCCTCTCTTGTTTCTGAGCTGTGCCAGAGCCGGGGAGAGGAGCTGCTCCCAGCCCAGGCCCGGCACAAAGCCGGGCTCAGCGGGGCCGGGCACAATGGCAGATTACATTAGAGAGAACAGCCAGACGTGTCCTTGTCATCCCAGGTTAATATGACTATGGATTAATGCTGTAGCTGCTGATTGTTATGGAAATCCCCCCATTTAGCTCCTTCCCAAAGCATTGACAGTCCTAGCCTTGAATTCCGAGCAGAGGTGGAACTTGTTAATGGATTTCATTTTCCTGCAGGAAGCCAAAGCGTTTAGAGGGAGAGGCAGCGCCAGGGTGCTGACTTCCTGGAAGGGTTCCAGTCTGCATTGAGGCACCGTGGATGGTTAATCCCTTGCAAAGAGCCACGTTGGTCTTGCCTCTCTAGGAAAAAGCAGGAATTTGGGTGTGGGGGAGTGTTCTTGGGATTGTTTCCTCCTGAAACCTCTCGTGGCCTGGGTAACGAATGTCCCGGGCACATCCCACTCCCTGTCCGCAGACACGCCTGGCACTGCACCTGCTGCAGGGATGGCTCTGCCAGCCTTGGCTGCCTGGTGCCAGCTCGGGGACCGGAGCTGCTGCCATCCCTCTGCTTTGTTGTCCTCTTGTAGCTGCTGTGTGTGTTCCTGGCTGTGCCCTGGCCGATGGGAACGCTCCGTGTTCCCGCAGTGCGGCTCAGCTGTGCCGCTCTCGCCCTGCACAGCTCCCTCCTCTTCCACCACTTTGTCCCTGTCCCCCTGAGCAATAGGAAAATATCCAACTGCTCCTGAGTAAACCCGGAATGTCTCTGTACATCGCTACCCCAGTGAATTATTTAGGATTCAGATGATGACTCGTGGGCCAGGTCTCCAAAAGCCTGAGCAAAGGAGGGCTCTGACGCCGGCACGAGGAGCAGACGGATCGCGGGGCACAGACACTCAGAATTTGGGGTTTCCTTACAGGTGTTTTGGTTATGTTCAAAACCAGGGTCCTCTCCCCTTCCCTCCTGCTTGCTCTCATCAGGAGGGATCATGAGTCCTTGTGAGACGGTCCAAGGAGCAGAGCGTTCTCTCTGACACTTTTCTTGACTTTTGCTGGGGAAGTTCTGGATATTTCATCCCCCAGCCAAAGGCCACTGCTGCCCATGGGAAGGGATGAAATCCCACCCATCCCATTCCATCCCAGCACTGCCACAGCAAAACAAACCGATTGGAATTGAAGCCACGCTGCAGGCAGTTGATTCCCGAGCTGACACTCCCGTTGGAACAGAGCCCTTGGTGGGGTCGGGGCGGTGGGAGGTGACAGTGACCCTCAAAGCAAAGAGACACCCGGGGTCCTCCCCGCTGCTGAAACACGTGCTCCTTGGAGAAACCAGGGGAGTTTCCAGCGGCAGGGGCTGTGTATGACAGCAGTTTTACACTCTCCCAGCACACAGGATACCTGATCCTGACGGGAGCTTTGGGATGCTGCTGCAGCACACGCCGTGCATAGCAATAACGCTAATGAATCCCGTCCCTAATTGTCCCTCTCCCGGGGGTGACAGGAGCACCCTGTCCCAAGCCCTGCTCGGGGAAGGGAGGGCGGGTTGCTGTGGAGATGCCTTGGGGGATCCCACAATTTGGAGCCTGACTTCAGGTGCAGGAATAAGCAGCACGAACAGTCCGGAGAGACAAAGCTGCCCTTCTCATGGAAATGCCTCTGGTGGTCCCGGGAAGGGAGGGAGGGAAGCAGTGGGGCTCTAGCCATGGAGATGCCGCATTGTTTCCCAGTAATTAGCATGTTTTCCAAAGCTTTCCACGAGTCATCAGTAGCTTTTAAAGGGGATTTTGCCAAGGAGCATTTAAATGGAAATCCCCCGGAGATACAGATCCTCTGTTCGGGGTCTCCCTGGAAGGTAGCTGCTTCCCAGGGGAAACCACCCCCCACCTGCTCAGTGGGTTTATGTGGATCTCAGATCCGGAGGATTTTCATGTGCTCCAGTATGGGGACAGCATTGCCGACTGCAGCCCCTCTCCTGCAGTGCTGCTCCTCAGCCCCAGGTCCTGTTCCTGCATGGACACAGGATTGTCCCTGCTGCTCCCTTCCATCTGCCCAGACCCACACACAGCCATGGCTGGGGGGCTCCCAGGGCACGGACACACACAGCGACTCCTCAAGGGAGTAAAACCATGGAATCATGGAACAGTCTACCGAGATGACGTCCCTTCCAACCCCAAGCCTTCTGGGATTCCGTGTGTGGCAGCAGCACTGTCCCGGTGGTGGCTGAAGAGATCCCGGGGGACAGCGCCAGTTGCTGGGTGGGACTGGCAGGGAGGTCAGTCCTCCTCAGGGAAGCCACGAGGAGACACCTGGAAGAGTCACAGGCTGGAGCCATCCAGCTTTTGGTCATCCGGGTCCAACAACACCAGGTCCCTAAACCTGCATTTAGAGACAGAAATGACATCACCTGATGACCAGAAATGATGGAGACCCTGCAGCACCGCCCCACAGCTCCACCCAGGTGCAGATGCAGGTACAGGTGTAAATGCAGGTACAGGTATAAATGCAGGTACAGGTGTAAATGCAGGTACAGGTGTAAATGCAGGTACAGGTATAAATGCAGGTACAGGTGTAAATGCAGATGCAGGTAAACACTTGTCCATGGACAACCCAGAGAGGTGTGGGCAGTGAGTGCCGGTCCCAGTGCTGCTCTCGGGGTGGCCAGGCTGGATGTCCCTCCTTGGATGAAGATCCTTCTGCAGTCTCACTTTGCCCTTTGCCGCTCTCTTTCCCAGCCCTGTGGCAATCCAGGCATTCCCTGCCAAAAGCCTTTCTGACTTTCCCAGCTGAAGGTCTCAGTGACCAAACTGCTGGATCTGACTCAACCCCCTCCGCTTTCCCACAGAAAGGAAGATGCAATGTTGCCCCTTTCCTCAAGGACAAGGAATTTCAGCCCAGTTTATTGTGCAGACCTGTACCTGGGAGATTTTCCCAGCCCGGTGATTTATGCCAGGGCCTGAGTTATAACTCCCATTTCTGTTTAAAAGCTAAACACTCCAATAGTGGGGGCTATTACTGTCAGCACGTCGCAGCTCCCGAGATCCGATCGAGCCAGAGCCGACATCATCTGGGTGTTTGTCTGCCTGATGGAGCTGCCTTGCTTTTCCCTCCCTCACATATTGCTGTCTCAAGGACTGTTTTCCAAGCAACAATTCATGTCTCCTTCAGTCATCAGCGAAAACAATCAAGCTCAATTTTATTTTTGGCAGAAATCAAATGCTAAATGAGATCTCGGAATCATAAACAAGAGTGATGTCGACAAATCAGAGGGAATTCAGGGAAGAGCAGCACAGATGATGAAGGGGCAGGAGGGACTGATGATGGGGAAAGATTAAAATAAGGAAATACAGCCAGGCCAGGAGAAGACTAATGGGGAATATAATCGCTGTCTAGGAATATCCGAAGGGTGTAAACACTGAAAAGGAAGAAATATTGTCCAGAATGGCCCAAAAGCAGTGGAGCTATGAATAAAGGTGATGAAACTCAACACAGGGAAATTCAGCCTGAACACCGGCAGAGATTTTCCCCATTTCTGCCGGTCCAGCCTCTCCCAAGGAAAGCAGGATAAACACCGTGCTTGAGTGTTCTGAGCCTGCCAAGGAGAACATCCCTTCAATAAATAATTGGCACTGGAACATTTTCAGCTTTCTGCTCTTTCCTCATAAGCAGCTGAGATGAATGAATAATCCATGATGGAGAGTTTACTCAGAGAATTTGGCTGTGGGCATCACTCACACTCTGCCGGTGACTGGATCACACTTCCCTTCAATTCATCTCAGATTCGGCTTACCTGATTCTTTTTTTTTTTTGGCAACGAGTGTCCTGAATGCACTGAGTGCCCTTGGAGAGCTCTCAGTGCTGGTGGGTTCTGTACCTGCCATCTTTCCACAGAAAAAGGAAAAGTCCCCTGTCCTGGCACTGCCTCCCCTGGGACACAGGGATGCAGTGGGGAGGTTTATCTTTTGCAGGAAGGCTGCTTCTGGCTCCAGCTCATGCTGTGTTGGAGCTCCTGGATTTGAGGTCTGAGTGGAAGGCTCAGCCTCTTGGCAAGGTGAGAACTGTTTGGGTTATTTCAGAGTTGGCAGTGGGCTCATTACCTGGCCCCGCTTGTGTCAAATGAACAGGAGCCAAGACCCACCTGGAGTCCTGCTAAGCTGTGCAGAGCCCTTTTTGAGCCAGTCACAGAATCCCAGAATCACTGAGGCTGGAAAAGATATCCAAGAGCATCGAGTCCAACCTGTGACCAATCCCCACCTTGTCACCCAGCCCGGAGCACTGAGTGCTCCTGTGGGCATCACCAGTCCTGCTCCCACAGATATCACCAATCCTGCCCCCACAGACATCACCAGTCCTTCTTTCACACCTCCTGCTACTGGTCCCAGCTGTCCCAGAGCCTGGGTGATCCCTGCTGATGTCGATGATGACTCGCACGATGCTCTCTGTACACACAAGCCACCACTGCTGCTCGCTCCAGCCCTGGCTCTGCCAGGTGTCACTTGGGGCTGTGTGGGGCTGTGTGGGGCTGTTCTCGAGCATGACCCCTCGGGTGAAGCCCCCCAGACCCCCTCGTGTCACTCGGGGCTGCATGGGGCTGTCCCACAGCACAGCCTCTTCCGGGTGAAGCCCCCACATCCCCCAGGTGAGGTTTGTCCCCGGCAGTGCCCCGAGGCCACCGCGGGGTTTGTGCTCCCCGAGTCGCTGGCTGAGACTGCTCAGGGTAAGGAATAACAAACAAGGAATAATGAAAATTCAACCTGCCAGCCCGTGTTTGGGCCAAATAAACATCAACACAAGGGTGGATGGAAGGGGTGGGGATGGAGGGGCTTCCCAGGGCAGCCTGTGGAGCTGCACCGAGGGATGTGGGGGGCACACCAGCCATACCAGCAGTGCCAAGGGGACACCCAGCAGCTCTGTCACCCGCGCCACTATGGGGACACCCATGTTCCCACTGTGCTGCTGCTCCAGGTGTGGAGATGGTGCTGGGAGCACAGAGCTGTTTTCCCAACGGGCACAACAGAGCTGGAGGGGTGAGGAGGACAGAGCGGTGCTGCTGGTGGAGCAGCAGAAACTGCCTTTCCTTTGTCATTCAGGAATATTCCTGATTTTCTTTTTCCTTTTTCTTTTCTCACTTTCTTTTCCCTTTTTTGGTATTTTTTGTTTTTTCCCATGATGAATGGTTTTGGGCTGGAAACAAATTAGCTTTTATGAAGAACCAAATCACCATAAAGGTTTACCTGTGCAGTCCCATGTTCCCTCTGACCCTGGTTAAAGATGAGGCTGACAGGACACCTCAGGATGGTCCTGCTCCTTTCCCTGTGCTGCTGGGGAAGGTTCCTGATTGCGTCTCAGCCACCCTCTGCCCCAGCAGTGCTCTGGGGGAACACAGTTCCTTGCTCTGACTTTAAAAAAAGAGACCAGAAGCTCTGGGAGCCACAGGGAGCTGAACCATCTGGGGGCTGGGATACTCCTGTTCTTGGGATGTGGGGGCCCCCAGTGGGAGCATCCCCCTGCCCCCAGGGGTGACAGTCCCCGTCACCCTTCTCCAGAGCCCCAGTGCCAATGGAGTGGCCCCAGGTGTTCCTCTGGGAAGGAGGGCTCCAGCCCTGCCAGTCCCACCGTGGGCTCACCCAGGCTGCTCCACAGGGAAGCCCAGAAGAGCCCAAATAGGAAACACATTGGGGATTAGTGGGAGAGATAATTCCAGCAGACGGGGCCGGGCTGGCCTTGATTAGTGCAAATCACAGTGATCGCTGCTGGTTGCAATCCCAGCAGAAGCAATTCCTTTTTATTGTGCTTTCTTCCTGATTGTGTTTGGGGCTTTTCTCCCTCTGGTGTGGAGTTGAAGGGACCTTGACGTGTAGTTTAGGATCAGATTGGGTCCTGTGAGGGAACTGCTGTAATCTGATTACACAGGACTGTCCCCCACATCTGAGGTGAGTGATGGCTTTAATTGCACTTGAACTGTCCTAAAACTTCATTTCTTTTGTTGAACAAGCAGAAATGTTGCAGCTGAACACACCTTGGACTGTTATTAGTGAGAGCAGTGCCTTGCTCTGACTTTGCACTGGGGGTGTTTGGCAGCCAAAGGCACTTTAGCTAAACCACGCTCAGGTGTGGCAGCGATGCCATCCGGGGGGTGCCACAGGGGGGCAATTTGGGCAACTAAAGCAGCAGGTGCCAGTCCAGCCCCTGGCAGAGAACCCGGCTGCTGCAGTCAGATGTTCCCGTGGGTCTGGGATGTGCCCCAGGATGGCTCTGCCAGGCTGGACGGTCCCTTGTGCCTGGGATGGCTCTGCCAGGCTGGCGGCCTGACCCCACTCTGCCCGGGGCTGCCGCAGGGAGAGGCTGAGGCAGCTCCCAGAAATTCCCTCTGTGCTCCCCACACCCCTGCCCGTGCTCCTGCTTCCCACCAACCCTCACCTGCGGGATGTGGTCATTTCTCAGAGGAGCCAAAATCCCTCCAAGCAATTAAGCCAAGTCCTGCACAACCCGGTGCTCTCTGTGGGGACACGCTGGGGGCAGTGCCAGGTCAGCAGCCCCACTCCACGAAGAGCTGGGACAGCAGCACCGATGTCCTGAGAGTCACCAAGGGCTCTCTGATTTGGGGAGAGTTGGCAGCTAGGGCCAGGGGTGCCAGCTGGGCTGGTGGCCCCAAATGCAGCTGTGGCATTTGTGAATGTATCAAAGCATCCCAAGAGGGTAAGGGTAGGTGGGGGTTCCTTCATTTAACTGCAGGATGGTTTCTTTATCTAAAAGAAGGGATAATGAGTGCTGTCCTTCTGGAAGAGACAACCCTTCCCTGGGCAGGAGTTCAGCCCACGAGCAGCCCTTTTCCTCACCAGCTCCCTGACCTTCCCTTTGTCCGTTCTGACCCATTTAGGATCCTGCATTCATCCCTACACTTCTCTCCCTCTCTCCCCGCCTGTCAGATTTTGCCCTCCCTTCATACCTGGAGAGATGGAATTGGAAGGTTTGGAGCAGCACTTTTGGAGACAGCCCTCACCCTTTGTTTCTCCGATGGCATCTGGTGATAATAACAGCGCAGCAGCCCCAGACCTCCTGGCTTCAATTACTTTACAGGATCAGCTAATCCCAGTTAAAATTACCTTTGTAACTGAAGGATAATTGTAAATCAGGCTCTCTCCTGCACTCGGGTGTGCTGAAAAATCGTTGCCGAGATGCTCCGTGTGCCAAGGTTGCAGAGATCAGCGGATGAGGAGCAGGCGCTGGGAGATGCTGTCCCAGAAGATTGGTTTTCCTTTTCAAAGCAAACTCCAAACAGATGGACCCTTTTTCCCAGTGGCTGAGTGGATGGGATTGAAGTGATGGAGAGGAGACATTTCACAAGGGGTTTTGCCTGGTTTATTTGCAGTCTCCAAGGATTGAACTTCTCCCAGGATTGCCCCAGTCTGACAGATCTGCCATGAGGAGGCTGAGGCAGAGGTTGGCTCAAGAGAGCTCTGGCAGTGCCCTCTGGCCTCAGAATTCTGGGAGCAGCGTCCCCAGGGCAGCTGTGCACCCCCCATCCTGTGGGACAAAACCAGCACAGAGCCCCTGGTCCAGGGAAACACCACATGAGGCTGCAGGCAGGGTGAGGGTTGGGTTTGCCGATCATCAGTTTTATCTCCCCTTGTGGTTCTCAGCCATGACGGGAACAGGGGAAGGTCTGATAGGACAAGGGGGATGGTTTTAAACTGAAGGAGGGTCCAGTCAGATTGGATATATTTTTTTAAATGAGGGTAGTGAGCCTGTGGTACAGGGTGCCCAGAGAAGCTGTGGCTGCTCCATCTCTGGAAGTGTCCAGGGCCAGGTTGGACAGGGCTTGGAGCAGCCTGGGATAGTGGAAGGTGTCCCTGCCCATGGCAGGGGGTGGAATGAGATGGGCTCTAAGGTCCCTTTCAACCCATCCTAGAATTCTCTGATCCCATGATCTCTTCTCTTGTTGGCGCCTCCCTGGGCTTTCCACCACCTCACATCTCAGGACATCTCTCTGGAATTGCCACTGAGCAAATCTTGCCATGATTCTTCCTTACATGGCAGATAAATCTCTCCTGAACTGCTTCATCCAACCACTGTGTTCTGCTTTGTCACTCTGACCTTACAGTAACTTCCATGGCAGTTTCTGCAAATTGTTCCTCTGAAAGCTGAAATTCCCTGGCTGTAACCCAGCTCTCGTCGTGGTCACCTCCTTTCTGCCCAGCCCTCCTGCCAGCCTTGTCCTAGCATCCATGGAGATTTCACCACCTGCTCCTGAGCAGCAAATTTATTTTCCCTGGCAGTTTAGTTGTAAGCCCTGATGAAGGATCAGACAGACTCTAAAGGCTCAAAGACTCAATAAACTTTATGAAGTCCATGACAAGCTGAACACACTCTCTACAGACTCCGATATGGCCACAGGTTTCAGGCATTGCTTGGTGCATCCCACAGAAAACCCCAGCCCAGGATTGCTTGGCAGGACTCATCCAGAACTGCAGAACAGACCTCTGAAAAAATAATAAATGAGGCAGGTGTATTCCAAGATAAATTATCTGGTCAGGTGCTGCCAAGAACAGCACGGAGTTAATCCTGAGCACATAACTCTTCCTGGGAGCTGCCCTGGGGCCGTGTCCTGTGACCACAGCGGTGCCATTGGGGCAGCTCTGGCTGCCTGCGGCTCCCTGACAGGGATGGAGAACCCCTGGCACTCCAGAGGGTGCCTGGGCAGAGGGGAATATGTGTTCAGCCCCGAAACTCCCACCAGTTGTCCCCATGAGGGTGGGGCACACGGCGTGAGGTGTGGTGCAGGGTGGGCAGCAGACTCTCCCTGTGTGCAGGAGATGTTCCTTTCTCCCTCCAGTCCAAGGGTTTGACAGGGCAGGGAGGGAGAGAGGGGGCCTGCCCAGGGACTTTTCCTAATTAAAGTAAGGGTTAAACCCAAACAGCAAAACACACTGGGAATGCAAAGAGCAGCAATGCCACGTGCGGCCTAGGCTTGCTCCGGGGCTCCAATAAAGGTTTGTGATGTCTGGAGTTAGCTGAGAACTTTCCCAAAGAAAGATAAAAATGGGGAAATAGTGGCATGATCAATGTTGCTATCTGGTCCTCCTCAAATTGTTTTTCTTGTGTAAGTGTAGCCGGGCACTCCGGTGCCATTAGGCCTCTCCCCTATTTTTCAGTCTGCTTTATGAAAGCTATTGATCTCCAGCCGCTCGAGGATCCGTCAGCCCCGGCTCATCCCAGCCCATTACAGGCTCTGCTCTGTGCGGTGACGAGGGATCGATGCTGTCCTGGGCACGCTCACACTGCAGCCCGAGTGTGGCTTTATTGATCTGTGGGTTCTGAGGTACCTGGGGACACTGGCAGGTGACACTGGGGGTGCCTGAGGCAGCGGGGAGCGGGCTCGGATCGCCCGGCAAAGCCCCGGCTCGCTGCTGGACTTGCCTTAATGATCTTTGATTTGCCTCTTCCAGCACATAAATAATTGTGTAAGGCCAGGAGCCTGCTCAGAGGGAGGATGAGGGGGAAGGCAGAGGCATTTTCCTGTTTCCAGTCACAAACTCGTGATGTTCTGCAGAGGAGTGAGGCCGTGTCTGTGCTGGCACCGTCTGCCCTCACCTGCCCCGTCCCCACAGCACCTGAGGGGTGCAGGTCATTGTGCGGGGCCAGAGAGGATTAAGGAGATTTTCACAAGTTATCTGGGATGGATTTATATGAGTTTGTTCAAACACAAACCCCAGGGGGCTCCATGGCTGGAGTGTGTGCCCGGGAAGAGCATTCCACAGTCCCAAGGCTCAGGGACCGGCCACGTACCCAGGGGTCTTTTATTCTCTTTTATTTATGTTTTGAATTACATCACCAAAACTGAAGGCTGTTCATGGACAATTTTGCATCGAAACCAAGCAGAATTATTCTATTAACCAGGTTACCATGAATAATGCAATCCTGTTGCAGAGGTGGAGGTGGCAGCTCTTACAGATGTCAAAAGGGTTTTGCTAAAGGAGTGAAAGTTTGGGTGTTGATGGGAGCAGAGTGCCTGGAGTGCCCGACCTGGGGCCACTCCTGGTGTCCAGCAAAGCGTTTTCCCTACACTGCTTGTAGGGATCAAATCCTACAGCAGCTGATTGTCCCCATCTCCATCCTCCTGCCCACGGCAACAGAGCTGGTGAGGAACATCTCCATCCACCCCGGCACAGCAGCCAGGCTTGGCCAGCCCGGGAGAACCTCATTTCACAAGGTGGCAATTAAAATTTTATGCTCTGAGTTTTCCCTGAATGATTTTAAACCGCCTTTTCTGATGACTTCCTAGTAGCAAGTTGAGTAAATTAGAATCTGAATGCAATCAACATCCTTGATTCCGACGCCAGCCGGGGTCCGTCGGGGAGGCTGAGTCTGAGCAGCTCTGCCTGACGAGGAAGGTCAAGGGCTTGGGGTCCTTGGAGGCTTTGCCCTTGGAGTATTGTCAGAGAGGGAAAGAAACAGCAGAAAGTAGGACACAGTCCCCCAAGTAGCACAGAAATCCCACCCTGCTCAGAAAACTTTCCTTCTTTCCCTCATCTGTGTGTTTTCTGTCACGTCTCAGAGATGGGACTTTGATGATAAAGGAATAAAGGAGCTGCAGCAGCCGCCGAACCAGAACCAGCCCATTCCTGTCTGTGGGGCCTGGGAGGGCACAGGGGCGATGCTCAGCACCCACTGCAGGGCCAGGGGTGCTCTCAGGTCGCTCCTGGAGGGGTCTGGCACAGAAATCTGATTCCCTGAGTCTGCTCAATCTCCTCTCCACCCCTGCCCCGGGCATCCCCGAGCTCCCAGCAGTGCCCACTGCTCCCGGTGGCTCCGTGCTCCCATCTCCACCTGCAGCAAGGTGCTGTCTCTGCGGGAAGGTGCTCGGGGGCTCTCAGCCTCCAGGTTCCCCAAACACGATCAGTCTGTTCAACCCCCCACGGCACGAGTTGTGCAGTGCTCAGCGGGGCTCAGGAGACACCAAGGACATGAGGAAGGACACGTTCCTGGGCTCAGGACCAGCAGAAGGCACAGGCTGGGCGTGGGCCATGTGCCCTGCACACACAGGGAGGTGCCATGGCTGCTGGCACTGGGGACACTCCATCGGGCCAGCCTCACAAACACGCAGCTCTGAAACTCCCAGAGCACAGCCCCCAGGAGAAACCTTTGGATGGAGACAATCCTGCCACGGGAGGAGAGGGGTGGGAGAGTTTTCCTTCCCAGTGACCAGCTCGGAGGCTCTGCAGCCTCTGCTGCAGCTGCAGAGGAGCGGGGTCACTTCCCCCGGCCCTGGTGAGCTCAGGATGGCTGGGACGGGCTCAGCCTTTAATAAATCACAGAACGGCACGGGGAGCTCAGGGAGGGGCTGCTGACAGCCCACACCCCCGCACCAGTCCTGGTAAACTCAGCCTGCAACCAGCACCGCCGTGGGATACCAGGGACGGGACCCTCCACGGCAGGGACATAGCCAGGAATGTGCCAGTGGCCATGGGCAGGTGATGCCCAGGATCACCTCGAGCCAGGGCCCAGGCCGGGCATTTCCCTGCGGAGGAGGAGCCATCCCAGCGGCAGGAGCTGTATCCTGGCACAGGGGGAGCGCGGGGGTCCCGGGGAAGGAGCAGCGTGGCCATCGCAGGGGCTGCGGTGGCTACCACGACCGGGACTGCTCCATCTCCCGGACCACTCCATGGAATGAAAGCCGGGATTGTTTCACCTCCCGCCCCAGAGCAGGAGGTGTGTAAACAGCGAGAGCCGCTCCCTGAGCACTCGGAGCGAGGGAAAAACGAGGTGTTGAAAAGATGACAACCGGCTCTGCCCAGGAGTTCACCTGGAGCAGGGAGCGAGGGATGGGGGAGCTGGGAGGGCTTCAGGAGGAGAAGAGATGCTTAGAAAACTGTATCCTTTATTTTACGAGCAGAAAATATTCTTTGTCGCTTTCTGGCATCAAAAGATTTTCACTTTCTTGCACCTTGCAGAAATAAAGGCAGCACCGAGGGAGGTGAAGCAGGGACCGGCGCATGAAAAGCGCCTTGTGCGGCTCCGCTCTCCCGGGGGCAACCAGGGCTCGGGAAAAGCCCAGAAAGAACCTTAACCACGGAGTGTTTAGCGCTGAGGTCATTGTTGCCCTTCCCCTCTCCAGCCTTCTCCTCCCTCCCCTGTTTGGGGGACCAGGCTCGGGGTTTTCCCAGGAAAACCTGGCACGTCCCAGGTCCTCCCGCCGTGGTGTGCTGTGGGTGCCAGTTTTGGGGACAGTCACAGTGGGGACACGGCTCCATCAGCGCAGTGCATGGTCCGGGCAGGACCACCGAGGCTCCCACCCTGCACCGCTGTGCACGGGGCTCATGCAAAATCCTTTTTCTCCAAAAGCCTCCCGAGAAAATTCACATTTGGTGACAGCTAAGATCCCTCCAACCTTCAAAAGCATTCCCCCATCGCCATACAACACTCCAGGGAGGATTTATGCTCCGCCGCTGCTCCCTGGGGATCGATGTCCCAAGGCACAGGGATTTCTTTCCCACTCACCAGTGCCTAAGAGCAGCTGTCCGGGACCGGGTGGCATGAGGGGACAGCCGGGTCCTGCGCGCTGTTACCACCTGGTGGCACCAGAAAAGGTTGTCAGAGCAAGAACTAATTAATTCCAGTCGCGGTCCTTGGCTTGGGAATTTCCGCGCAGTTTTTCGGCTGGCTGTGGTTCGCCGTGCGGCTGTTAAACACCGAGTCAGGTTTTATAGCCTCGGGGTTAATGTTCGTGGGCTTCAGCCTCGCAGGAGGGGCTGAACACTCAAATAAGGGGGAGGGGGGCTTTGCCCGCAGAGCTCGGCCCCTGCACCCCTGGCGAGGTTGGCACGGCAATGGCACCGCGTCTTCCCCCAGGGGGGCTCACAAGAGTGGGATCCGAAATCCTTCAGAGCCATCCCAAACCGCACTGGGGCTGGACTGCCCCCTCTGCTCCGGGCACGGCAGGAGTGAGGACCAGGGATGGCTGCCGGGATCAGCTGCATCCCAGTGCTGCCAGCACGAGACCTTCGGGGCTGGGGTGGGTGGATGGGGGCAAACCCATCCCAAATTCCTCCCCAAAGCAGGAGGGAGGTGTCAGCACCGCGGCCGCGGGGGTGGCACCTCCGGGAGCAGAGGTCGGGTCCCCGCGGGGCTGCGCAGTCGGCTGCTGGCAGCAGCGGGATCTCGGGGAGCCTGGAAGTGACCCTAAAACTGTCCGAACAAACCCGGTCTCACATCCTGGCCGGGTGAGGCACAATCTGTCACTGGCTCTGCGTCGCTGCAGGGAAGGGCCGAGTGCAGCAGGGCTGTGATGTTCTCCTTCCTCCCAGGAGTGTCCCACAGGGACAGGGCTGGAGCTTCCATCACAGCGTCACACCTACACCTCGTCCTTCCCTGCTAAAACTCTTCTTCATCCCGCGGGAACGGCATGGACAGGCCCCAGGAGAGGGGAGGGGAGATGGGGGGACAGTGTCTGAGGCACCCAAGCTGCTCCCACCAGCTGTGCTGCCCTCCCAAGAGGTGACCCGGAGGTGAGTGAGGGCTGCTGCTGGAGGTCACGGAGCTGCAGGGACTCAGGACTCACCTGAGCTGTCTCTGCCCACATCCAGCCCTGTGCAAGGCTGCAGGAGCCTCCCACGTCCTTCCTTTCCCGGTGATATCGCTAAGCAGGAGGTAAATTGAAGGCAGGACATCTGATGAAAGAGCTTAATTGCTTCAGGTTACATTCAAAAAACGCAGCCTAAATAAAGAGCTGGGGGGAGATTGCAGCTCTTGATGGCTGGAGAGATTTATGTGTCTCAGCTGCTCCTGATCAGCCCTGGTCACCTCCAGCTCCCCATGGCCTGTTTTCCACCTTCCAGGGTTGCCCCATGTGTTGAAATGTTTGGGTGTCCCCAGAGGGCTGAGCCTTGGCCCCCATTAATCCCCCCTCGCTGACCCGACAACAGGGAGGAAATTTGCCTCAATTAAACGTGTAAGGTCTCATTTCCCTTTGAAGTCAGAGCGGCACCAGGAACTGCTGGGGAGGTCTGGAGAATAACCAGAGACACGGAGCCCAAAGTCTTAAAATTAGGGAATTGCACGCCAGAGATGAGCCTAAGCCTGTGGAGCAGCTCAGCTCCTGTCTGATCTCCCTCAGGAGAGTGCCCAGGTTCCCAAAGCAGAGCTGGGACACCCTGGCAGGGAGGGAGAGCAATGCAGAGATGCCAGAAGGAGTGGTGAGAGACCCCTAATCCCCTTCAGCTGCTGTCCAGGGGAAGGAAAACCTCCTCTGCACCCATTTGGGTTCAATTCTTTAAGGATATGAAGATGGCAGCTGGCACTGACACCTCCAGAGAGGGGGGTGAAGCCTCGGGTGGGTGTCCCCAGCCTGTGAGCATCCGGGCAGGACGTGGGGCGAGCACATCCATGGACCTGGCAGTGCAGGGAAGGCTCATCCCGCCCGGAGCCACCCAGCTCTGCCATGCTGGAATGAGACCTGAACTCACCCAGCCACATTTCCTGCATCTTCTGGCGCGGTGGGAATAACAGATCACCAGCTCCTGCCTGTCATCCATCCTGCTTATTTCCTGCACAGGGCCTGATTTATGCCAGCATCTCCTTCCCCTGTGCCATCGGCGCGTGCTGATGGATGGCCCCGCTCCCTGCTCTCGCTGTCCCCTTGTGCTGCATCAAGCCATTAATTCTGTGCCAATGTAAACCTGTCTCACCTTCAAGACTTTAATTTTGCAAAAGTATAAACACCTTATAATCCGTCTGTCCTTATCTGGCTCCGGAGCTTTTCTTTCCCTCCCTCGGCTGGGGTTATCTGGGGTGAGGATGTGGCCGCAGAGAGGGGAACAGCAGCAAACGTGGGGTGAGGCTGCCCTAGTCCCAGCGCAGGGAGGAAGAGTCACTCCCCACCCCCATCATTCCTCTGGAGCACAGAACAGCCCCTGCATAACTCTGGAGAGATGCAGGAGGTGCAGCCAGGCCCAGTAAGTCATTAAATCCCAGGGTCAAGTGCTTGGAGAGCCACTAAGTGGCCTAAGCCCAGTTCCAGACCCTGAACGACGCCCAGACCTTCTGTGCAAGGAGGGTTCTCGTGCTGAATGAATCCCAGCATATCCTGGGGTTTTAGTCCTGAAGACAGAGGGAAAATGGAGCTTTGTGAGGAGGTGGGAACAGCCACTGCCCACGCTGCTGCTCCCCCCTGCTCTGCTCACAGCCTGGCTGGCACTAAGGGCTGCATCTGAGGAAGTGTCCCCTGGGCTGGAGCCGGGCAGGACCCATGACACTGCTTGGAGACACCGCACAAGAGTGCCCAGGGTCCCCTCCAGCAGTGGTGATCTCACCATGGCCAGGAAGGAAAAGAAAACTCCAATGATGTGGCAAAAGCAGCTGTGTAAGTGCTGGCACTGCACAAGGGTTGGACACGGTGAGCTCGGAGGTATTTTCCAGCTTCATATTTAATGGTTGCGAGGGACATGCGTGTCACTGCCCTGCTGTCTGCTATGAATGTGTCGGTTCCCGAGAGAGGGACACAGGGAGCTGCAGCCACCAATGTCCCTGGGCCAGCCCCAGGGCAGAGCTCTGACCTGCACTGCCCAGAGGGATGGGCAGAGCCGTGGCAGGTCACGCTCAGGGCCATCACTGCCCACCCCTCAGTCCCCAGTGAGTCCTGCAGCATTTTGTCCTTCCTTCCCCACCTTTCCTCTTTCCCCTCTTTGATTCTTGAGTCATTTGTCTCAATCTTTGGCAATTCCTACAGCACAGAAAAATCCGTGCCACTCCTCCCTTTGGGGAATGACGTGCTGCAGTGCCGTGGCTGCCATCCATTCAGTGCCAGGTTATGAAAATGAAGATATCTTTCAGCACTGCAGACCTGTTAATCAGGGGAATGGCTTCGGAGGGCTTTTGTGGGCTCTGTTAATTTGTGCTGCATTGAGCCACGCGGAGCTGAGAGGAGCATTAGGGGCGGCAGAGAAGGGAATAAATCAATGCAGGGATGGAGGAGTGCTGGGCTGGCTGTGCTGGGGCTGCCGCGCTCTCACTTAAACACTTTCCATCCATCAGAGCCTGCAGGTGGAACTCTGCCTCCCAGGCAACAGGTTTTGTCCTTAACAGCTCAGCGTGTGCTGTGCAGGCTCCTCAGGGCGGGGAGCAGCTGCTCCTGCCTCACCTGGCTGGCCCAGCTCCGAGCACCCCCAGCCTGGCTGGGGGAGTTCTCCCCTGGGGGCATCGGCAGCTCTGGGGTGCTGGGAGGGGCTGAGGTGCTGGGCACCCCATGGTTGCTCCGTGATGACGTTCACAGAATCATGGAATCGCAGGAGGGTTGGGTTGGAAGGGACCAAGGGACCTTAAAGCCCATCCAGTTCCACCCCCTGCCACGGGACAGGACATCTTCCACCAGACCAAGTGGCTCCAAGCCCCATGCAACCTGGCCTTGGACACTTCCAGGGGTGGGGCAGCCACAGCTTCTCTGGGCACCCTGTGCCAGGGCCTCAGCACCATCACAGAGAAGAACTTCTTCCCAATATCCCATCTAACCCTGCCCTCTGGCAGTGGGAAGCCATTCCTTGTGTCCTGTCTGTGCAGACCCTTGTCCAAAGTTCCTCTCCAGTTCTCTTGGAGCCCCTTTTGGCTCTGGAAGGGCCAAAAGTTCTACCACTATTGCCCTGAGACAAGAGAAGACGACCTCATCCCTCTGCTCAGAGGTGGCCCATTTGAAGGCTGGGGTTGCCCACAGCGGGGCTGTTCCCTGTGTGAACCTCCCCCGGGAATGCAGCTGCAGGAAGGGGAGATCACCAGTGCCCTGTGGTTAATGCCACCACCAGTGGGTGCCCTGGGAAGAGAAGAATCTGCTCCACGTTCCTCTGGGCAGCTCCTCCTGCACATCTCGGAGGCAGCTCAGGGAGGAAGTCATTCAACACATCCATTAAGGAGCAGCGCTTCCCGTCCCCCGCCTGTGCCAACAGCCTGACTTTGGGAAATTCATAACTTCTGCTAAGTGGGGTTTTCCTTTTATCCTAATGGCCTTCTGGCAAACAAAATTCATCAGCCTCGCTCCGCAGCGCCCGTCTCCGTCCTTCCGGAGGGGAGAGCGAGGGGATGCAGTGCAGACCCTCCGTGCAGGGGTGCGGGGAGAGCCCTCCTCACTCGGGGTGATCAGGAGCACGTGCTGTTCTCTGTCCTCCTTTTGGCTGAGACAGAGCTCTCGCTTCTGAAGGAGATGTTGCGTTTTCAATGGGTTTCATTCTTTAGGAAAAGGAATCATTCATGTCACCTGCCTTTGAAACCTGCGAGTCTTATCATCTTGCTGCTAATAATGTTCTTTTTTGCTGAAATGTTTCAGAACAGTGGCTTTTAAGTCTTTGCTGTGGTCAGACAATGGGGAGATGGCATCAGCTCCATGCCTGTGAGTGGCCTCCAGGGAATTTTAAGGCAGAGAGATGCTGGAAGTTCAGTGCCAAAATTGATGGATTAGGATTGGTACCAACTCAGAGTGCTGCTCAGAATGAAAGGTCAAACAAGGTTATGGCCTGATTGGGGTGACGGAGTTTGGGTTTTCCTACACAGAGGTGAGGTGGGCAGAGAAGCCAGGTGGGTGCTGGGACCCCAACACTGGCACAGGTGACAGGGAGTGACCAAGCAGGAGAAAATACCTGGATGGTTCAGAGATGGTTCAGCCCATCTGGAACACATGGATAGCTCAGGGAGTAGCCGTCTGCAGAAGAGATTTTTCCAAGCAGGGTTTGCTCCTGGTATTTCACCCAGCACTGCATGGACCACGCAGTGCCCTTGGATAGGGAGAAATGGGAAGAAAGAAGAGTTTTGGAGTTCTCAGGTGCCTGGTGAGGGCAGGTTTTATACTTTGGAAAGAAACGACACCTCTGGCTGCCACCTTCCCTGGGCTGTGGCCTTGGGGACTGGCCCATCCCTGCCACAGCCCCCGGGGAGTGAATCCCACTTGTCTCTGGGACCCCCTTGCCGTGGATAACCCTGGAATGTTATCCAGGGAAGGCACAGGAAGGTGCCCAAGCTGCAGTCCTCCCAGGAGCTCCAGATTTGTTTTCCCTTTGCCTGAGGATGCTCTGGGTGAACCTCTGCAATTTGCTTCGGGGTTTTCAGCAGCAAGAAAAGCTCGTGGTGCCTTTGGAGAAGACATCAATGTGTGGCAGCCTGCAGCCCTGCCCTCGGCCCCCTCCCCATGGCCACAGGAGAGGGAAGGCACAGGCACAAGGCTCTGGGGCGCTGCAAAACGCTCTTTGTCAGAGGAGGAGCAGAGATTTTCATGCATTCTGTGTACATTCCTTCTGGGTTGGCTCTGGCTTTGTGTTTCAAAATCTCCTGGTAACTCTCTCTTGCTGCACTCTGCCTTTCAGCTTTGTGGGTTTTGCCTTTTTTTTTCCCATCCAGGCTGGGTTTTCTGGCTTGGTTTGGGGTTCTCCCTGCCCACCCTCTGCAGCTGCTCCCGGGGCTCTGGTTGCCCTCGGCTGTTTGGAGGCAGCAGGGCTCAGGGTGCTCTGCTCCCCTTGCTCACCCCAGAGGAGGAGATGCCTCTGCCTCTGAACACGTGCTCCAGACCTGATGGGAGGTGAGAGAAATCTCTTCATTCCCGTGGATTTTCCATGAATCCCAACACCTGCCCTCGGGCACGGAGCACCAACCTGGCCTGGGTGGTTGAGCACCAGGAACACTCCCAGCCACGGCGTCAGGGATGGGTTTAGATGGCACCCCGGGCTAGGGGGAGGCTGCTCAGGCCATGGAGCAAGGCAGAGATGGAAAATCCATCTGAACACAGCTGCAGGACCTGGGGCTCATCCTTGTGGCTCTGTGGGTGGACAGGCAGGGACTCCGGGCACTTTGCTTCCTCCCCTGCTCTTAACAGAGTTTGACAAACATTCCGAGATTAAGAGCTATCATGAGATAATAAAAAAATGTAGAAATCAACATCTTCCATTCTATCAAAGAGGTTATCAAAATGCTTATTTCTTCCTTCCAAACAAAACTTAGCTGAAGATAATTTCTTCCTGCCACAAGGCCGGTGTCCAGTGAAATGGTGTTGGAAAAAGGATATAAAACCTTGTTCCTCTTCTCTGTTGAAGTGGAGGGGGGAAAAATCCCAGAACACCAAAGGCCTTAATGCGTCTCTCAGGGATTCAGTAGAAACCATGAGGCAGCCTGGGGACTGCCAGGGGCTGCAGCTTCTGCAGTCCCTACCATGTCCTGCTCCAAGGAATTCCAGTGCTTCCCATTCTGTGGGAAAAGAAGGGAATGGTTTTCCTTCCCCTTGTAGGATTTTGCAGGCTTGTTGTGTGGGCCCTTGACTCAGTTTCATCCATCCAGACTCTGCCTTTTTTATTTTTTTAAGCAAACTCTTCTCAGAGATGATAAATGCCAGCCCAGCCTCGGCCATTCCCCTCATGCCATCCACCAGACCGTGACACCAGCCCGAGCTGCAGAATCCCCTCTGGGTGCTGGCAGCCCACAATTAGCCGTGATGAATGGGAGGCTCCAAAGAGAGATACTGAAAGACAAGTTGCTCAAGAGGTTTAAAAAATGAACTGTAAGGATTTGGGGTAAAGAATAAGCTGGTGTCTGCCAGGAGGGAGGGAAAGCTGGCTGAAACACCCTCATCATCCAGCCACATCAGCCCCTGTGTGTGCACAGAGCTGGAAAGAAATTTTGACCGATCCTTGCCTCTTTTCTGAGAGCACATAGAGCATTAAATTTGTAGTTCTCGTGTAAAAAGCAACTGCTGTTTAGTTTGATTTAAATCCTTATCAGCATCGAGGCACTGTTTGTTTTTAAACAAGGAGAGGCCAGCATGGAGTGAGATTTCTCACTAATTTGAAATTATTCTGTCAGACAGGTCAGGAAGGGAGTTTGCCTTTTAACCCAGATCCGATGTAGGAGAGAACCTCATATTCTGAAGTACAATTATGAATATGTATTCTCCCCCCAAGCCCTGAAGCACAGAAAAGGGGCTGTTAAATGCTGAAATATTTACTTTGCTTTCACGGCTGAGGAGCCAGAGCTGACAGCAGTGGCTTTGTTACCACAAGAGCACTCATCAGAGAATCAGGGAGTCACAGAATGGTTTGGGTGGGAAGGGACTTTAAATGTCCCACCCCTGCCATGGACAGGGACACCTTCCACGATCCCAGGTTGCTCCAAGCCCCGTCCAACCTGGCCTGGGACACTGCCAGGGTTGGGACAGCTACAGCTGCCTCGGGGCACTCTGTGCCAGTTCCATGGTGTGTCCCTGTCACACAGGTACCACTGTGGCTGGTTCTCCAGGCTGTGCTGGGTGCACTGGGTGTACTGGGCCCCTGTGACTATTTCTAGACCTCAAACCATTTTCTTTTACTGCAGAACCTTGATTCTAAAGTTAATTTTTCCAGTCGACACACTGAGCTCTATTAACTCGCCAGCCTTTGTGAAGCTCATTAGGTGTCTGGGGTCTTTCCCTTCTGCCTCGAGGCCAAGGGAATGGTCTCGTTAACTAAGATGGCAGAATCTCCACGGAGGAGTTTTGCAGTTTGTGCCAATTAACAAATCCAGCAATGCTTTTAGCTTTTCTTGTTCAGGTAGCCCAGAGCCCGTGGGCCAGGCACAGACTGCAGCGGGCTGTGTGTGTTCCGAAAGGGCTGTTAATAACTAGAATGGCTGCTCCAGGATTGGGAAGAGTTTGAAGCCCCCGGGAAGCTCTGAATGCAGAGGAGTGTGGCTGTGGTGGAGGCCGCCCCGCAGAGAAAAAGGGAGCGCTGGCCTGCAGGATGTCCTGGGATGGAGGACTGAGGCAGGCTGGCTGCCTGAGGCCTCCGCTGGAAATGATCATAAAGCCTTTAAAGCAAACAAAGTTCCCTGAAACTCAAAAGGTACCATTTGAATGCGCTCGGAAAGAGGGGGTTTGAGCAGCACGATCCGTTCTGTCTCGGAAATGTCACGGAACATTTATACAGCTGCTCAGCTGGCATTAAAATCTAGGTCTTGTGCAGGAACACGGCAAACAGCTCCAGGTCACTGGGAGAAGTCCAGGACCTCCAGCGAGGGGTGGCTGGGGCCGCTGGCGTCCAGCAGCTGCGGCGGGAGCAGCTCCTCGGAGCAGATGAGCCCAGCCACGGGCAGTGCCAGCAGCCACCGCTCCTGATCCCGGCACTGCAGCCCCGGCTGGAGAGCGCTTTCCCTGCACCGAGCAAAGGACTGCTTCCCCAAGGACTGCTTCCCGAAATACCGCATCCAGCGCGGGCAGAGCTGAAAAGGATGGAGAAAAGAAACAAAAGGAGAGGGAGGTGCCAATACGGGCAGAGATATCCCGTTCCCTCGGCTGTGAGAGCGGCAGCGGAGCTCCCTGGTGAGCGCACAGCCTCTCCTGACGGCGGGAGCCGGGAAAACACCGAGCGGTCCTTTCGGAGCACTGGCTGCAGCGGCAGGGCGGCTCTGTCTGCTCGTTACCTTCTCTCTCCACTGGTCCTGTCCCTCACAGCCTGTCTCACCCTGTCCCCCTTCGCTGTCCCCTCCTCTGTCACCTGTCGCTCGCAGGTGCCTCGGTCCCTGCAGTGCTCCCCGAGCCGCCCCTGCTCCGGTGCCCGCTCAGGCACCGCTGGCACCTCTGTAACCACGAGAGCAGCTGGGAGGAGCCGTGACACGTCCCTGTGTCCCACGCCTCGGGAGCTGCCCCGTGCCCTCGCTGCCAGTCCGGGGAGAGCACCGGCGCTTCCCTCCAGCCCAGAGTAGAGGTCTGCGGCTTTGGGTGAATATCCCGGCTTTGATCCTTTCTCCTGGCTGCGGTTCCCTGTTTACACAGACAACCACAGCTCTTTGTATCCGCACTCATCAGCTCCTCGGAGGCGTTTCCTGATCCCCACGATACGGTCGCAGTGTCTGCGCGGGGCTGAGCCACATCTCCGCTCTTCCCAGCCTGCCCCGACACATCCCCCCGAGCTTCTCGGCACTGCTCTGCGTTTGTTGATGGTGGCAGCAGTCCCAGACAAACCCAGGGGGGACGGAGCTCTCCTCCCCGGGCAAGCACGGCTTTTGTTCCCCAAAAGGCCAGCGTAGGAGGAGACCCACCTGGAGCAGGCAGCGCACGGTGAGCGGCGGGCAGCGCTCCATGGAGGACATGCCTCGCTTACTCTGCCGCTCCTTCACGTGCGTTTGGGGGGTTTTTGGTTCTGTTTTATTTTTTTTTTACCCTTCTTTCTTTTATCCTCCCAGCCCTTCTGGCAGGCTTTTGAATACACATAATGACTTGGAAGGTGCGGCGAAGGTTCTGGCAGCCGCGACGTGAGGCGGGAGCGCGGCCAAGGCGCGGGGCCGCACAGTGGTTTCATCCCATTTGCAAACTATAAGGCTGCCTTTGAGCGGGGGGGCAGAGCAGGGAACATGTGCTAAACATCATGTCGGGAAGCTTAGCGCATTACGGGGAGCAGCGCTGGCCACGCTCAAACGGAGCTGCTCTGCGAGCTGTGAGAGGCAGGCGCAGGCAGGAACCGTCTCTGTTGATTTAGGGCTGAGTGAACAGCTCTGGCAGGGCAGGTAGGATGGGCTTCTCCAGGTGTTGCAGTCGAGCAAGTGTCAGAGTGGCATAAATCAGAGATCTGTGCCCGTGTCTGTCAAACCCTCGAGGAGAGCTCCGCGGTGTCTGAGGGCGCACAGGGTAACGAGATGGAAAGAGAGTCCTTGGAAAAGTAAAAACCCAGACATCAACCTGCAGTATGTGCTTCCAAACTGGGCCCCAAAAGCCTTCCCTCGGCCACCTGGGGTGGCACAGAGACGTCTGCTCCTGCTCAGCACCGCTGTGTCCCCCAGGGGCCCACGTGCCAAGTGCCTCCAACAGCCCCGGAGTAACTGAGTGACCAGCACATCAACCATCGACCCACCCACGGTGTTTGTGTGCTTCCCTTCCTGCCCTACGTGTGCTTCCCTTCCTGCCATCCAGAGGCCACGACATTTGACGTCCTGAGGTGGACCCTGAGTATCCAGGGTGCTCTCACAACCAAAATACCTGCAGGACTGACAGGCTTCATCCATCATCGTGCTCCTTGGGGTGGTGGCACGGACGGAAGAGTGAACTTCAGAGCTGGAGTTGTGTGTGCTGACTGACGGGATCGGCTGGGTCAGGTTCCCTGGGATTTCAGAGGAAGGTTCAAAGCTCCAGTTAAAAACTGGCATCTCCCCTTCAAAGGAATTCTGGTGTGTCCCTCACTTTCCCCACCCCATGTGGCAGGAGAGTGCTGTGTCCGGCCTGGGACTGCTGACAGCTGCATCCAGACAAAAGCCCCAGGTTCCTGCAGAGAAAGAAGGGCTTTTCCAGACCTTTTTAAACTCTGAACACCCACAAAATGAAATGTTGGGTATCAGTTTTGGGAAAGAAAAAGGATCAAAGCAGCTGAGGGAAAGCTGAGAGTCTTTTGGCAGATGGAGGAGGATGTTGTCCCTGCCAGGCCGAGGGTGAGCACAGGCCATCCTACACTCCCCACTGCAGCCACAGCTCCTGCCCTGCTCGGCCTCGGAGCATCCACCAGGCAGCGGGACCAGCTCGGGATCAGGGGGAATTGGGCTGGGCTGGGCTGGGCTGGGCAGATCTGGCTGCTTCCAGCTGAGTGACAAAGCTGCTGGTCCAACAGCACCGAGCGTGCGCAGGCTCAGAGCCTCTCCCAGCCGCTCCAGAGCCCAGCTGCACAGCAGAGAATGTGGGCCTAGGGCTGGATGTGACTCCCCTTTCCCTGGCCTGGGAGATCTCCCTGGAGATGCTCCATGTCCCAGGGCACAGAGAAGGCTCCTCAGTGGCATCTCAGTGGCTGTGACATTCCCTGCTGCTGTCCCCTCACCCCACACTGAAGCATAGCAGGTCCCACATGGATGCTGCATCACCAGGGCTGGAGAGGTGCTTTTCCTGGTGCTCATGCTCCACCCCAGCACAAGAGCAAAAGGACAGACCCACAAACTGCCAACCAAAGCCTGTGGCTCCTGCTACATCCCGCGGCACCTGGCAAGGCACTCACCAACCCGCTCAGTGCTTGGCAGCCCTGCAGCCAGAAAGGTTTGATACCCAGGAACCCGGCAGTGGCTGGGAGGTGACAGTCACACACGTGGCACAGGGAGAGCTCCTTCCCTCCAGCGCTCACGGATCCGAAGGAGAGAGGGAATAGCCCCAACCTGACAGGTGTGAAAGCAGCATGTCCCCTCTGCGACCCCTCTGGGAGGATGGAGGCAGCAATTCTGACATCAGTGCTCCCCAAACCTCCTCTGGCTCTGCAGGAGGCCCTGGCACTGGGTCACCATGCCAGCCTGGGTGACAGGAGCCCCAGTCAAGCATTGCCAGGGGGACACAGCCAGCATCACCCCCTTTCCAGCAGCAGCTTCCTCTGCTCCACTGCTCCCTCCCCTTCCCTTTTTCCATTTGTTTGTTCATTCCTTCTTTATTCGCCACAATTGTCCTTAATGGAAACAGCATCTCAGCAGAGTCACCCCGCAGGAAAGCTCGAGCACAGAGGGATTTTTGTAGATGGCTTTAATAAAAACATTGAAGGTCTGTTGTTCTTATAGTGCTGTGTGATCCATTAAGTCTATTAAATACAACAGAGGAAAACTGTGAAAAAAGCCAGAGGAGGCCATGATGTCACAAAAAACAAATGAGCCGGGGCTGCTTTCCTGCTCCTCTCCAGTTCCACGGCTCTGTCCTCTGCCTCCCTGGCCCTGCCCTGTGCCACCCTGGCCCTGCCCTGTGTCACCCTGGCCCTGCCAGCAGAGCAGGGGCCTGTGCTCTGTCACCCCTCACTTGCCACATGTGGAGGTCTGTGTGTGTATTGGTTTCCCATAAATGTGTAGTTCCTAGACGTTAATGCAGAGGATATTAAAGCTGAGGACTCGGGAGATCTGCTCCTCCCTGCTGCAGACAGACTCCTCCCCAACACGTGTGTGCTGGGTCGTGTCAGCCGTGTGTCAGCCGGGGCTTGGCCACGCTCTCTGAACCCCTTAAAACATCTCTGTGCCCGTTAAAACATCTCTGCTCCCCTTAAAACATCTCTGTGCCCCTTAAAACACCTCTGCACCCTTTCAAACATCTCTGTGCCCCGCAGAAGAGAGCAGTAGACAGCCATGGACATGGGGATACCTGTTCCCTGCCACCTGCCACAGCTCAGCTCTGACAAGAGGCTCCAAATTGAGCCTAAAAAAGGCTGGAATGCAGCCCTGGCTCCAGGACAGATGCTCCATCCCTCTCAGTACCACATGGAAATGTGGGGAGAGGTTTTCATGGCTGGGGAGAGGCTGCATGGGTGAAACTCCTTCTGCCAGCAGAAGAGGTGAAGGTGAAGCCAGGAATGGGATGACTGAGAGCAGGAAGGGACATCATGGCATGGGATCATCATGGCATGGGATCATCCCAGTGTGGGACTGTCAAGGCATGGGATGCCCCCAGTATGTCACGCAGAGCTCCAGCTCTCCCACCCACCAACACCAAATCCTCCTCAAAAACAAAGGCTGGACCTCCCTGAGCTCCAGGTCTGATGTGCCCTCTGGCAAAGCTGTGGGTGTCACCCCCAACCCTCGCCTGACACTGCAGTGACGAGGGACTGCCTGGGAAGAGCTTGGAGAGTGTAAGGATTACTCTGCATTTAGCTGCTTATCTTCTGCAAGTCTTTGTGCATCCTGGCTAGATCTCACTCTGATCTAAGCCTTTATTCCTAGAAAAGAGATTTAAGGAAGGCTGAAGGCAGGAGGCAGGGAAGCAGGGATGCCGGAGGTCTGAGCTTTGTAGTTCACCCAAGAACAGGAGGAGAAGATGCCCGTGGGTACGCGCACAACACGAGGGACTGAACTCCCTGCACGTGGCCACGCCACAGCCTGGGAAGGTGACCCGGAGCAGATCCCTCCACGAGCCCAAGGAAATGGTGGGACAGGCTGGAGCCAGCCCCCTGTGGAAAACCAGCCCAGGCCCCCAGCAGCTCCGGGCAGCGCCGCAGCAAGCAGGCATTCCAGCAATTCCCTGCGCAAACAACGCGGGATAATCCATCTCTTCTGTTTATTTGCACAAGATAATTTTTTTGTTGACACTCGAGAACCTTCTTCCTCTGGTCCCCTTTCCCTGGCTTCTAGAAAATGTTAACTCCTGGTCTTGCAGCGGCACCAGAGCCCTCCCAGTGCCAAACTAGGAAGGAAAGCTGATGGGACCTGGACAGGCAGTGACCAGGAGCCACCGCAGAGGTGGCCAGCACCGGGTTTGAGCCTGGGCATGGTGAGCAGGGAGAGCTGCTGCTGCTGTGTCCCCAGTCACCCCCTGCAGTGTCCCATCCCCTCCACAGTGATGCCCTGGGCCAGTCACTGCTGGGTTGTCAGAGCTCGCCCACCCCCTCGGTGTCCTTACCAGAGCCCACCTGCCCCCCACCAAAGCCCCTTTGTTGATATTTCGGCTGTTAGACAGAAATACAGCCCCTACCAAAGAGCCCTCGGAGCTCAGGCTGCTCCAGCCCCAGCCAGATGGGCTTTCTCCAGGAAGAGCACAAGAAATCAGTCACATACAGGGTGGTTTTATCCCCTGGGTGTCCTCCCACGTTCTGCCGGGCCGTGGTTTGTACTTCTGGAGTTGCTTAATCACCCCTGTTGGACCTGCCTTCAAAGACGGTGCCTAATCCCTTCTGGAAGTCTCCTAATACCTTTGGCTACTTCCCTGCTTCGTGGCCATGAATTACAGCGGGCCTGGCCAGTCCCTCCTCAGCATCAGCCCTTCTGGCCCTCATCCCCGATGACTTCAGAGGAGTGTTCAGAGTTCAAACAGACCCCCAAAACCTGTCACCCCTGTGCCTCCACCGCTCCAGTCACCCGTCACTGCAGTGGTATTCCTGGCTGTGGCACTGGGGAACCATAGACAATATTTGGGACCAAAGCAGCAGAGAAAGGCTCTGTGTGCGGTTTCCAGCAGAGGAACAATTTGTAATTCTGCTTTTGTTGTCCTTGTACACAAGGGAAACATCACTTTGCCAGGAAGTCGTGCCACAATGATTCACAAGGATCAGCTTGAGCTGCTCAAGTTAAAAAGAAAAAAAGAAGTAAATCACAGAATCCCGGAATGGTTTGGGTTAGGCAGGATCCTAAAGCTCATCTCGCAGGTTTTTGTGCCCACAATTCCTCCCACCACAGGCACAGCTCACGGCTCTGCTCCCACCAGAGCAGGGCATCCCCAGAGGGTCACCAGCTCCTCAGACCACCCAGCATGGGGACAGCTCTGGCACGGCCATGTCCGAGAGCCACCACAGAGAGCAGGAAAAAACCCAACACAAATTCCAGAACACACATCAAAACCCGCTCACAGTAGAAATTCTGCCATTTCCCCTTCCTTTTTGGGGACACCTACAGACCCCATACAGCAGCTTGGCCAGACCAATCCTCACATTAGGACCTCTTTAAGCACGAGACTTTTCCTTTTCCTTCAGGGCCAAAGTGCAGGTGTCTCTGCAGGGCTCTGCCTCGAAGCCAAGGCGAGCAGGAGACTCCTTGATTGCAGAATTGGGTCTGAATAAAGAAGTCTGGTCTAGGAATAACAACACTCACAGCAACACAGTGCATTATATAATGTCCTATAATAAAAGATATTACGGCATTACCAGGAGATGGGAATGCAGGGGGAAGGAAGGAGCAGACGTGACAGTGATAAATCAATCTGGAGAAGAAATACCAAACGCAATATATTCTTTGTCTCCTTTCGTTTGAGGCTCTGTAGATGTTTCCAGGTTCGACTAACGGAGCTGGCAGGAACCTGCTCCTGCATCGAGCGGAGTTTATTAAACCCCTCCGTAAACAACCTCTGCAAGGCGCCTCTCCCACAGCCCCCGTTCCTCTCTGGCAGCTGTTGGGCAGATGTGCAGCGCTGCCGGGCAGGAGGGGCAGCGCTTCCAGGTGAGATAATTCATCCTGAAATTGCTCCCGATGAGGATCATGTGGGATGTAAGGAAGCTGACAATAAAACTGGTTCTGAAAGTTGCCAATTAGGGAGGAAACGGCGAAAGAGGCGAGAAGAGACAGCGAGTCCCCGATGTGGGCAGTGAAAGGCTGTGGTCTCAGGGGGCTGGAGCTGGGGGGCAGAGCTCCCTGCCAGCCTGCACCCCAAAACACAGAGCAGGGCTCTCTGCAGTGGGGCAGAGAATTCTCCCCGTTCCCGAGACTGCTTCACTGCTGGGGTTATGAGATAATTTAGCTTTCGAGGCCTCCCTTCAGCAAGGGGCTTAATCACACATCTCATTTCCAACACTTAAGTGAGTCCATTGACTTCAATGATTTTCTTCAAAGGAACAACAGAGACATTTAGGGCACTGAGCCCCGCTGGATCAGCCCTGGGCTCTCCTGCCAGGGCTCCAAATTGACCACTTGCTTTTATGTAGGGCTGGGTTTTTTCCCTATCTTTGATGCTGTTAATTTACTGCTCTTAGGACTTTTAACCAGAAGGAACAAGAGGGCTGCGATTATTTTTTTTTTTTTTAACTCTGGAAATTAGGAGGAAAAAATGGTGACCTGTGACTCCATCCCAAGGTATGAGGTTGTCATTCCTCATAACATCTCCTGGAGTTTCACTCGGTCTGTCACGCTGCTCTGGGCGGGAGTTTTAATATTGGCAGAAATGAAAATGATGGGATAACTGCCAATGCTTGGAGCTGCGATCTTAGGTAACATTAATCCAGCATTTTTAGAGTATTCCAGGAGGATTTGGGGTTTCCTTGCACTGTTTGGGGTGCAGCTCAGTGGCGGGTGTGCAGCACAGCTGGTGGGAGGCTGCATGGCCTCAGCTGTCCCTTCCCTGCCAGACAAATGGGCATTTTGGGGACAACTGAGGGACACAGCCTGGCCCAGTGCCACAACTTAACCCAACATGTCCTTGGCCCTGGAAGGCTCTGAAGAGTAAATGATTCACAACCACGACTTTTAACAAGCTTTGGCTTTTCATTCCCTTGTTTATTTTTACAGAAAAAAGCAAGGTTTCTTTCCTTTCTGATGAGCCAGGGGAAAACAGGAGTGATTGCACTTTGTGCCACCAGCAGCTCCTCTCCAGCGGTGATGGCAGGACAAGGAGCCGTGTCCCTGCTGCCCGTGGGCTGTGCTGAGGTGGTGACACCCACGGGCCAGCCTTTCCTGGGATGGGGAGGGAGCAGGGGGGAAGAGATGGGCCAGGGAGCAGGGCTGGGCTCCCAGCAGAATCCTGGTTTCCTGGTTTGCAGCAGAGACATCACCTGGGCTCAGCGAGGAGGATGCTCCTCCAGTCCTTTTTCCCTCAGAAGGAGGGACAGGAGCAAAGCTGGCAGGGATGGGTCCCCAGGACCCCTTCCCTCTGTGCCATCCCTGTGCCTCATGCACTCTCCAACCACCCTCCCTTCTCCCCTCTGCTCTTTCCTCTTTCTCTCCTTCCATTTCTGCTCCCACCACGACTTCCCCTCTCTGTCACTTCCACGCACGCCCTCCCTCCCCCCTGCTTTATCTCTGGATACCAAGGAAGATTAGACTTTTTTAATTACGGATCAGTTTGGCCGCGGTGTCTCCAAGCCTGGCCCGGCAGCCGGGCTGGCTCAGATGTTCCCGCGTGCAGCCTTTCTGCCTGGCTACACTTGTTTATTCCTCGTTCATTAGCTTTTTTACGTTGCTGGAGATCTGAGGCACTCACATGGCGCAGGAGGCTCGAAGTGACAGCAGTAAAAGCCGCTGCTAGTGAGATTATAGCTGCTCTGAACTGCTGCTGGCGCGGGTGGGAGCGCTCAGAGGGCAGGGGCAGAGCACTGCCTTTGTGCCAGCTCAAAGGGCCCTGTCAGAGCGCGTCAGGCAGCCTCCTGGAAAAAGGGAGCTTTCCAAAACCCCATGAGAACTGGTTAAATTAACCCTTTCCCTGGTGGCCACCCCGTGGGAGGCTCCAGGCAGAGGCAGGGAGCTGCCTGTGCCGGCTCTGGGCCCCACGATGGATTGTGCATGTGCCTCATGCTCAGCACAAACCCTCTGTCGCTTTTATCAACGGGCTTATTTTTATCAAATCGGGAAAGAAACTTGGAAATCTTGCCAGAAGTCAAGTAGAAAATTATCAGTCCACAATCAAAGCACTCCCCCTTGTCCTTAAGGCATTAATTCCCTGAGCTGGCTCCACTCACACACAGGGAACTGCAGAGCCCTTGGCACTGGCCCGGTGGTGACCCAATCCCTCTCTCTGCAGCCACCCAACGTGGTCCCTTCTCTCTTTCCTGCCCTCATTCCTGTGAGATCCTGTGGGAGAGGAGCAGGAGGGGATGCAGAGCCGAGCCCTGCACGTGGCCAGGTGCTGCTGCAACAGTGGAAGGAAGGGAGCACAACTCCAGTAAACCCAGATTCCATTTAATTGCGGAGGATTCCTGGACTAGTGGGGCAGAGGAAGCTGCGTGGTGAAGAGGCTGAATGGCCCTAATCAGCTGCTCCACAGCCATCCCTGGAAGTGTTGAAAAAACGTGTGGATGTGGCCTTGGCAGTGCTGAGGGAACAGTTGGACTCGATGATCTCAGAGGCCTTTCCCAACCTTCTAGATTCTGCGACTCCATGGTTGTACAAATGTCCAAGCTCCCTGTGGCCAGCCCAGGGACAGCCAGCTGTGCTGTCACAGTGCTGTGATCCCTCAGGAGGGCTGGGGTGTGTGCAGGCAGCTCCTGTGGTCCCCTGGACACTGGGGGAAGAGTCCGGATGCTTTGTCATCCCCCAAAGCCCTGCTCCTGGGAAAGGGGCTCCTGCTCCCCCGCCAGGGTGTTTACACTGAGCCCTGACAGATGGGCCCGGGCTGGGGATGTTTATACAGCATCTCCCAGAGGCTCCAGATGGCCCCCGAGCTCCCAGGCCGTGCTCCCCTCTCTGCTCCCATCTGGGCTCCCGGGCTCAGAGCTCCGCCAACGGGGCAGCATCGGGACAGGGATGGTGCTGCCCTCCAAACACCCCTGGGCTCGTCCCTCCCCATCAAACACTGCTGGGAGCATTGCTGGGGACTCTCAGGTGTCACCAACGCCTTCAAAGCCCCCAGTAACCATTGGCTGAGGTACCTCCAAAGCCAGGGAGGAGAGGGGAAGGAAGCCCTGGTGGGTGGGGAACATCCCAGATCCCAGGACCAGCTTCTCTAAAGAGCCTTCCCCACAGGGCCAGCCAGCACCAGTGCCACCCTGGGCTGGAGCAGGAAGACATTAGCCCCCCGTGGTTGTGCATGGGGGACGGCCGTGGGGACACGGCATCAGGGGAGACAAAACCCTGCAGAAACAATGTCCCTGTGCTTTGTGCGGGTGCCTTGTGGTGTGGTGTGGTGTGGTGTGGTGTGGTGTGGTGTGGTGTGGTGTGGTGTGGTGTGGTGTGGTGTGGTCCCATGTGGCACAGTGTGATGCCATGTGGTGCGGCATGGGCCTGCCTGGCATGGAACTGCATGGCGGTGTGGTTTCCCAAGGACTGGTGTGGTTTCCCACGGACTGGTGTGGCATGCCATGGATTGGTGCAGTGTCCCATGGAGTGTTGTGGTGTCCTATGGAACGGTGTCATGTCCCAAGGACTGGTGTGGTGTCCCAGGGACTGGTGTGGTGGCCCATGGGTTGGTGTGGAGTCCCAAGGATTGGTGTGACATCCCATGGAGTGTTACAATGTCCCAGGGACTGGTGTGGTGTCCCATGGAGTGTTTGTGGTGTCCCAAGGACTGGTGTGGTGTCCCAAGGGGTGACATGCCGTGCTGCCTCACAGTGCCATAACCAAGCCGTGGCACAGGCAGGAACAGCTCTGGGTCTCGGCGCTCCCTGCCACCCCCAGCCCCGGGGCTGCCATGGCACAGCTGCTGTCACACACAGCAGTGCCTGTCCCCCAGTCAGCCTCTGCCGGGAGCCCCACGAACGGCTGGACCCCTCCAGGGACCTCTCGCTGGCTTGGCAGAGGACAGGGCACGGGGGCCACACACCAGCCGTGACATTTCCCTTCCCCTGGCCCCTCGGGCCCTTCCGAACGCACCCGGAGCGGGCTGAAAGGGAGATAATTGGTCCCCTCCACCCCGTGCGCAGCGCCCGGGGGCACACGCGTGAGAACGGGTCCCTTTCACAATTTGCATCGTTCCGAGGGAAGCACATTTTTTCCCAAGTCCTAATGAATATTGCAGATTCCAAGGGCTCGGGGAGATGAGTCCTGCCAGGCCGGATCGCGCTCTGCAGAAACACTTTGTCACTTGCTGTTCCCATCACGGCGCTTTAACAGCCCGGCACGGTCGAGCTCGTGATTCCGGACAGCGAACGCCTTCAAAGCCCGCACGGCCCCGGCTCCGCTTTCAGGTCATGGAAATGCCACTGTCACTTTCATGTCGAAATGTCCCCAACACGTTGTCAATAGGGATGTGAAATGCCCCGCTCGAGGGGAAGGGAGACAAAGGGAGCGGGGCAGCCGCTGCTGCCGGTGCCCCAGACAGCCTTCCCAGAGACACAGCACCCACATTCCTGGAGCACCCACATTCCCGGGGGCACAGCGCCCACATTCCCGAGGGCACAGCGCCCACATTCCCGGGGGCACAGCGCCCACATTCCCGGAGACACAGCGCCCACATTCCCGGGGACACAGCACCCACATTTCCTGAGACACAGCGCCCACATTCCCGGGGACACAGCACCCACATTTCCTGAGACACAGCGCCCACATTCCCGGGG
>VZTJ01000523.1:3280728-3314077 GCA_013397795.1 Orthonyx spaldingii
TCCTGGAGACACAGCGCCCACATTCCCGGGGGCACAGCCCCTACATTCCTGGAGACACAGCGCCCACATTCCCGGGGACACAGCACCCACATTCCCGGGGACACAGCACCCACATTCCTGGAGACACAGCATCCACCAACCTGGCCCTGAGCCAGGGGTTCAGCACCTCCCTCAGAATCTCCCTCAGCACCTCTCTCAGCACCCCCACTGGCACCCTGCCACAGGGCACCCCTAAAAACCAGACAGGAAAAGGTCTTAAGGAGCAGCACAGCCCCGTGTCACCCCACTGCAGCACAGGGACGGTGCCAGCTCTGCCACCCCCTGTGTGTTCCCCTGTGTGTGCTCCTGCCTGTGCACAGGCATCGACACATCCCACACACATCCAGCATGTGTCCAACAGGCATCCAGCATGCACATCCATCACACATCCGGCACATCCAGCGTTCATCTGGCGTGCCACCACGATTCAGTGGCATTAGGACATGTGCCAGTCTCTGCAGGGACAGCCAGATGCCGGGGTGAGGGGCAGCGTTCCCAAAGCTGTTCAATGCCCGGCCGTGGGGCAGTAATTGCTCGGCTGGGACATGAGCATGGCCGCAGGGCTGAGCACGGCAGCAGCAACAGCAACCACGGGCTGGGAGCACAGCCCCTGCCCCAGCCAGGGGGATTCAGTCCCTGCCCAGTCAGGGGATTCTCAGGAGAGCAGGAATGGAGCTGGCAGAGCGCCGGAGCTGTTCCATTAGCACTCGCTTCCTCAGCTGCCGCTGGTTTGCTGAGCTAAATAATAATAATATCACTCATCCCCAGAGGCGAGAGGCTGCTCTGAGGAGAAGGGACAGGAAGGAGGAAGCTGCTGTCCCTCATGGAAAGGCCAGGGATTTGTGCCAGCGGGAACAGCCCAGGTCCTGCAGGTGACAGGGACAGCGTGGTGGCATTGCCCACTGCACCAGCACAGGCACTCCCATCCAGGTAACACTGGTGACACCTGGAAAATATTTACCAACAACCCCAAGTTAATCCTTTTTCTTTTCGTGGTGTCATGACACCACATTTTATGGCAAATCATCGTGAAAATTGCTGTGAGCACATTATCTGCCATTCTCCTACAAAATGCAGCGAATTCCACATCCCAGCTGAGCCTCAGTGCTTGTGGGGACACACTTCCCATGGCTGCAGGATGCTCATAGGTTGCCACTAATGTTTACTATTTGTGTCTATAAATATTTAAACAAACCAGGCAAACATTGGCCCAGTGAATCAAAACGTTTTGCTGTTTTTGAAGGAAATGTGGGAAAAACCCAAGACAAGGTGGTTTCATCCTTGTCTTCCTCCCCTGCTGGCACGTGGATCCCAGTCTGCTTTGTTCATCACAAATGAACATCATACAGGGAATTAACCCAATACATGAAAAACTCACTGTCATTATTCACCAGGAATGATTGTTTCTACCAGGCTGGCAGGAGTGAGGGAGCACCTTCCTGGTGCTGCTGGAAGGGCTCAGGGAACACCAGAAAGAGCATTTTTCAGCAGGCAGGGGCTGGTGATCAACCAGTCCTTGTGGTTTTCCCTTTTTATTAAATAATTGACACAATCATTTCCTTCTGCACCTCTCTGTACTTTAATCACCACTAACACGGGTGCTTCTCGGGTAATTTGACCTTTTCAATCTCTCTGTGCACGTCCCCCAGCAGCCTTTGGGCTGAGAACAAAACAAACACTAAAATTAAACCTTGTTTTTAATCCCGGGTATTTTTGGTACTGCTCTGCTCTGCTGCTCCTTATTCCTCCAATCCATTTTTTGGCAATCGTTTCTCAGATAGTTTAAACTCTTTCATCCATGGAATGCTCTCTGGGGAAACAGGAGCCAGAGGAGTTCTCTGAAACCCTCAGCATCACGTCCCTGGTTTGGGTAATTTTGTTTGTTGGTTTTAAAACTGCCATGAGAAATGAACTGCAAAGGGAAGTAGCTTTAGTGTGAGGGGTAAATAATTAGAACCTGAAAAAAATTCCAATTCTTCAAAACAATGAAGCAAGAGGGAATTTTGCCTTTTCCACCCTGGCCGGAGGAGGTGATGCCCACACCCTTCAGCCTGTTGGGGGCATCTGGACACATGGAGCCAGCGACAAATCCTCAGGGTCTTTATATAAAAAGAAAATGTTTCAAATGGCCAAGTGCTCCCAGGATGAAATTTGAGGCAGTTTCTCTCTTGAAAGGGCATCCACAACACTACGGCCGTGACCTCTCCAGCACAGCCAGGAGAGCTGCAGGTGCCTGACCCCAGTGATGGGGCAGAACAGCTCCTGAATAGGTGCTTCTTGGATCATCAAAAACATTTCTTTAGGCATTTTCATCTTGTACAGGGAGATTTGTAGTAAAACCCTTCATTTCAATTCTAACACAATCAAATTTTAAGGAAGAAAAAGGAATATTGGTTTCCTGGGTTTTGATTTTTTTAATACTAAAAGAAAAAACAGACAAAAAGTAATAACTGAGCACAGCCTCATATAAAACCCCCCAACATTTCACGTCCATTCTCTTCGACTGAGATTAAACCAAGTTGGTTTGGTTTGTGCAGCAGAAAGGCAGCGCTGGGGGTCTTGGGTTGGAAAAGAGCCCACAAGGGTTCCAGCAGCAGCAATGTCCCCACCTGCCCCCATGGTTTGTGAATTTGTTCACCTCGTGCTTGCTTTGAGGGGCCAAGAGCACAGAGGGACCATAAAAACGCCCCCGACACCGTTCCGTGTTGGAACTGGCAGAACAGGGGGAATGGGAACAGCAACAGCGGTGGTCAGTGGAATGTGCCCCTAAAGGCAGAGCTCGTGTTGGTGCTGTGGAGCTCGGGGTGTGATTTGTGGGGTCTGCGCACCGAGGGGGGAGGAAAACCCCTTCATTCCCGAGGAGCTTCTGCCGTGGCGCTCAGGATGTGCCACTCTGGCACTTCCAGGGTGATCCGGGGCAGCACGGCCTCCCCAGCTCCCCGGCACGGCCCCGGAGCCCCCCTGGGTGCTGGCTGCTCCTGCGGGCAGTGCGGCAGGGGCAGGGGTCCCTCTCCCCACCTGGATGTGGTGGCAGCGATGAGGTCGCTCCAGCACTGTCAGGAGCCATCGCTGCGGAGCCAGGGCCGTGCCCTGTGCCCCCACCTCGGGGTGCCGCACCCAGGGCAGGGGGCGACGGGCTGGTGCCTGTGGGGTGCTCTTATCTCAGTGATAACAAACTGTGGGGGTAACCCAAGCCCCTTCTCTGCTCGTCCCCGCCGGCGTCGCTTCTCCGGCAGGTTGGCTGCCAACAATTCATCTGCTGCCTCAGCTCATTATCTCTGGACATGTTCTGGGTGGGAGAATTTGGGTCAGTGGGTTTCACAAGCCGTTCCTTGAGATGCCCTGGCACATATTTAGCGTTTGGCATTCCAAGCGGGACCAGCCGCCCATCCCCGTGCCTGTGTCTCTGCACCCTCCCAGCTCCAGGCGAGCGTCACAGCGACAGCAAGGGGGGCTCAGGCAGCCCCAGCGAGAGGGTGGGGAGAAGGCTGCAAGGGACAGACAGAGCTGGGATGTTTTCAGTCTCCGCCTCTTTTCTTTTGCACAAGTCTGAATATTTTATCTGGCTGCGTGCATCGTCCCTGAACTTAAAAATAGCCGGGTTCCTTCCTGGTGGAATGGAGCAGTTTGCTTTTTCTAGATTTTTCACGCAGATTTCTTGTTCCCCTCACACCCAGTAATTGCTCCTGGAGCCAGGAGGGCGCGGGGAAGGTGCCTGGCCCTGCACACACACACTCCCCTCCCCTCTGTGCCGCGGGGACATGGCAGGTTTGGGCAGGAGGGTGTTTCCCACCTCCCCCGGTTCGGTTCGTGCTGATGTTCCAGTCCCACGGGGCGCTCAGGACAGGGCACTGATGGGGACAGCAGATCTCAGTCCTGCTGTTTAACAGCCAGCCACCCCCACAGGGAGTGAACCCACTGGGCAGGCAGGGGTTGCTGAGGGGCAACACTGGTCCAGGTCATGGAGTGATTAATGCTCAGTACTTAAAAATAAATGGAGTTTTGGAGATGGCTCCTGAAGTTCTCTTTGGTTCTGTGCAGAGGGACAGTGAAAAAGAAGGACTGACAGATTTACAGATACAAAATCTCCTTTTCCTGCCACTGTGCAGGTATTTAGGGACCCTCATGGGACAGCAAGGGGAACACACCTGAGCTGGGGTGGGGAAGCAAAACCATCTCCAGCAGCCACATCTGGGGTGTGTCTCCCCTCCTGGCTCTGGGCTGCTTCGGGCCAGGGTGAGTGAGGAGCCATCCCACTGCGCTGCATTTCCAGAGTGGGTGGCGTGGGTACGTGGATGCATCTCCTGGCATTCCCAGGACAGCTCCCTGACAAAGCCAGCGTGGCAGCTTGGAGCCCGGGAGCAGCTTTCCCTCAGCACATGGGGTGAAGGAACGGGTGGCACCACAGGGTCAGGTGCCAACAGCACCTTCTTCCCTTGTGCACTGTGAGAGATGTGCCCAGATCCACGTCCGGAGCTGTGTCCAGAGCCATGTCCAGAGCCCCTAACTGGTGACACTGGAGCAAACTGGCAGTGCTGGTGTGGCCTGTCCCATGACCTCTGTCACACACTCTGCTCCCCAGCTCTCTGGCAGACAGGATGGGTGAGGATGTGTTGCTGGGCCCACAAGGGATGCCGGTAACTGGAAGTGACACGTGCCAGACTCTGTCACCCTCTCGCTGGCCGCACGCGCAGCTCTGCCAGAGCTTCTCTGACATTTCTTGTCCCAGCACTTATTTTAAAGGAAAGTGACATTCTAGCTGTGCAAGTGCCCTCTCCTGAGCTGGGAGTGCTGCGCTGTAGAGATGCCTGTGTAGGCAGGCACTCCTCATTCCCTGGAAATCCAAGGTCCTGCCACATCCTGGGGATGGAGCGGCGGTGCCAGGAGGAGCTGGGCAGCAGCACCACATCTTCCTTAGCTGTGCCTGGGCATGGCATAAAGTGACACGAGGGATCCATGTGCCCTTGCTCAACCCACCCCTGTGCCTATCTCGACCCAAACGCAGATTTTTTCACTTCCCATATCGCCAAAGGAGCAGCAGCTCCAGGCTGGGAAGCAGAGGGCACAAGACCCCTTACCTTGGCAGGAATGGGGGTGAGCTGGGTCACCACCTGCAGCACCTCAGAGCCCTGGAATCCCACCCAACCCATTCCCTTGCTCCCCTCCCTGTGGGGGATTCTCCTCGTGTGTTCCTGGCGTGCTGAACACGCGTGACCCGAGCCCCTCGTGGTCCCTCGTGGGCTGGTGTGAGCAGCTCCCGGCACGTTCACAGCTCCTCGGATGTGCTGCGTGTGGTGAACTTTTCCCTCCCCCGGCTCCCTCATCCTCCCCCAGCCTCTTTACCATACGGACACAGCTGAGCAGCTACCAGATATTCAGAGCCGTGAAGGTTGATAAACAAAAGTGAGATAGGACATGGCACCAGAAAGACCTCAGCTAATGGAATTTTTAAGCTACTTAATTTGGGGGCTTGTCAACCTTGACAGCAACCCTTTAATAAATGATGTGTTGTAATTCCCACCCAGTCCCCTGCGTGCGGGGGCCACTGCGGGGCCGGGGGGTGGGATCTGGCGGCCGGAGATCCCAGCACAGGCAGCACACGGGATGGTGCCGAGAGGGGACTGCGGGGTGGCAGCGGCTCTCCCAGTGCTCTCCCAGTGCTCCCCCAGCTCGGAGGGGCTGGGGACTAGGATGGGGGGACACAGCCACAGCCCAGTGCTGGGCTGGGGTAGCCGGGCTGTGCAGGCTCCGGTGATGCTCTGGAAGTGGGGAGCAGCCGCCGAGGGGACCCCAAAGCTGCCCTGCCCCAGGGCGGACCCGCGGTTGTGCGCGGGGTGCGCACAGGGGACCCCAAGGACTACAGGGACCCCCGGAGCCGCGGGCTGGCCGGGGGAGGGGCAGGGCGGTAAATCCTCCTCCCCACTCCTCAACCTCGGTGCTTTCCTCCGGAAAAATCCCGCTGGCAGCTCCCGTGCCAAGGCGTGCGAGTGCCACCCAGTGTCTGCGGCGAGGGGACCCCGCGGGGGCACAGCCCGGCCGGGGGGCGGCAGGAGGGGGCACCCGGAGCATGCGGTGCCTCAGTGTCCCCACGGCGTCCCCGCAGAACGCAGCAAGGCAGCGAGCAAACCCCCAGCCCGGGCTGCCCCCAAAAGCTGCTCCAGCCACCGCCGTGGCACCGGGACTGCTCCAGCAGCGGGGGCTGGAGGAAGCTGTGGGCAGACCCCTCCCCAAAGCTGCCGGGTGAAGGCACAGAGCCGCACCCCGCGTGGTGCAGCAAAGGCATCCGAGCCCACTGCCAGCAGGAATGGGGGGGCACGGCTGGGGGGAGCACTGGGGCAGCCCCTGATCTCCGGGATCTCTGTGAGGAAGGGAGATGGGGTGTCCTGGAGTCTTCTGCAGGAGGTTTTGCTCCCGCAGGATGAAGGCAGAGCACGTGTTTGGGCGCATTTAGCAGAGGATTTAAGGCGTTGGTCCACTCCTCATCATTTTGTTGTGGCAGCTGAGATTTGGCTCCAGAGTCGCTCTGCTCCACACCCAGACTGCTCTCAGCCCGGGAAGCCCTTTCCCTCCTCGTGTCCAGATGCTGCAGCACATCTGCCACACTTTGGGCTCACATCTGTCACACAAACCTGCCTGTCCTCAGCACCGCAGCTGTCCAGGACCAGGCTGGGCCAGCGGAGCCAGGTGGCGGCACAGTGACACCCATCCCCTCCCAACCCTGCTGTCCTGGGGTCTTGCTCTTGTTCTGGCTCCTAAAGGCTCCCCAGAGCATGACCCAGAACAGTTTGGGTTAGGAAGATGAAGTAACATGGAGTAAAACTGAAAACAGGAGGTACAGCAAACCCCATGGCCTTCCTGGGAATGGGCAGGAAGCAGCAAAGGGGGTGGAAACCAGCGCTTGTCCCTTGTGGAGGGCAGCCTCAGGCACTGTCCCAGCCGGAGCACAGAGACGATCCCGGAGCTCCGGTGGTTGGGAAATGGCAGCAGCAGCCAGGGCTCCACATTCTCCGGAGCTGCGGAGCCTGGGAGAGACGCAAAGGTGTGAGGAGGAAGTGTCCAGGCTGGGAAAGAGCCAGATGGCAGCAGCAGGGAGCAGATGGGAGATGGAAAACAACCTGCACAGCCCAGAGAGCTGAGGCCTCAGTGCTGTGGCTGCATGGAGGGACATCCCACAGCCCCAGGAGCCACAGAGCTGCCACAGGGACAGCGAGGAACCTGCCTGGGGCTGGCGAGGCAGCAGCACCCGCAGTGGGCTCCATGAGTGTCCTGTCCACAACTCCAGGCTCCTGCAGCACCTCCAGCTCCAGCAGCTGCCCTGCTCTGCTGTGCCCATCTGCTGGCAGCTGGCTGTCCTTGGAAAGCCTCTCTCCTTTGGAAAGTAAAGTGCTTAACTATGAGGATTTGTGAGGAATTGGCCTGGTCTCCCAAAAACTCAGCCATCACCTTGCAGAGCTCCATTCACCAGACAGTGAGGATGAGCTGGAAAAGGGTGTCCAGTATCCTGGGAATGGTACCAAGGAATGGCACCAGCCCTGGGCTGCAGGATGGGAAGCTTCTACTTCTGGTGGCTTGTGCTGACCCTTTCAGCCCTGAGGCAAGAAGGCTCCAAGTCGGAATATTCAGGCAAATTAGCTGAAAATCCCAGCTAGGTGTGAGACGGCTGAAATCACATCTTAAAGCGAATTTCTCATTTCCCAAGTCACTCCTGCAGCCTCCAGAAATGTGTGCAGGAGGCCCCGGTCCTGTGGGAAGTGGATGAAGAGCCAGAGGACCGGGTGGGATCAGCAGCACAGGACCCAGGCCACGCCGGGGGGCTCGGGCTGGACCAGATGGCTCTGAATGCCGCAGGGACAGATCCCACCCGGGCCAGCTGAGCCCAGCACTCAGCAGCACTCACCGGGGCTTTGTAGCCAGGGAAATTAATTTTTTAAGAGTCCCTCTATGATCTCTGGTCTCTGGTGTTTGGCTGAGCAGTCAGGTGGTCTCCAGCTACCCGACTCCACGTCCAGATGGCAGCGAGAGGTGGGGAAATCAGAGCTCGCTCCAGACCCTCATTCCCAGGTGTGTGCTTTGGGACCCTCATTCCCAGTGTTTTCCCTGGAACCCTCATTCCCAGGTGTTTGCTTGGGCATCCTCATTCCCAGTGTTTTCCCCGGAACCCTCATTCCCAGGTGTTTTCTCCAGGACTCTCATTCCCGGTGTTTGCTTTGCAGCTTTTCTGCCTGTCCCACTGTTTGACCCCAGGGTTCTGGAGATGGACACGGCTCACCCCGCAGCAGGAGGAACACTCAGAGCCTCCCTGTGCTCTGGTGATGTTTTGGGCTCCCCTTTGCTGCAGGGCACCGGGAGGCTCAGCCCGTTCATCCCGTGATCCCGGACAGACTGACAGCTCGCTGGGAATCAGCAGCCTCTGCTTTCCCAGCCACGGCGGGTCAGGGTGCCAGGGAAGCAACACTTCACCACTCCAAGCAATTACTCAGGATTTTATCATTCAAAACTAAAACCAGAGCCTATAAATAACCGGGATCTCAGTCCTAATAGCTGCATTTCAGCGTATTTTTAATTATCATTTTATGAATGGGTGCATTAGAGGATATTTAAATACCACGTCAGCTGTGCTGGTAATGAGGCAGGATTCTTACAGGCCAGGGCTGGCCATATATTACCCCAGTATATACATATGCTTCGACATCACTTTTAAAAATTAGCTATTTCAAGCGTAAAATTATAATTGGTTTGTCTTATAAAAGGATAAATAAATATCTATTTAACTTCATTACTGTCAAAGGCAGGAGGCTTTTCTCCATTGTCTCCTTAGGGTTTTATGGCAGAAAAGCTAATTAGCTGTAATTGGGTGGATCCAAGGCAAGGAAGGCAGGGGCAGCGGCGGCGCTGGCTGGGAATGGGGCACCGGTGCCTTTCCCGGACTGGTGTCCCAGTCTCTGCAGGGATGAGAGCCCTGCTGGCACCATGGGCAGGTCCAGGGTGTCTCTGGGGAGGGTGCCTGTGCAGTGGGGCAGCACCAGGCTCTGGTTTCCAGGGTCACCTTGGGGTCCTGGCATGGCCTTCTGTGTTTTGATGGTCCCTGTGCCAAACATCCCTCCTTCGTGCCTTGCCTGAGGGACACTGGCATCCCAGCTGCTGGCCAGGCCCCCCAGGCTCAGCCAGGGTTTGTTCATCCCTGCTTTGGGAGGGATCCTGCTCAGCACCCGTGCACATGTCCCACATCTTCACCTTTAAGCACCAAAGCTCAAATGTTTCCTGGCAGCAGCCACCTGCATGATACAGTCAAGACCCCACCAGCCAGCAGAAGGGATGTGAATGTCCTTTTTGAACAGTTCCTGTCCCAAAAGAGAAGTTTCCATGAGCCCCAGTGACACCCCACACAGCCCAGGCTGCGGCACAGACCCTGCCTGATCCCCCACTGCTGATCCTCCAAAACATTGTGAGCACCCTGGTGCAGTGGAGGTGCTGGAATGAGATGGTCTGTAAGGTCACTTCCAACCCCAACCATTCTGTGATTCTGTTCCCTGTTTTTCCCTCCCCCTCTCCCCCCAGGATCCTCCCCCCCAGCCACGGGAGAGTGATGGCGCCTGTCGGGGGGCAGCGGATGTCACACGCAGCGATGCCTCGTGCGTGTGTACAAATCTCCTTTGCATGTGGGATTTGACACAAGGAGAGAGCGGAGCAGGCCTGACACCCGTAGCAAATCTCCAAGCTGCCAGCAACATCTTTCAATTTTTTTTAATTTTTTAGAGGAAAGGAAAAAGAAGGAATGTTAATAATTGCACGTTCGCCCCTCGTGATGTGCTGGGGGGGAGCGTCTGCACGGGGACATCAGCGCGGAGAACACGGTCTGGGCTTGCTTATCAGTTCTGCTTGTTGAGTGCGATCCAGGGCTGGGAGAAACACCAACAGACAGCGTGGAAAATTAATTTTTAATGCCCTTTATTAGTGCTTAAGCCATTCTGAGAGGATGAAATAATCCCTGTTTAGGCGGAGTGCAAAGGTCTTGCAGGGCTGTCAGGAGCTGAGTCACTCCACCAGCCAAACTCATCCGAATGCGTCTTCCCAGGCTGAAATCTTCGGGAGCCCAATCCCCCACACACCCCCAACTCCTGCAGCATCTTCCTACACAGCCACTCAAAATAGAGCTTTCCTCCCATGGAAGGGAGCAGAGAGTTTTGTCTCTCCCCTTCCCCCCTCTGTCACAGTGTGTCACCAGTGCCACCAGTGCGGGGACAAGCACTGGCAGCAGGTGATGCAGCTCCTGCCTGGAATGGGGGCAATGCCCCTGAGTGATCCTTGCTGGTGGGATGGACTGGATCCTCCTCAAAATGGGCACCAGCTCCTCCATCCTTTATGGCGCCTGAGAGCTGAGCAGGAGGGCCAGAGCCATCCATGGGTCATGGGTCCTCTGCCCTGCAGAGCCACTGAGGCAGCTGGACAGGACTGGAAACTGCTGCCATCCATCCTCAGGAGCCCCAGCAGCCCCAGGCTGGGACAAGCAGTGGCAGGGAGGGGACCCCATGCCTGTCCAACGCTGCCAGCACAGTCACTGCTGTAGGGGAGGCTACACGTCAGGATTGCTGGAGAACCAAAGCTTTCCATTGCTCCTTCTTTCCCCAGGCCCTGGCAAGAGCCTCGTAATGAGGATGGAAAACAAATTCACCAAAGCTGGAGGACAGGAAGGGCTGGAAGGGGATCAGGATCCAGCACTGGGCAGCCTGGGGCTGTTAGAAATAGGTTTGTTTGCCTGGGGCTGGTGCTCACAGGGCGATCTTGGTGATGTCACCTGGCCCCACAGTCCTCACCTCTCCTTGTGGCAGGTCCCAGTCTGGACCAGCTCCGAGGGGCCGTGCCCAGCTGTCCCAGGCAGGGCCAGCAGCCACGGCCGGGCACACGGAGCCTCCCCTGCCAGGGCCACACCAGCTCCGTGTCCCCAGCACTGCCAGCACCCAGCTGGGCTGACAATCCCTGCACACAGCCTGCCCCAGGCTCGATTTCCACAGGAATATTTCAGCCAGTCCCCAGGGTGAGCAGGAAATGGGATTTCTTTCCACATTAAAAATGATTGTATCAGTTCAGTGAGGAATTAACACTCCTCACACACGAGGGTTGAGGGCTGCCCCGGGATCAGAGCTGCGGCCCTACAGGAGGGACAGCACGAGCTGAGAGAATTAAAACCTGTATCATAACACACAGACACGAGAGGGGCAAGCCAGACCCGTGCAGACGACCCCTTTTTGTTCCTGGAATGTATTCCCTGCTGCCATCTACTTGCCTTTCAGTGCATGTATTAAGCACTAATAATACATTCTCTGCCCACTTCTAATGAATTTTATCTCTGCCTGCTCATGTACGTGTGGATACTGCACACGCAGAGGTGCATCCCCACACAACGCACAGGTGTGGGTACAGCACACACTTGCTCCAAAACCTCAGAAATCACCCACATCCCTGGAGGAAGCCCAGGCTGAGAGCAGGAGTAGAGCAGGGTGAGAGCCCAGCCTGCAATGCCCACCTGCCCCAGCACCTCCCAGGCTCGGACACTCATTCCAGGGTGCCAGAGGAGGCAGAGGTCTCTCCCCAGGAGGAAAGAAGCTCCAAAGAGCCTCTTCACATGATGAATTTTAACCTTTCTCTCCACGTCCAGCCCGAGCACAAATCTCTTCAAAGGCCCAGCCCAGCGCAGCAGAACTAATTTGAAATGTCACCGAGGTCAAGCCCGGCTTCCCCAGCCATTAACCTGCGTCTCAACTCCACACTCCTATTTATTTACATAGGCACGTATTTATTTAAGCCCCCGATCCCAGCTCCAGGAGGGGATGGTGTTGGGAAGGGAGGAAATTCCCTGCCTGCAGGGCCCTGAGCTGCTGCTGCTGCTGAGGTACTCTCCCAAGGGCTCTGCCTTCAGAGCACGACGTGCAGGAGGAGAAGGGGGCTCTGCAGAGAATTGATTGTTCCAGCCCAGCTTTGCTGGTTGTGCTTTTATTCAATCCGTTCCTGTCCAGACATAGAAAGCACAGCCTTGCCTCTCCAGGCAGATCTTCCACGGGCACAAACCAGGGTAACTGCTCCAGGACACGGATTCACAGCAGCTCTGCATTCCCTGTCTTTTAATCTTTGCTTCTGCTCCCAAGCAGGTGAGAGCGTAGGGACTTGGGGAATGCTTCTGCAGGTGCATTTGCTGCAGGAAATTGATCCTATTCCTGTTTTATTTCTGGCTTCTCAACCACCGTGATGGACCAGGAGACCTGGAGAGCACCTGCATCCAAACTCCACCAGACCCCGCCTGTTCTCTGTCCCTGTCCCCTTGCCACTGTCCTTGGCATTGCTGCAGCTTTGTGCTACCTGTGGAAAAAGCCAGAATTCCTTTCTCCCTGCTATGCATTGTGCTGCCCCTCAAAGCCCTCATGCCAGTCCCCCACATGTCCTGCTTCCCTCCAGGCCATACGAGCCAGCCCAACCTGCTGGACACAGCAGCACTGCCAGAACAGGCACCAACACAAGCACTTCCATGGGAGAAGGACCTCCCGAGAGCACCGGAATCCTCCTAAATGCTTTTCCACTGGGATGTGCCAATTAGGAGATTAAAACCTCCTGCTGAGACATGCCTGGGACCAGCTGGGACTGCTTATGTGCGAGTGGGTGCAGAATGGGTCCCTGGGAAAAGGGAGACCCAGACGGATGCTGGGGTTGCTGGGGTTGCTGGAGAGGAGGAAGGCTGGGAAGGGGATGGGATGGGATGGCTGAGCTGGCCTGGGCAGGACAGGAACATCCCTGAGACAGAGCTGCAACACACCAGCACTGCTTCCCTCCCCCTGCCTCATGCCCAGCAGGTGCTTTGCAGGGAAAGCAGAGGAGATTGGCTGCTCTACCCTGGTTCCTGTGGGCTCATATCTCCTGCATCCCCAGGGTCTGGGCAGGCTGGACCAGCACCTCACCAAGGGAGCTGTCCCCCCCTCATCCCTTCCTGCTGGGCAGCAGCTTGTGCGCCTTGTGAACACAGCCTGACCTTTCTTTTTTTAAATTCCAGCTCTCATTGCTCCCTTGCATGTTCAATTCAAGGCTGTGGAGCTGGCTAGCCTGTGGTTTAAAAAAAAAAATATTTTGAAAGCCCTGGCAGGGAATTAAAGGAGTTTGGAGTAACTTGAAATTAGCAGGACGATGTGAGACAGATGTTGTGAAGGCGGGAAGAGGCGCTCACTTGCTGTGTCTCCTCTCTGCTGTTGTTTAAAAGACCTTAATTTGATGCTTTTTTCTTAAAAGGAGGCACCTCTAGGTCAGGATAATGAAATCGCATTGTCCTCTTATGATATTCCAGCACCTTCTTCTCTTGCTTTCTTCCTCTTCTCATGTGCCTGGCTCCCAACCCATGGGGCCAGCAAGCACGGATCTGACTCCTGCAGCCTGAGCTGATTCCAGGGTGCTTGGATAGGGGCTGAAAGGGGGAAAAAACAATGAAAAGTGGGGTAATTCTCCAATTTCCAAGCTGATCTCTGGTGTGGCCTGAGGGAGGGCAGGTGAAGGAGCCTCCTCGGGTGCAGATGCTCCATCTCCTGCAGCAGCAGCACTGGCAGGTCCATTCCCAGGGGGATGCACAGAGCATCTGCCCCTCCACAGCTGCTGCAGTTCCCCTTTCAGGGGTGTCCCGCCACCATCACCTGGCTCCAGAGGAGCGAGAGCAGAGGGAGAGGTTTTTAACGAGGTTAATCTGCAGCTGCTCCTCCTCGACAAGGCTGGGGCAGGGCAGGGAGAGGGGCCTGGAGGTACCATCACGGGAGGAAGGGAGATCCCAAACCCATAGGAATAAAAGGCAAGACAGAGGTTTTGAGGAAAAAAAGCCTTTTGCCAGCAAAGCTTTCAGTGGGTGAGGGTACAGAGCACCTGCCACCTTCCCAGAGGTGGTGGCTCTGCTCCCAGAGCCAGGAGCAGGGATAGAAATAGCCCCACGCTGGGCTGGAGCAGGGATGTCCTGCTGCAAACCAGTGTCCTGCTCTGCTCCTGCCTCCTCCTCCTCCTCACTTTAAACTCCCCTGTTATTTGGGAGCTGCAGCCCTGAGCCCCACCAAGGCTGGTGGTGCCGTGGATGGGCTCAGAAGGGAGCCCCAGCTCCCAGCCAGGCAGGGGGGCCTGGCCTGGGAAATTCATGGGTTTGGACGCTGTAAATGGTTGTGAGCCCCCCCCCCCCCCTCAGCACTCCTCCTCTTGCAGGAGCACCCACACGTGGCTCTGGGGTGCGGGATTGGTGCAGGAGGCAGCAGTGTCTGCAGGCGTTTTGTCCATTGCTTCATAATATCGGATGCTCCAGCAGCCAGGGAGGTCACACCTTGGAGATCCCCCACCAGCTGTGGGCAAATCCAGCCTGACATCATTCTCAGGACAGCTGGGTGCAGGCTGCCTCTGCTCCAGCCCTTCCAGCTGCTTGGGGGGAGTATTTCCTGAGGGAGAAGAGGATCCTCCTCCTCCCTGTTATGGGGAGCCAGGCAGGTGGGAGGCATGGAGCAGATCCTCAGTGCTGTAACACCTCTCTGGATGCTCCAGTGCCACTGCTCTGTTGATTTTGGGTGTTATGGAGCACCCAGGGGTTGGATTGATTCTGGGATCACGGGCTGGAGGCGTGCAGGAGCTAATCCAGAAATGGAAGTACCTGCCAGCCCCTCCAGTGCTCCCAGAAGTTAATGAGTCTGAGTGTCTGAGGTCTTGCAGTCAATTCCACTCCCCATCACCGTGCCAGAGGTGGATGTTCACCCTGCTAGGACGTGTGAGCCGCGAGTGACATCCCCGCTTGCAGTCCTGATGCTGCTGGGTGGCAGCACGGTGTGGCTCCAGGCAGGGCTGGGGAGGGAGGTGATGCTCCTGGATGCCTGGCCCAGGGAACGTTTCCATCCAAAGTACAGCCACCTACAAAAACTCTTCCCTCTCCCTCCACCAAACCAAATCCCCCTGTGGCTGGGAGAAAACGTGTCAAGCTCTCAGGGAAGGAGCACTGTGGGGAACACGGTGAGCTGAGGCTGGTTACTAAAAACAGGAGATCAACCCATTCTTCCTCTCGGGTGCAGGCTGGGGCCCAGAGCCCCGATGTGGGAGAGGGATCCCCAAACCCAGCTCCTGCCCAGGCACCATCAGGGCGGAGCAGGGTGAGCATCCAGTGCCAGGCGCGATGCTCCTGCTGGGAGCTCCCACCATCCTGCTGGGGCAGGTGGGCAGCAAGGACTTTTCTGGGCATACTGAAGCCTCTGGAAATCTTCCCTTGTGGAAGAAGCACCAGGAGATGGCTAACAGGGACCAGGTCAGTCTGGACTCGACAATCTCAAAGGTCTCTTCCAACCCAAGCGATTCTCTGAATGAATGAGAAGGAAAGATGTTTGCTCTTTATTTTCCATCAGGAAAGCTCTGGGGTGGGTTTTGGCTGCTCAGCATCCGTGATTGCTTTGCCAGCCTGGAGGTGGGGCCCACAGACACGCGATGAAAGCGACGTGTCACGTTCAGCTCCTGTCACCGGCTGTCACACACGGACCCAGCGGGCAAATCCCTGCGAGTTTCCATAAGGCCACCACGGAAGGGTCGTTTTCTCCCCTCGCTTCTGGGAAGAGGGGCAAGGAGCAGCACCATAAGGACTGCCACACTGAGGTACAAGCCCGGCCAGCACAGCCAAGGCCACCAGAGGGGAGGGACAGGACACAGCTCCTCGCTGCGAGTGGATGCAGACGTGACAAGAGAGGAGACGTGAGACATCGCCCTGGGGCTCCGGCGGTGCGAGACAGCCGGGCTGTCACAGACACCCACTGCAGCTGCTGGCGGGGCAGGTGACACTCGTGTCCTTGGTCTGAGAAGGAAAGAGCCGTGAAGCAGCTCCTGGAGCCCTGCTGTGCCCCTCAGGGGCTGCTCAAGGGCTGGGGAGCTCCACAGTGCCCGGGTGGTGGAGAGGGGACAAGAGGCAGCTCCTGTGAAGGTGGGGACTCTGAACGGTGCCTCGTGTTACTCACAGCTCAAATGGCACCAGAGGCAAATACCAGCCCACTAAGGCAGCTTTATTTGTCGTTTGGGAAAGTAAATCCCTTGTCCCTGTAGCCAGAGATCCCAGAGGTAGCAGGAGTGTTGACTTTGCTCCCAGTGGGAACAAGCTCTTCTCCAGATAACTTCAGAAACAACACGGACAGATGATCTCAGCCACTCCCAGGAGATCAGCACAGGTTCTCACTTTTCTCTGTGCACTTGTCCGTCTCTGGCCAGGCCAGGCAGAGGAGGTGACAGGAGCAGTCGTGGTGGCTGTGGTGGCAGAAGGTGCCCAGCTCCAAGGCTGTGGGTGACACTTCAGCCATCCTCGCTGTCTGCTGCCCAAATCCCCCGGGTCTGTTCAGCTCTTACCATTCCTCCTCCCCAGGAAGAGCAGGTCGGGCTGTTCCCAGTCCTGCATCTCTGCTGTTCTGTGGAGAGAGGGAAAGGGCCGGGGAGCTGCTGAGTTTGTGGGCAGGCGGGAGCAGCCAGAGGCGTTCTGCTCCTCTCTGCTCTGCCCCGCGGGGTCCTGCTCCTGGTGTGAGTGCTTGTACTGCCTGAGAGGTGCCTCAGGGCTGCTGTGCTGCCACATCTGGTCTCTCTGTGGTCTGGCTGAGTGATTGCGGTGAGGTTCAGGTCTGATAACGGTGAGGTTCAGGTCTGATAGCGGTGAGGTCCAGGTCTGATAGCGGTGAGGTTCAGATCTGATAGCGGTGAGGTTCAGGTCTGATAGCGGTGAGGTTCAGGTCTGATAGTGGTGAGGTCCAGGTCTGATGGCAACAAGCCTCATCGTGCACTCCCTGTGCAGAGGGGCCCATCCCAGGGAGCCCTGCAGCCACCCCCCACCCAGTCTGGGTGGCATAAGAGGCTGCAAAACCCTTTTTTCTTTACGAGCACCTGCAAAACTGCTCTGCAGAGCCTTGATGCCTCCCAGGGCCCCTCAACCAGCCCTGGAGGGTCCAGAGCCAGCTGCTCCTGCTGGGGAGTGGTTCCATGGAAAGGCAGCTCAGAGCCACCGGCCCCACTCACGAGTGGCTCCATGGAAAGGCAGCTCAGAGCACTTTTCTCCAGCCCCAGGGCACTCAGCACCACCCACGATGGCATCTTGGGTTCTGTGGGATCGTGAAGCCCAGCAGTCCCTGCCAGCTCTAACGATTCATGAGCCCATCCCATGCCTCAGGGAGCCCGGGCTGAGACAGGAGGAAGGGGCAGTGAATTAAATTATTGGGAGCTCTGCTGGCTCCATTCTGTGACACAGAAACCCCTTGGCTCAGTGCTTCCCCCAGCCATGGATGAGCAGCAGCTCCCCCAGCACTGGTTCTGCTCTGGACCCGTGCTGGGAGAGAAGGAAAGTCTGGGAAGTGTCTGTGCAGAAAAATCTCCATGTCTATGTGCAAGCTGATCTATAGATCTAGATATGTGTGTTTATAAAAATGTCCTGCAGAAGCCAATACTTGATCCAGCACAACCTCCAAGTGTTAATCATAATAAATGGGAAAGGGAAATAAATCGAAATAAATGGGAAATGGCTGTTAATGAAGAGGTGTTGTGGTGCTGGTGGGATGGAAGGTGGTGAGCAGAGCTCCCCTCTCCACCCCCTCCTCCACCCTTTCCTGAGCCTGCAGCCCCCCAGGGCTGCCCCACAGCTGCTTCTGCAGCTCTTGCAAGGTTCTCATTCCCCAGTTCACCCCCGGGCCCTGCCCCAGGGTGGGTGGGATGCACCCCCATCCTTCCCTGTGAGGGGGAGCGAGGCCAAGCCCTGCCAGAGAGGGCTGGAACACCTTGGTGACTGCCCCAGCCCCCCAAGGACCCTGCTCTGCTGAGCTACAGCCATCACCCCATGGCTCCTAAAGACTCTCCAGGGACTCGCTGAGGATCACTCAGCTGGAATTCCCTTGGCTGTCAGGCACCACGGCCCCAGTGCCAGGGGACTGTGCCTCATCCCTTTGGTTAAACTCTGCGAGGGCCTGTGGTGTTTGCTGCTCAACCCACAGCGAGATGGGGAGGGAAACTGAGCCTTCTTTGAGTCCTGGCCATGCCATGGGGAGAGGGGACCTGGGCACAGACACCCCGTTCCATTGGCAGGGAGTCATTTTAGGGCTGCCCCCTGCTCCCTGCTAGCACAGCACAACCAGCGCCTTCCCCTTTTTCCCATTTCAGATCCATAAAACAGGCGCTGACAGAATTATTTGACAGGCTGGGGGCAGCAGCCCGGGGCTGGCTGGGTGGCCCCACGATGCTGGGCTGTCCTGCCATGTGTCCCTGACGGCCCCACAATGCCAGGCTGCCCTGCCCTGTGACCCTCACAGCTCCCACAGCCCCGCAGCTCCCCTGGCATGGAGCACAAGGAATGGGTGCCTTGCTCTGTGACAGAGGGACGTGTGAATTTATCACCCTTTACAGCATTTTGCCCTGGCAGCTTGTCACCAGCCAGGCTGTTAAAATTCCCTTGAAAAATGATGGATTCATGGCATGTTACTGTTTCATGGCACATTACCGTTTATAGGATGTTGCCTTAACCCCAGGCCCAACCCAGCCCCACTCGTTGTGTCTGTCCTCGGGCTGTGCCACGTCCTTCTGCTTGGGAAAGGGACAAGGATGGGGATGGGGCCAGGGAAGGGGAACTTTCAACCACCTGTGCCACAACTCACTGGTGCCAAGTGCCAGCAGGAGCCGTGTGTCAGTCCTATCCCTTCCCCAGGTTTTTGGGAGAGCAAGAACAGGGCAGAAAGGGTGGGAGCTGCAGGGATTGCCATGCATTTTTCTGGCTCTGCCCTTACATCCCCTCCCACCATCAAGGAGGGGCAGCCACGAGGCAGCTCAGTGGAATGGCATCAGAAGGGGAGGGGACCCTCGGAGATGTTGGAGCAAGTCAGGAATGAGGAGGCACTTGTGGAAATCCAGCGTGTCGCTTCGTATATTTGACCACACCAATTCCTAACAAAAGAAAACCCGAGCTCATTACACAGAAACATCAAACCAGCCAAGATAATTATCTCTAATTAGTGCTAATTTAAAAGCGAGGTCTGTTCTAGAGCTGAATTGTTGCATATTTCATTAGTTCATTAGATGCTGAGCAGACAATGCAGATAAGAGGATCAGTTCACTGGGATGATATAAATTTCATCCTCCCTTCACTGCAGAGAGCTTGGGGGTCCCTGCTCAGAGCACACCCCATGAGCTGGGCCACTGAGGCCAGACAGCCCCCCCCAGATCCCTCTGTGCTTCATCCGCTGGGGAAGGTTCGTGGAATGCTGCATTAACTGCAGAAAGTAAAAGGAGAGATGGAGAGAAACAAGCCGTTTGTCAGTCAATGTTGCCATCTCACTGCCTGCACAAATATCAATCACACCATTCTGGGTCTCCTTCAATGCCTGAGTGGGGACGAAAAATGTTGGGCCCTTCAGATTCACCCTTGGGAAAAGGAGAAGCCTCCAAAGTGGGGAGTGGGTTCCAGTGAGGCTGTGCCTTGGGCTGTCCCATCCTCCCACAGGCAGCAGAGAGGGGCAGAGTGATACCCCAGGGTGAAGGATGCTCCATGTCACCTTCAGTGAGCTGTCACCCCCTTTCCCGTCTCTCCTCCATCCCCTTTTCTCCAAACCCTTTTCCACCTCTCCTTCACCCTTTTTCCACCTCTTCTCTGTCTCCTTTTCCATTTCTTCCCCATCCCCTTTCCTCTCTCCTCCATCCCACAGAACAGTGGAGGTTCCTAGTGCAGCAGAGTTGTGCCTCCTCTGGTGTCACAGCCATGAATCCCAGCTGTCCCTGAAGAGCCTCTGGAGGAGCCGGTGCCAGGCTGCTGCCGTGGGCATCTGCCCCTTCCAGCTCCAACTCCAGCATCCCCAGCTCGACTCCCATCCCTGACCCTTTTCCCTCCTGCCACAGCCCTGCCTGGCCCCAGGAAGCCACTACTGACGAGATGAAGAGCAAAACTGGGCACTTAAATGGTGATGTGTGAGCAGGAATAAAGGATTTGGCTCTCAGATCCACTCCAAGATTGCAGAAAAGTAACCTTTCCATGAGCAGGATCCTTGGGAGACGGGAAAACAGCCCCTCTCTGCACACTGCAGGGTTTTAGTCAGATTAACCTGAATTTATGGCTCTTTCAGCTGTAACTGCCAGTGGGGCCTGGGCCTGGCTCAGAGCAAGATTTTGTCAAGTGAAAGGCAGGAGAAGTTTTAATCCTCGAGAAGTTCCTGAGCAGAATCCCGGTAATTGAAGGAAGTTACTGCAGGTGTTTGAAGCTATAATTAATCTCTGAGAAAAGGAGGAAAGCTTTGAGTCCTTTGAAGGAGCAAACCTGGGAGCTTTAGAGCATTTCAGAAGGGAAAATTGAGCAGGGATGAGCTATGCAAAGGAAGGAACACTTACAGGTGTCAGCTTTGGGAAATGAGAAGCTGGGATGAGGGGACAGTGGGAATCCACTCCCAGGACCTGGGGTGAGGGGGAGGAGTGCGGGAGGGGAAGGGGTGGAAATGAGGGCAACTGGATCACCCCAAAGTGCCCGGGATCGGGCATGGGACCCCAATCCCAGACCTGATTAGTGAGGTTCCTGATGCCGAAATGCTGTTTGTTCTCCAAAGTGCTGCTGGAGAGGCTGGAGATGGCCGGGGGAGCGCACAGAGGGCAGTGACAGGAGAGGGCAGAGTGTCAGTGGGAACAGCTCCAAAGAGCCCGGGTGCAGCACCCAGAGGAATCAATTAGTTAATGGCTGCTTTTCCAGGCAGGGAATGGTGATTTAATGAACACAAAACTGATTTATTGATTACTCAGGAAGCTCGCCTTGCTAAGGAGACAGCCCATTCCTGCCTGGTCCCTGCTCTCCCTCACTGCCAGCTGGGCCAACGGGCAGGAATTTGGGGAGCAGGAGCTCAGGGAACGGGCACAGGAACAGGTTTGCTCATGTCTGAGCATCCTCTGAGTCCCATTTCCACAACACCTCCTGAAATCTGCCCTGTTTCTTCTGCTTTAACCACGTGTATTCTGAGGAAGGAGTTGGAGATGCTGCACTCTGAGAAGCCACCAGTGGTGAGAAGGTGCTGAGGTTTGGGGTGATCTCTGAGATTTTGGGGAGGTTCTTTCCACAGGCTGGGAGCCACCCTCCCAAACCATTCTCCAGCAGCACCTTGTGGCCTCACCTGGTCTGGATTCAGGAGAGTTTGAGGTGGCTCTGGGAAGTGACCACACAACCTCCTGGCCAGGTGGAGTTGTCTGTAGTGCACATATTAGTGAGACCTCCCTCTGACCATCCTCTGACGGGTGGCTTCCTGCTGCCTCTACAGGACACAGTTCTGCCCAGAGGCTCAGGCAGTAAAGTTCAGGTGGCAGAGCCCTGGGCATGATGTTTGTAGCCCTAATACAAAAAAAAACCCCTCAAAGTAGTTCCAAATGAGGGTGTGGTTGGTGCTGTGCCCTACCTGCAGAGCCCCCCAGCTCTGGGTCTCCCTGGCCTTTTCCTCCCACAGGGAATGGTCCAGGCACCTCTGTTATCCCTCACTGTGTCTCCCTCAGCTGCTACAAGAAGGAATGTTTGAATTTCATGCTCAATATTCTGGATGCAAGCCGAACATCAAAACCTCAGCAGGGTGCCTGGGAGCATCTGAGGGAGAATATCAGAGGAATCTGTTTCTACAAAGGAAAAGAAACCAACAAAGCCTCTGTTCGGCGATGGTTTTTTCATCCTCGGCTGTACATACAAATAATAACTTTAGACATGGGGTTTTTTTATTATTATCACCCTTCCTGATATCAATCTCTCCTTTTCATTATAATAAATATTGATTTGTGCTGTTAGAAAATTACTTCCCCAATCAGCTGCTGATCTTTCCCGCAGGCACAACGACGGGGATGAGGAGAGCGGGATCATCACCCCCAGGAACAAACACCCTGCTTGTGCCCCCCTCCCTGCCAGCAGCACCGGGGGGATGGAGCTGAGGGGCAAAGGGACCTCGAGTGACATTTGGGCTCCTCCGGACAGAGGTGGCTGTGACCTGCTGTGGTGGGGGATGGCTAAAAGAGCCCTCCCAAATCCCACTTTTCCTTTCTCTCTCCTGCTACAAGGCAGGACAAACACCTTCATAAACCACTAATGGCAGCTTTTCTTGTCAGTGAACATTTTCTTACTCCCAGGCATCTTCAGGGCTCTGGCCTCATTCCTCTGCCGTGTCTGTATCATTCCCCAGCACAGCTCTGGGGCCACATTAATTCTCTTCCACGTGGAATTTGTTTTGTGCCTGCAGAAATGTGCTTGGGTTGGTGTAAGAACTGAAATAAAAATAGCTGCTTTCCCCAGAAGAGCTCTCTGGTTATCCAAGATGGATCAAACCCTGGAGCAAAGGGAAAGGTAACACCAGGGGCTGGATTGCAGAGTCAGCCCTCCCTGAGCATCCCAGTTCAGCTGTAACTCAGGATGGATTTGGAAATGGGGACAGTTGGGGGAGCCAGGGAAAAAAGCATTGCTTGGGAAGAAAGCACCAGGCAGCAGGGAGGAGGAGGAGGAAGAGGAGGAGGGGATGAAGGCAACTGGAGCAGGGTAGCACTGAACACTGGGCTTGTTCTGCATCCAGGAGGAACCCGTGCCCTGCTCCAGTGGGAGAGCAGTGGCACTGTAAAATTAAAATCCCAGAATCCTTTACAAAAAGTTGGAAAAGCCCATGGATTCCAGCTGTTCCCCAGCACTGCCAAAGCCACCACCAACCCGTGTCCCCAAGTGCCACATCCACGTGTCTGTTAAATCCCTTCAGGGATGGGGACTCCACCACTGCCCTGGGTAGCTGTGCCAGGGCTGGGCCACTCTTTCCATGAAGGAAGCGTTCCTAACATCCAACTAAACCTCCCCTGGCTCAGCTTGAGGCCGTTCCCAGCACCACACACCCACAGAGCTGGTGGGACACTGCAGAGCAGGCCCCCATCACCAGCACAGGGGACAGGAGGGTCCTGCCCTCCATCTGCCAGGCCAAGCCCTGGCTGGGATGTGAGTGGGAAAATGCAATTTTCCAGCCCGGCAAACCCTGCACCACCTTTGCCAGAGGCTGGGGAGGAGGGAGAGCGAGGAGGGGGTTTGGCAGCCCGAAGTTTTCCAGTCTCTGCTTGGCAGGGAACAGGCTTTGCCCTCGGATGTCAGAGCTCCCAGCCTGAACTATGAGCGCAGCCAAAATCATTTTCATGAGGTATCAACAGGATCTACAGGAATAAAGGATAACAGTGCTTGCTTCTAATCCAGGGAGCCCGTTTGAGAGCCGGAGCCTCGGCTGGGAGCACCTGCCAGCCCTGGAGCAAACCACAGGCAATTTCTGCTGGGGAACAAAACCACAACCTTCTTGTTTCACACCCTCTCTGTGCCCTCAGGCCCTCCCAAGATACGCCTGAGCCTGGGGGGCCACGGGGAGGGAGGGAAAACAATTGTCTTGCATTTTAAGAAGTGATTTTTATCAGAAAGCTGCTATTTATCAGTTTTATTAAAGTGCCATCTCCCAGACTCTGGGGTCATGAGTTAATCTCAGCTTTCATTAACTAAAAACACACGTTTCTCACAGTGGGAGCTGAGAAGTTGGCTGAAGTGAGGAGAACCTGGCAATGATTTCTGCTTCCCAGGACCCTGTTTGGGGGGAAAGTGGCTCTGGAGGCTTTGCAGCTGATGGAACAACGTTGGACAATCAGCTGGAGCTCCCAAAAAAGCTTCTGGGTGCTGTGCAGGGTGCTGGTGCCTGCCTGCACAAAGTGACATCGCCCTGTCCCCTGGCCCGGCGGGCAGTGCCAGCCCTCAGTGTCTCCAGGTGAGCTCCCAGAGCCTGGGCAGAGCCATCCAGCTCTGAACAGACCCACTGGAGGTGTTTTTGCCCTGTCAGGAACCCTCAGTCCATGCAGCATCCCGTTGGGAAGGCAGCCGCATCCCAGGCCCCCATCCCCGGCTCTCGGCCGGGCGGGAGCAGGATTTGCAGGCTGCTGACACGGACATCCTGCGTGGGTGAGGGAGGGTCTGCCGTGGAGCAGAGCCCTGCAGCAGCCGCTTTCACTCACAGATTTATTGGTGCTGCGAGGAAAACGAAACCATGTGGAGCCGCTGTGAGGAGCCAGGGAAGGAGCTCGCGGAGCAGACGGAAATTTCCTGAAAGGTGAATATGGCAGAGCATTAAAAGACAAATAAATACAAAAGCTTTGCTTTATTCCTCTGTCTCAGCTGTGCTCCAGCTTGCCCCAAAACCCAGGCAATAGAGGAGCCCAAGATTTTGCAGTGGATGAAAGGCCAGACCGGAGCTCCCTGTACCCCAAATACTCCAGTGTCCCCCAATGCCCACAGCCAGGGGCACATCCCATAAAGGACATTGATAGGACAGCCTGGCCAGGGGGGATATTCCTATGCATCTCCAGGGAGTCTGGGGATGCTTTAGGAGTGGAAGAGGGAAGGTTTCTCTCCCCCATATTTCTCTCCTGTTGCCTGCCTGGCAGCAGCGGGAATCCTCCTGGTGACTCCAGAGCACGGCTATTCCTGAGCACTGCCACGGGGTTTATCTCCAAGGTGTTCTCTCCTGGAAGTCACTGGGAAGTCAAACCTCCCCTCCCTGCAGCAAATCAGGGATCCTTGGCCGAAGAGCCCCTGTCCCACCGAGCTCCTGGGCACTGCCAAGAGGGTGGGCATGGCTGGCCCAGGTCCCAGCCTGACCCAGGGCGAGCTGCCCCATGGATTCCAGGCAGGAACGGTGTTTTTCCTGCACATACCTCTCCCTGCGCCCATCCCCTCTCTCCAGCCTCTCCCCTGCCTGCCACGTTGAGCCCAGATGTCTCCTTTAAAGGGGAACGGCAAAATTTTGTTTAAAATAACACTAGTTAAAAAAAAAAAACTACAGCCCTTCCAAGATGGCCAGCAATTAATCAACTCTCCGTGCAGGCCCCGAGCGTGCACACACATTGGAAAGCAGAGCCCGTGCAGCCGAGCTCCCCCTCTCACCTGCCAGCCCCCGCCCTGGGATTTCGGGTGTCCCCTGCCAGGAGCCTACGGAGCCTCAGTGAGCCAGACCTGGGTCCTGGCCCAGGCACAGCTCCAGGAGATGCAGAGGGAGGATTCCAAGGTGGGAGCTACCCTGCTCCTGCATTCCTTAGGCACGGAGCTTTGAACGTTTAACTGGGAAAACACAGAGAGCTGGGTGCCCTGCTTGCACACTCGCCCTGTGCTCTGCTGCAGCAGGAATTTTAGGGCTGAAAAAATGAGAATTAGGTCTTTTTCCCTTATGCATCCCTGTCTGCCTCTCCTGTGTCCCCTCTAAACCAGCCCTGCACAGGCCTTGGTGTGGGAGACAGAAAAAAACAGGTCCTGCAGGGCTGTCCCAGCTCCTCATCCCCAAGGGGGAAGGCCCATGGCCCCATCTGAGCCCGGGACGGCTTCCCAAGCCCCAAACCTCTAAACAACTCCCCTCCCCCATGACCTGCTCCCTGTGCCCCCACCCGAGGTTTTCATTTATCAGCAGAATTATTAAAACAGCCATTTCTCAGCTGTCTAACGTTTCAAACCCTGCTCCCATTCATCTGATAAATATTTACAGAGCTTGACATTGTCTTCAGCTCATTCCCTTCTGCAGCAAACAATCCCAAACACCCGCTTCCCTTCTCCTGGGGCTCACGGAGCGGGACTGCCCACCCCGGCACGGCCAGGGCCGTGTGCCCCTCCTGCTGCCCTCCTCGGGGGTGTGAGAGGGGGAATTGCCCACCCCTCCTTTGGAATCACCCCCAGGGAGTGCCCAGCTGGCCCCGACCACCCTGACCCTGTCCATCCCCATTGGTGTCACCAACTTCTCACCACCCACCCAGAGCCATCTCCCCGAGAGTGGCAGCTGTCCCAGCTTGCTCCATCCCACCTTGCCCGGGACACTTCCAGGGATGGGGCAGCCACAGCTTCTCTGGGCACCCCATGTCAGGGCCTCTCCACCCTGACTTGGCTGTTTCCCCTCTCAAAGCAGATTTTCTGTGGGCCACAGAGGTTTTGTACCTTCACAGCTACTTCTGCCTCCCAATATCTGATTATTCTGCAGGCGAAGCAGGAGTTGCAAGGAGCTGGAGTGTTCATTTGTTAGACATCATGTAGAAGCCAAAACCCACAAGGCTTGTTTGGTGAACTGTGACCCAGCTGAGCCCAGCCGTGACCACAAGGAGCCCCGTGGGATCTTTTCACAGCCCTGACCTTGAGCAGGCTTCACCCAGGAACCCACCCCAACCTGTCCTTCGGCTGCCAGCGGCTCCACAGGCATCACATCCAGCCAGCACCAGCTCCTGTCACCCCTCCCATGGTCATTAACTTCAGAGAACACCCCCTCACCCTCCCACCCCTCGCTGGCGCCTGGAGCCTGCTCAGCCCATGAGTGACAGGGAACACGGCGACGGTGGCAGCAAAGCCATCAAGTGACACAGCTTCAGCTGCAGCTGGGGCTTGGCAGCACTGAAGTGATGTCTCACTGCTCTGCTGCACTGATCGCGTTAAACGCCAATTGAAACCCTGATCACAAAAGAGCCGAGCCCGAGATTCCAGCCCGAGGAGCGATGGATGGCAGGGAAGGGAGATCTGCAGCCTGCCCTTCACTGCAGGGCCGTGGAGAGCAATGAAAGAGGCCTTTTTATCTCTCACCTCCTCTCCCCAGGCCAATACAGGCCCTGCATTAACCTCCAGGGCTTCCCCAGCCTAAATTTAAACAGCTCAAGGTTTCCAGCATTCCCTTTAGGATACTGCTCTGCAGCCTACGGAGCTGCTCTGCTCCACGCAGTTTCCCTGGGAGTCAGCCTAAATACTTCATTTCTCCCCCCTTTGTCCTAATTAGAGCTAGCAAAGTAATGAGAACATTATTTACAAATTATTTGAAGCTGGGGTTTGCACACAGAATTCCGAGCAGCCGGAACACGTTTGCAGGAAGCACGTGTGCCACGTTCAGGGTGTGACATCCAGTTATCACCCACCTGGAGCGGTTCAAGTTCACTCCCCAAGGACCTTCCCAAGCCACTCGGTGCTCACATCCTTCCAGCCCTCAGACAAACCCTCAGAAATGCCTTTTCCACCCTCTGGAGGCCGAAACATCAACTCGAGCATGGGGTGGCACTGCAGGGTACCCCCCTTCCGTGGGGTGATGGCACAGGGTGCCCCCCAGGCAGCCTCAGGGCACACAGGCTCCTCCCCACGCACCAAGCACGGGGCTTTTTGGGAGCTGTTCTGTCCTGGGATGTGTCTGGAGCTACGTCTCCTCTGCCCCTGGTCCCTTGATGCTCCCCCCAGCCAAACCCTGCCAGAGGAAGGGTCCCTTCCTGCCTGGGGCCACCTCCAGCAGGACACTGCCAGCAGAGCTGGAATGCTCCAGGGTATCCTGTCCCTGTCACAGGAAAGAGCCTTCAGAAGAGGCCGAGCAGGATATGAACACATTGCAGTCCCCCACGTGCTGCCCTTGAGTGGAGAGGGTCTGTGGAAACTCCAGTTTTAAGCCCCCTTTTCAAAGGCTTTTATTACAGACTTAGTCATAAAACTCTGCCTGGGGCGGATTTGGCACTCGGGGCCTCGGCCCGGAAGCCAAACCCTTTTCATTTTTTAATAACATTTCATGAAAATCCACTTGGCCCTTTGTAACTCGGACAGGTGGGAAAACAATAGAGGTTTCTACTCCCAGCCCCTCGTGCCACTCTCCCAGCGGGCTGGGGCTGCTCCCTGCCCCAGGACCCTCGGGACCCCACAGCCCCAGCCAGGGCTGGGACAGGGATGCTTTGGCAAAGCCCCGAATTATTGAGGGGTGTCACATCCACCCCAGTCTGCAGGTCCATCTGCTGGAGCCTAGGGATGTTTCATCCACCCTGGAGCTGAGCAGGGGGATGCTGTTGCCCCCCCATTGCCTTGCCCAGGATCGGAGCCCCTGGCACTGCCAGCACCGGGGGTGACCCCTGCCTGTCCCCAGCTGGGCACTCACACGTCCCCCCAGCCCTTCCCTCCCAGCCAGGATCCGGATGCTCCAGCTACCCATCACATTGTCACCCTGAAGCCACCCTCACGTTAGAGCCACTGTCACAAAGGCTGGAGGGGCTGTTCTGGGGAGGGATGTAAAACCTGAGCCCCGGGGCGACATCAGCCTGGAGCCGCGTGTGAGGGGCTCCTGGCGTCGGGCTCTGTTTTTACAGCTTGTACCTTAATGCTCCCGAAGTTTAGACAATCGGGAGGGAGCAGCAGCTCTGCAGGGAAGAACACGCAGGGTTTAACACAGCCAGTGTGAGCTGAGCCCTCGGGGGCAGCCAAAAGCCCCGGCCCACAAGCTCCCAGTGCAGCACGACAGAGTCCAGGGCTGTCCCAGGGACAACCGGGGTGCACAGCCTGGGGAGCAAAGGACAAGCTGTGCCTGCTGCCTGCGCCTGGAACAGGGATGCAGCAGCCCTGGATGCTGGGAAGAAGGACCTGAGGGCACGGGAGTGCCCATGCACCCAGTGCTGTGGGCTCGGTGCCCTGCAGAGGAGCAGAGTGTCCCTGACCAGGCAGAGGGGAAGAGCCCCCCAACATCAGCCCAAGGATGCTCCCCCCCCCGTGTCACTCGAGTCCCCTCCTCGGAGGGCTGCAGGGGCAGTTTAACACCAGATCTGTGTTTGAAAGGTTGGAGTTATGAGTCTGTCAGCATTTCCATTACGGGCCCTGATTAATTTGGGGGTACGGGGTAGGGTTAGGAGTTGTCATTCCAGATGTGAATTTTTGCTTTAATTCCCCTAAAAAAGGGGGAAGGGGGGGTTTAAATCCTTTAACTTTGTGTTTTCCCTTTCAAAGGAAGGAAAATATGTGCCGTCTGGGTCTGTTTTGTTTTTGCTGCAGAGCTCCAAATGCTGTTTGCCAGGTTCATGGCCACGAGGGCTTTCCCTCGAGCTGGGATCACCTCTGTGCTTTATGGAATCGCCACATTTTCATCAGGGAATCCTAACTGGGGGATCTCCCTGGAAGCAGCCCAGGTGTATGGGAAGGCACTGCTGAGCCTCTGGGGGTGATGCTGCAGCAGTGCAGTGGATGCCTGTTCCCAGAGAACAACCTGCAGCTGGAATAGGTAGGTTTAGATGGGAGATTGGCAAAAAATCCTGCCCTGTGAGGGTGGTGAGGCCCTGGTTGTCTAGAAAAGCTGTGGCTGCCCCACCTCTGGAAGTATTCAAAGCCAGGCTGGACAGGGCTTGGAGCAAGCATCCCCATGGTAGAGGGGTGGAAGAAGATGAACTTTAAGGTCCCTTCCTACCCAAATTTTTCTGGGATCCGATGATTCTCACCGCTGGATGAAAGCAGTGCTCTGGCAATGCAGCCAAGGCAGAGCTTTCCATTCACCCAGGAAAAGGGTCTAAACCCTGCGGAGGGGCCTCCTGCAGGCTGCTCCATTCCCCCTGGCTCTCGAGCACATCAGATCCCGCTCCCAGCCACGTGCTGCAGCAGCACTGGAGGAAGGCTCCCAGCTGCCATCCCTCCCACCTCCACTGCTTGGAAACATCGCTGAGAGCCGGTGGGCTCAGGATGCAAGAAATGGGCCCAGAGCTCTGCAGAGACAGGCCCAGAGCACCAGGACTCGCTGCAGCTGCGTGGGGAGGCGGGGGCTGTGCCACGGCCAGGGCCCTTTTATTGCCATCTTTTCACTCGAGAATCTGCCTGGCAGATTTTCAGCTCCTTGCAGAGACACGGTTGCTGTTGCTGCTGCTGCTGCTGCTGCTGCCAGGAGAAGACTCACAAATAAACTCCCCATTCATGCTGACTTGTATCAAAGTTGGTATCAGCGAGGGCTGAAGGAGCTGCATCTGCTCACACAGCCTTGAGGGGCTGCGGGGCTGCCAGGGGAGCCCAGCGCCAGCCCAGCCACCCCTGCTTCCCTTGTTGCATTCCCTCTCTCCATGGCAGGGTGGGTAGAGGGGTCAGAGGCAAGTCAGAGCTGGAGAACCAGGGTAGCCCGAGGAATACAGAGCTGGGAGTGAGAGTGGCTCACAGCAGATCCTAAAACTTTTCTGTCTGTAGGGGCCATTTAACAAATAGCTCTAAAAACAATGGCACTGTAAGGTGTGTGACCACGCAGGGTCCTGCATCCCTAAAAACCTGCGGGATCCCAGTCCCCAGTCATAACCTCCAAGGCCACATCCATCCCACAGGCAGTGTCTGTGCTTGAGGGGATCCATGAGGACCCTCCCTGCCACCAGCCCCTCACATCCCACATGTGCTCCTACCCCGTTCACGTGTGACACAACTGACTGACTTTCTTCCCAGGGAAATTCACGTTTCCTCATGAGGCACAACAGATTAATTGCTGACATAAAGAAAAACTGCAGGAAGAGCACCGTTAAAAACCCAGGAGTGATCAAGGGAAAGGAAACCCTGTGCAAACACGGGGTATCTCTGGCAGATCTGGTGCTGCCCCCGAGCCCAAAGGGCTGTGCCTCAGCCTCTGTTTGCTGAAGGTCTCAGGAGCAGCAGCAGCAGCAGGAGCCCGTGTTCCAGCAGGGAATGCTGATGGACAGGGGGCTGCCTAGTGGAGGCAGGAGGGAGAGGGGACTCACCCTGGGGACGTGTCAGTGCCCACCCCCACGTGTTGCTGTGCCACGGGGGCTGTTCCCCACCTCACTCTGGTCCCTGCCCCCTGTTCCCAGCCCCTATCCATGATCCCTGGCCCCTGTTCCAGCCCCAGTCCTGGGCACTCCCCTGCCCCTCTCCCCTGCAAATGCTCAGCAGCCCAAACTCCAACATTCCAGCTCCGCATCCTCCCAAGTGCCAAAGCAACTCACAGGATGATCCTCATAGCTCTGGAAAATCATTCCTTTGGTTCCTATGACTTCATACAATTTAGGAGTCTGACTGTGGGAATGAAAGGTCCAGGTACCCATCGTCCCCAGCTCCAGGCCACGGGATGTGGCTACAGCTGATGGCACAGGCAGTGAGTGCTTGGAAGAGAAATTCAGTGGAGAAGTGGGAATGGCTCTCAGGATCAGCGCAGGGAGTGCAGGGAGCTCTGGGCTAGAGGGTGTTTGTTCAGCACTCTGGGAATTAATACATGGGCTCTTCATGGGGGGACAGGGATGGGATCAGGTGACCTCCTTGCTTTGGGGGCAGCTGTGGAGAAAAGGGGTGAGGTAACTGGACATTGAGGGCTGACCAGGCTTCCTGTTCTCCATCCTGCCCCAGCACCAGGGCATGAGTATCACACAGAATGTTCTGATCAGGTCTTGGAAAACCTGCCTGGAAGGTGATGCTGGGTGCAGTGACAGCCTGCTGCGTGCAGTGACAGCCTGCTGCCTTTTTCCATCTCTGCTTCCTCTTTTCTGCAGTTTTTCCATGTTTTTGCTGTCGCAGCTCAGGGTGTGGGGAACAGATGGAGGTGGAAGAGGGTGAAGGGGAGGGGGCTTCTCGGTGCAGATGAAATTAGTCATGAAAACACAGTCAGCATGTGCCTTCGCACGTCAGCCAGCAGTAAGTGTGTGGGGGTTTATGCTTCCCAAATGAGGTTGGGAAGTGGACAAATAATTGTTTCAGGGTTTGGTTTATTTAATTGATTTTTTTTTTTTTTTTTTTTGTCCCGGCGAATTCTCACAATGTGGGAAGCTGGAGCAGTGGCCAGATGAAAGAAAGAACCCTCAGCGAGAGCAGCACTGCAGCCCCGGGGGGGAGAAACCCACTGCGAGCCCATCCCTCCTCCACGGCTGTGGTCCCAGGGGATGGGCAGCACTGGGCAGTCCCTCTGCCACCCGCAGCTGCCCCGCGATGTCCCAGGGGCTGAGGCGTGTCCTGGTGTGAGCAGGGCCATCTGTCAGCCCCGGCTCCCTGCGATGTAGTTGTGACTGCCCGGAGAAGCCCATTAATTAATTAGCGGGCAGCCCGGGCTGTCGGAGCTGCCGGCCGGGCAGCGCGGGGAGGAGGAGGAGGCACCAGCCAGGGAGAGAAAACGGGTCATTTTTCAACGTGATGAATGGGAGGAAAAGAAAGTGGAAAGGCGGACAAGGGGAAGAGAAGGGAACTGATTTCCAGATAAAGTTTTCAGGACACTTAAATAAACATCTCAGCCAGCGGAGCAGGGGTGGGGGCGCGGGGGACGTGTGTGAGCTGGGCAGCGCAGGGAGCACTTCAGCAGGACACTTCAAATAAACAGCATTTTAAACCATGTGCGCTCTCCTTCCCAGGGGTTTTCCTCCGAGATTCCCTCCCTGCAATTCCCACTGTGTCTTTAGCTTGGCCCAAAGCTTGGCAGCATTTCTGGTGCAAGGCCGGTGCCAGGCAGGGGGACCCTTGGCATGGCTGGGAGGTCTCTCCTTGCTCCCAGCCCTCCTCCCTGGTGTGGAGAAGAGTGACTGTGGATCCCTGAGACCTCATTGCTGGAGGAGGAGGAGGAGCAGAGGAGGCAAATCCATCATGCCCATCACACTCGGCTGTGTCCTGCTGCCTCCTCTTCCTCCCATCAAGAAGAACAAAAGAGCAAAGGAGGGAGAGCAGGAATTGCTGAGCCATTAAAATAAAAAATGAAAGCTCATCAATGAATTAATACAGCATTAAATGTTAATAATTAGGGGGTCATAAACACTTATGGGAACAGATTAAAGCCAAGTTCTGCTCCATTAAATTGCTCATGTGGGCTCTGCTTCCCACCCACCCCGAGGGAGGAAGAGCCACAGCAGGAGAGGAGCCCTGGAGGAGCTCAATGCTCCAGGGGTCCCAGCAGCTCCAGCCCTTCCAGCTGCCGCAAGGGCATCCCTGGGAGCTGGGATGGTGGATCCCATGGACAATGTGCTCTTTGGTGGGATTAGCTCTGAGAGGCAGAGCTGTGTGTGCCGAGAGCCCGGCAGCTCCAGGGGAGTGTGGTGGGATGTGGTGAACACCCGAAATGGGAAATGGAAATGACATGGTCTGAACATCTGAGGGGTGATAGCACCATGGTTAATCATCCACACTGAGCCCAGTGTTGTTCTTTGGGCTAATTTAGGCAGTATTTGGAGTCAGGAGAGTTGGGATGAGGTGGTTAAACGGCAAGCACAGGCAGAGTATCCCCTGGGCTACATTTGCCTCCGAGTCCTTCTGCTGTGTGTCCCTGTCAGAGTCAAAGAGATGGGAGCTTTCTACCCCACAGAGAAAAAGGATGTTTTACTTTTATCATTTAAGTCTTTGTTTCTTGGGGGAAAAGTTTCTATTTTTTTCAGTGATGGGACCTTTAAGGACTACTTATCTTCCTCGTCTTTATTTTTAATGCTGAACCTTTTTGGAAAACATCGTTTTTCAAGCACTTTCATTTACCAAAAAACACACTGAAATTTTTGTCAACAGCAAAAAAAAAAAAAAAAAAAAATAATTTTTAATAAA
>VZTJ01000523.1:3314111-3401219 GCA_013397795.1 Orthonyx spaldingii
AAAAAAAAAAAAAATCATTTTTCAGTAAAACACTCTTGAAATAAAGGAGTGTCAGTAGCTCCGAGAGCTCTGCAGGGCTGCCTGCACCAGATCTGATTTACCTATCACTGCTCACAGCTTCTCCTACCAAAATAATCACTTCCAAGCTTGTGGTGGGATCACAGGAGGAACAGAAGGGATCTGACAGCCATCTCTGCACTGCTGGGAACACCTCCCAGTAATTCCAGTCAGAGCTGGCAGTGAGAGTATCCCTGGCTCTGGGATGTTTGGGGGGAGCAGGGCAGCTCTGTTGGAATTCCCAGCCATTGGGAAGCAACTGGGGAAGAAGGAAGGTTCCCCACACTGACACAGCTGGAAAACATCCCAGCCTTGGACTGGGGCCACGCTGGTGGGAAGCTGGGTGGGATGCAGGAGCAGCCAAACTCTGGGCTGCTGGAGATGGGCATCTGTGGCTGTTTCATGGGGCTGTCCCTGTCCTGGCAGGGATTGGAGCAGGCAGCCAGAGCTTTGCTTCATGCCTTGGGAAAAGCCCCGTGTGCAGCTGGAGCTTCCCATGTGGGCACGGAGCACATCTGGGCCCCCCGGAGCCCATCCCAGCGGGATGATGTTGTTGTTGGCCGTGCTGGGGGCTGGGGCTGGGGGTCCACGGCAGCGGGGGCCCTTTGCAATCGAAAGCTTCCTGCTGGGGACCCTTCAAGGGCAGCCCTTGTAGCAGATCTAATTATACAAACAATTTTGTTCTGCTTCTCCAAATAAACACAGTGAGGTCTGCGGGACACGGCACGACGGGAAATTAGAACGGAGAACACTTGCTAATGGGCTCCTTAGCTGCAGGGGTAAACAGATTATTTGAAAAGGCCCCGGCCCCTCCGACAGATCCACTCGCTCCGCTCCCCTCTCCTCCCACCCCTCACTCCCCCCGCCCCGTCGCACCAAATATTAACCAAGCTTGCAATTTAATCAGATCTCTGAACTGTGAAAGGAGACTTCTGGAGATTCGATTTCAAGGCTTTTCCCTGTTAAGATTTGCATTGAGAAAATTAGATTAAAATCCCGCATGTGAAAGGAAAAAGGGTCTGGAGGCGGGGAGCGGGTATGGAGGGAACCAGGGAGGAGGAGAGGGGGCACAGAGGGGACCTCGAGTATGGCTGAGGAGCCGGGAGATGAATGGCAATGGAGTGAGACAGGGGATACCCAAAGTTTTGGGCACAACCCTCCCCCTGCTCCCCCACACTCCCAGCTGGGAGATGCTCCAGATCACCTCACACAGAAAAGTCACTTATTTTGGGCTGGGAATGCGTGATGCTAGGAATGGGGCTGGGAACGGGGGACACCACCGGCATCCAAGGATGAGAATCCCTCGGTGCCAGTGAAATGGGAGAACATGATCCCATCCCCAGCACAGCTGCTCCTGGTGTTGGAGCTGAGCTGCTGGCACTGCCGGATCCTGCTGCTGGGATGTTGTGGCTGATCCAGGGGGCCCTGGCGTGGTGGCACAGGGTGTCCATGGCCCTCCCACCCTGTGCACACTTTACTGGGGTCTCTCAGCACCCACCACCCCAGCACCTGACTGCAGCCGGAGCCCTGCAAGGGTACCTTGGCAGGAGCAGCTCTTGGCCTGGATTTTGTTTTCATTCCTGCTCCATGGAATTTCTAATTGCATCAAACTGAGGAGCTGACTGCTCTGCCGGCCCATCCCGGCCCTGCCAGCACCGGGATGCAGGAGAGCTGCTCCCATCCTGGGCTGTGGGACACAGCATTGTGCCAGGACAGGGCCAAGGACTCCCCTGGGATCTGCCTGTGGAGCCTCCACGATGGGAAATCATCCTGTTGTGTACAAGCTTCCTTGGCCAGCTACTCCAATTCTGCCCTTTCTGCCTTCATTTCAGTCGCACTGAGATCTTGAAATTAAATTTTCTTTTTCCCAGATTAAGAACCTCCCTTTGACATTTCAGCAATGGAATGTGTTGATTTTGCTCTCCAAAATCCTTCACTTTTTTAAAACACCCTTCAATCCTACTTTTTAAAAAGCAGCACTTGAGAACAAACCAAACATTTCGCTGTGAGTAAAATGTAATGTTTCATTAAACCTGGATCAATTCTTTTTTCTCTTTTTGAATCCCTAAGCCAGAGCTTTTCCCAGCAGCAGCTCTGACCGAGTCCCTCTGCTCTGCCTGAAGCATCCCAGTGCGGGAAGCTCCGGGAGCAAAAAGTATTTGGGACATCCAGGCCAGCAAAATTCAGTGAGAAAGGAATAAAAAGGGGAGAAATGGGCTGAGGGAGGAAATAGGAGCTGGTAAGGGAAGCCCAATGTTCCAAGCACACCAGGGCGGGCGCTGGACCCTCTGCTTCTCGGGCAGCTGAATCCCAGAGCGGAGTGATTTCCTCTCCACCTCACCGGGGAGCAGCTTTTATGTTGCACTGAAAAGGTATCCTGCTCAGACAGGCGGAGGCATAATGGGAGAGATCCATTAACCGGGAGGAAACCAGGGCATGTTAAACATGAAATATTCATGGGGGCTCTCGCCAGCTTGTTAATGCATTTGTGTTTGCAAAATACCTCTGGCTGGGGAGGCGGGGAGGGAGAGGGGGATGCGGCAGGTCGGGGGCACCCTGGGCACGGCGCGGGCAGGAGGAGGGTGTGGAGAGCAGGCTGGAGCGGGGACAAAGGCAGTTCGTGCCTGGTGGGAGAGTAGTTTGGTCACGAAAGACCTGCTCGATAGCGCAAAGGGAAATAAGGGCAGCTGCCTCTCGGTTCAGCCCAGCCCTCTCACAGGGGTCCCCGGTGCTGGGGGCTCGAGGGGTCAGGCACTGCTTTCCCTTCCCACCCTTGAGCCCCTGCTCCCCACAGAGGCCTGCCAGCATTTGCACAGGGACCTCACTGTTCCCACAAAATTCACTTCCACACATTTATTGGGACATTATGAGACAGCATCAATAATTAAAAATAAACTGCAGCTGAGGAAAAGGGCAATCCCAGCGCGTGTGCTGATGGACGACCCCGGCTGTGGGACGGGACTCGCTGAGCCGCAGATTTCATTAACTCACACCGGGTCCCCCAGACATTTACTGTAGATTAGGGAAGCTCAAGTGTATTATTCTTGTTATTGTTTGGTTCTGTAACACAGTCTCCTGGGTGAGTGTGGCTCGCCAGCGCTGCCCTCCCTCTCCAGGGAAGAGATGCAGGAATGTTTCCTCTGGAACCCGGACAGGTCCCAGTAGCACCAGCCCTGGAGCACTGCAGAAGATCCTGGGTTGGGAATTTGCCTCTTCCCAGTCTGGGCAGATTTTCCAAGTCCCAGACTACAGCTGTCCATATTTCCTTGTCCCTTGTATCGCCATCCTTCCATCCCATCTTTCCAGATGTTCTCACCAGCATCAACACTTGGCAGAGCTCCCCGGAGGGCTCTGTCCCCATCGTGCCAGGCTGCCCACCCCTCCTGCCACCCTGTTTTGGTGACAGTGCTTGGAAGCCAGGACAATCCCGTGTCCCCTGTGGCTCCACTGCGGGGAGAGGAGCTGGTCGGAGGGGAGAAGGGAGGAGGGACCCAAAGGGGCTCTTCACACAGCAAAATAATGGGATGGAGCAACAGCAGATGAGAAGGGCAGAAGAGAGAAATTGAAAAGGAGAGTTTTAATGATTGTTATTTTTCTCTCCTAATTAGTGAAAGCAGATTTGGGATGAGCAGGAGCAGGGCAGAGAGGACTGAAGTGGCTTTGTCACTGATGTCACTGAAAGCAGCTGGTGGCTCCCAGCCCAGCAGCAAGGGGGAAGCGATATCCCATGGACTTGGGCCGAGAGGAGTGGGAAAATCAGCATGAGATAGAATTGTAAAAATGCTGATCGTGCTGCTGTAAAAATCTCTCGCTCAGAGGAGGAGGCTGGTGAGGGCAAGGGTCCCACTGGGGAGTTGGAAGGCTGGGAGTCCCCTGGCCGATGGCAGGGACCCACAGGGCAGGTGACAAACCCTTCATGGGATGAGCTTGTCACACCTCGAGACCTGGGAAATGGGACCAAAGTGTAAAGGGGAAAATGTTGATACAGATCAGGTTTATGCTGTGCAAATATATCCTTGCACTGGTATTTGGGAAATGCAATCCCAGCCGTGGCCAAGGAGGGATTAGCAGCAGGTTCAAAGGCAGCTCAGGCTGAGTATTTGATCAGGAATTGTTTCTGCAGTGCCTGCCTGGCTTGGCTTCCCAGCCCCTGAGAGAGGGAGTCCACCCAAGCCCAAGGCCATGTACCAGCAGCTTTCCCCAGGCTCATACTGAGGTTCACTTTGCCAAAATCCAACTGGAATAAAAGCCAAGGGGGTAGAAGTAGCCTGTAGGGTCCTGAGGGGCCGAGAGCAGCCCCTGTCCCAGCAGGGGCACCACATGTCCAGCCATGCTGCAGCCCCAGCTGGCCACAGGACTCACAAAAACCCCAAATCCACGCCCAAGGGTTTCCAGCCAAGCTGAGAGAAGCCCATCCTCAACTGCTGCTCACAAGCCTGGCCTCTTCTTCAGACACAGCCACATGCTTGGCCCAACACAAAGTTCTGGGCTGTTAATTCGTCTCCCCATTGCAAACTTCCCAGGGATTTGCTCTGTGAAGGGGAAGTGAGTTGATGATTCCAAATAGATGTTGGGGATCACCACCCGAGCTCCTTCCCGCAGACAGTAACTCCAGCCAGCCCCTGCTCGCTCCGTGATCTCAGCTCCCACCAGTCCTTAGAGCTTTGGCATCACCGGGATGGTTTCTCCCTGCACCATCCTGTGCAAACAAAAACTTGATGGAACATTTATTTAAAATTTCTCTTCTTTTTTGATTCCAAAGTCCAGGACAATGAACTCAGTAGCTGCTTGGAGCAAACCCCAGCTAAAAGCATTAACAGTGGCTGGGGAGCAGGCAGGGAGCTGCAGGCAGAGCAGGGGGGCATGGATGGCTCCACCAGCGGAATATGAGGATCAGGATTGGGAGCGCAGCAGAGGATGGGCAGGATGTGGTGACCCTGCAGCAGGACAGGCCTCTGGGCCATCCCTGAGCCTGAGTCTCTGCTGACCCTCCTGGACTGGAGCCCTGCTATCACTGCAGTGTCCCCATCCAGCCCGAGGCATGTCCCAATCCCTCCCCTGGGACAGGCACCACCCTGAGGCCTGGGGTGCCTGGACAGCCCTGCCTGGACCTCAGATGGGGTTCACTGGGAAGAGCAGCTCCAGGTGTACCCTCAGAGCTCACTCCAGTTTCACCCAGGCCCAGTTATTTACTGCAGGGTTTATACTTTCTTCTTCTTTTTTTTTTTTTCCTCTTCTTTTTCTTTTCTTCCACTGGCATTAAGAGCCTAAAAATAGCCTAAAAATAGCCGTGCTTCCCAGTGCAGCCGGCAACACAAAACCAGGTTACCAGAGCCGCACAACAGCAGCCAGCTCGTTTGCTCTGAAATCGAATTTGTTAAGGCATTAGTCTCCTGCTCCCTCTCTTCTCCCGCTCTCCCTCCTCACAGCCAGCCCAAACTTCCCTGCAGCCACTGCCACAGCTGGCTCTGGGTGCAGGGGGGATATTGTGGGGTCAGAGCGAGGGGCAGCCACTGCCAGGGGCTCAGCACATCCACCCATGGGCACCTGGGGAGCCTCATCGCTGGCCCTGCCCCCTCAGCCCCACCAGAGCTCATCGCTCAGCTGTGGGACCAGCCTGGGGGCTCGGGGATGGATGGAAATGGGTGGTTCTCCCTCAGGCAGGGCAGGGGCGAGCAGCAGTGCCTGGCTGGGACAGCTTGAGCTGGGGGCTCCTGCCAGCCCCAGTGCAGGACATGAGGAGGAAACGGCTCCAAGGGGAGTGACCCTCAGGCTGGCAGAGGCAGAAGGCAGCTGGGCAGAGGCAGAAGGCAGCTGGACCCTCTGGGGGCTGGCAGAGGCCGTGGACAAGGCTGGCTGTGTGCTCTAACCGCAGGTCGTTACAGACCAGTGGGATCCTTCATGAATTATGAGCCGATATCGATCGTCTTTGCCAGTAAACACAGAGTGACCTTTATTAAAAATACACGAAAAACTCACTTAGGGAAACTCGCTGACTTCTTGCTGCTGACAGATTTACACAAAAAGCAGATTTGTCCCACAACAGGAAACGTGGTGAATGAGGCAGGAGAGGAGCAAGGCTCTGACACAGCAAGTGCTGCATCCCTGCCAGCTCCTGCTCCTGCTCCTGCTCCTGCACACCGGGACCAGCTGCCCGCTCATCTGGCAGAGCTGCCCACATGGGCACCCACCACCCTCCCCATCGCACTCCCCAGGGCAAGGGTGCAGGTCTCTGCCCTGGGGGAAGCCACAGGGCACAAGATACTGGTCCCTGATGGATGCAGTTATTTGGGACAGGAGAGGGACAGTGAAAATCTGGGAATTTGCTGGGAGCTGCCCGCCACTGGTCAGGTCTCTTGGGGTTAGAACAATTAATTATGTGCTGTACAACAGCACAACTGTTCCTCCTGGCCAAGGTTAAACATCCCAGTGCTGCAGAACAGCTTTCGTGTTGGCTGGACACAAACCCCTCGTGTTCCCTCAGGAATGCTGCTGCTCCTGAGGCCTTGTCCATGGATTAGAGAAAGGAATGGCTGCGGCTCAGAACTGGATGGAGATAAAGGGCTCCTCACCCCTCAGCCACCACTCCAGCTGTGAATGACCCCTTGGAGCCACCTGTGGGCAAATCAGTCAGGATCCACAAGGATCACTGAGTCCAACTCCTGGCCCTGCACAGGACAGCCCCAAAATCCTCCCATGTGCCTGAGGGCATTGTCCAAGTGCTCCATGAATTCCTGGGGCCATGACCACTTCCCTGGGGAGCCTGCTCCCGTGTGCAACCACTCCCTGCACTCCTGAGGGTCAGAGCTCCATGGTTTCCAACCAGTAGATCCTGCCAGCCAGGGAGCCCACAACAGCCACAAGTGCATTTGAGAGCTAATTAATTTATAAATAGGAACACATGACACCACCAACTCAACAATCCCGGAGGCCTTGTCCAACCTAAATGGTTCTGTGGTCCTGTGATCCTGCCCAGAGCATCCTCAGCATGATGCCTCAGGAGCTCTCAGCATCCCAGCCCAGGAGTGGGAACCAGTCCCACAAACTGACCTGCAGGTTTCCCTCATCTTTTTTTGAAATTCTTTTTTTCTAGCCATCAGCAAAATCTGACTTTTAAGATTTGTGGGTTTTTTTCAGACAAACAAATAGAAACCAATAGGTAAATGCACACATGAATTTAATGATCGATCAATCAATCAATCAATAGCTCAATTTGCACTTGTTTTTTACCCAGCGCTGAGGAGAGCTGAGTGTAATAAATATGCACGGAAATGGAAATGATGGATCAGTTCCCAAACCAGCTCAGGTGTTTGGTTTGGGAAGCTGTGAATACCTGGGGCCATGTTTGCTCCTCACCTCCATGACCTGTGCTGTGCTGGGATCCAAGCCAGAGGGACGGGATTTGCATTTTGAGCAAATTTCCCAACTTTGCAAGTTGATTGTGCTCAGCTTCCTGCAGACGCCTCTCGGCAGAAGGGCTTTCTGGCAGACAAAAACCCCCCTCTCTCTAGAACCCTCGAAATATTCCATTTTGGAGCAGCCGGAGCAGATGATGGAAGAGAACAGACTCTCCAATCAGCACCGGGGCAGGAGGGCTGGGAGTGAGCGGATGCGACACAGAATGGGATGTGCAGTGGGATGAGATAAACTCCCCAGCTTGTTTGGGCCCATTATGGCACATTATTCATCAAAACACTTGGCTGACATCAGCCAGCTCCGGGATTTGTAAATTCTCTCTGTTTCAAAAAAAACCTCAGGCTTCGGGGGAAAAAAGTGCCCAAAATATCTCTTTAACAGACTGCAGCCAAGTGGTCCTAGAGAGGAGCCCATCATCCCTGGTTATTGCCTCGTTTACATCCCTGTGGTAATTTGGGAATGGTTTCTCTGAGCCCAGAGGGGAGGTGAGGAGCTGGATAACACTCTGCCTTGTTAAAACATTCGGGATATTTTCCTGCATGGAAAGGGGCCGCCAGGATTAAAGCCTTATCCTGGGAGGAGAGTTATTGCAGCACGCCTGGATGAATTCCTTGCACGGACAAAGGTGATCCCCGTGCCCCGTGGGAGGGGGGCCCTCACCCTGCCCTGACACTGATGGTGAGAGAGAAATGAACCCAAGGGAGAAAACCTGGGGAGTTCTGAGCAAACCTGGGGTTTGTGAGAAAATCTGGTGGTCCGTGAGCAAATCTGGGGTTTGTGAGCAAATCTGAGGTTTGTAAGAAAATCTGGTGGTCTGTGAGCAGATCTGGGGTTTGTGAGCAAATCTGAGGTTTGTGAGAAAATCTGGTGGTTTGTGAGCAAATCTGGGGTTTGTGAGCAAATCTGAGGTTTGTAAGAAAATCTGGTGGTTTGTGAGCAAATCTGGGGTCTGTGAGCAGATCTGGGGTCCGTGAGCACATCCAGGGTGTCTCTAAACACACCTGGGGTGTCTCTAAGCACATCAAGGGTGTCTCTAAGCATATCTGGGGTGTCTCTAAGCATATCTGGGGTGTCTCTAAGCACACCTGGGTGGCTGCACCGCTGTCTCCCTGCCCAGTGAGCAGGGATGCTTTCCCAGGGAGGAAGGGCAGGGAGTGGGCTGGGGTCCCACACCAGCCACCCTCCCACACCCCCCAGGCCTGTCACTGTCCCATCGGGGGCAGAGGGACAGTGCCAGGTGGGACGGTGCCTCTGATTTCCAAGCTCTGGTGTTTAGGGGTGGGTTGGGCCTCGCTGGAGTTCCTTAGCAACACGAATGTTGACGCCTTCCCTTCCCAGGAAATGCAGATGCGAACGAAGCCCTTCCATCAGCCCATCCATGGCACCCACACTGGGACCCTCAGGAATGGCGTGGGACCCCCACCATCCTCAGCAGTGACTCAGAGGGTCCCCCTGCATTCCCCCCAGTCCATATCTCCTCCCCCTACATTAAAGGGGAGTCTGCCACGGCTGGAGGGTTTTAGCCTGTTGCCCACCTCCCTCCATCCCTAGGGGCAGATGATCTCCCTTGGGGATCCTATCAAAGCCCCCTGGACACTCAAAATCCTTCCTGAGCTCCTCAAGGCTCAATCCCAAATCCAGGTTTGTGAACCGAGAACAAATCCTCTGTTTTTTGTTCAGATTTCCAGCCACACACCAAGCATGTGACAGCACTTGCCAGCTGGTGACATCACTGAGCCCCTGTGTGAACCTCTCCTGTCTCTCCTTTGCTCACCAGGGCTGATTTCCACTGGTCAAGAATCTTCAGGCTTTGCTACATTACCAGGAGAAATCCAGTTATGTCCTTGAACTCTCTCAGTTCAGGGATGCTCCAGAGCCACAATTTCCCTGTGCCACCACCACAAAGATAAGGGATCCCAGGTTTGGATGCTTTTTCTCGTGAACTCACTGTGGAACAGTTTCAGTGACTTTTGGGATGAACTTGGGCTTCCACAGGGAACGCGGGCTGTGACTGCATGGGAACCGTGAGGGCTCCAAGGAGCCCCTCCAGATCCTGACAGTGCCTGATCCACCTTTCTACAAACATGTGTCCATGTTGTGAGTGTGGGCAAGGCTGTGGTGGGAGCGTGGCCAGCCGGCCTCTCCTGTGTCCCCCTCCCCGCTCCCGGGGGCCGCTGGACGTGCCGAACCCGCTGCAGCAGCGGCTGCGGGATGGAGCCGCGATCTGGTTTCAATAAAATCAGCAGATTGTTTCATGGCTGGATGGGAAAGTTGTGAGGCTCCAGGATTTGCTCCTCTGGCAGCTGGATCCTGTTTGTCCACCGCTGCAGCTCCCACCCCACCTCTCTGGAACAGGCTTCCCAGAGAGGGGGTAAATGTCCTGAGTCTGTCAAGGTGTCAGAGGCATTTGGACAGTGCCCTTAATGTGCTGCAGCTCCTGGTGAGCCCTGAAAGAGCCAGGTGGTAGGAACTGATTAATTGTGTCAGTCCCTTTCAGCTGAAAATATAATATTCTATATTATTCTTATTCTATTCTTAGTCTTCATCTTAGTCTTATTCTATTCTTATTTTTATTCTTATCCTTATTCCTATCCTATCCTAATTCTTACCCTACTCTACTTTATTCTACTCTATTCTACCTCATTCTGTTCCATCCCATTCCATCTCATCCCACTCTGGGTGCTGTGCTGTCCAGGTGGAGGCAGCACTTCGAAGTATTACTGAGTTTTCTACATTTTCTCTATACCTTTAAATTCCAAAATCCCTGTGACTTCTAAGGGAAAAGCCAAGCCTTTAAAGCTGTAAACAGCTGGTTTCCCTCTTCCTATATAAGAGTAATCTTTAAAAAAAACCACTAAAAATTTAACAACCTTATTGTTTTTTGAAGTGTTTTGTGAAGCTAGGCCATTTCTGGGCTCAGTCAGGCAAACTGGATAACAGCAGGACATATCCAGGACAGCATCCCCAAGAGCCAGCCTGGCCTGCTTCCCTCTCCTGGCTCTATTGCAGTCCCCAAACTGGCCCAACAGGAATTTCTGCTCCATATTTAAATGATCTTGAGGCAGTAAAGGAGTAAATGTGTAAAGAGAGGGGTGAGCGCTCTGTCAGCTCGGTGCAGTGGAACTCCTTCACTTACAGCCCCTTTATCTTCTGAGTTCTGGCAGTGGCAGAGGCACTGACTCACTCCCAGAGCCTCCATCCTGCAGCGCCGTGAATCCCAAACCCGAGGCTGCACTCTCAGCGTTCTGCTCCTGCCAGGACAGAAAAAGCGCAGAGCAGGACAGAGCAGCTGCGTTTCGCGCCCCATCAGCTAAATTTCGATGAAATCATTTTGATGAATTGTTTAGGAAGGGAAAAGCCCCATTAACTGTACATTTGCTGTTAATTAATAGGCTGCTTTTTCCTCCTCTGGCGCAGCACTTCCGAGCTGCCTCACGCTCCGCTCTGAGCGCAGCATCCTGGGGGGCACGGGGAGGTGGGGAGGGGGATCCGGGCAGGGTGGGACCTGCAGCAGCCTGACCCCAGGGAGAAGGGCTGCTCCCAGCTCCATTCCCTGCTCCAGAGACAGATGGGAAAAGCAAACAACCCCATTTTTCTCCCAAACCTCTGCAGGGCTGCCCCATCCCGGTCCCTGGGCAGCCCCCCGGGTGCTGTGCAATGCCAGCAGGGCAGGCAAGGAGTTCCACAGCTTCTCAGCTTTATTGTTTTTAATAAATTCTTTTTGTGCATTTATTTTCTGTACATATCTTGTAAACATCTCTGGAATGTTGTTCGAGGGGAACATCGGCTGACATCCCTCAGGACCCAGACGCCGGAGCTGCTGGGGGTGGGAGCAGGGCCGTACCCGGTGCCTCGGGGTGCTGGGTGCCCAGGGCTTGCACCAGCCCCATGCACAGCAGGGAGCTGGGATGAGGGAAAACTCTTGGCAAACCATTTTCATTCACAATCATTCTGTCAAAATACCCACAGGATGCCAAAACACAGGGGAGAGGAAGGAGCAGTCACATCTCTCCCTCTCCCACTGAGTCTCTGGCAGCACAGCAAGGGGACATCCACAGCGTCCCCAGTCCCGGCCCTCGGTAGCACAGGCAGAGCTCCAGCAAAGAGTTCAGGCTGGGAGAGCTGAGGGTGCTCACCTGAAGAAGAGAAGGGTCCAGAAAGACCTCAGAGCCCGTTCCAATGCCTAAAGGGGCTCCAGGAGAGCTGGAGAGGGACTTTGGGCAAGGGACAGAGGGACAGGACACAGGGAATGGCTTCCCACTGACAAAGAGAAGGGTCAGGTGGGAATTCTTCCCTGTGTGGTAAGGCCCTGGCACAGGGTGCCCAGAGAAGCTGTGGAAGTTCCCTGGAAGCGTTCAAGGCCGTGCCTCTTGCTCCACCACCCACGCTGGAGAGAAGGGCCCTGGTAACTTTTGGTCCAAATTAAAGATGGTTTGTTTTGAAATGCAAATAGTTTGTAATCAGAGGGGGAAAGGTGGAAATAGCCACAACTTAATTTCTACAGTCTAAAATGAACCAGGCATCTGTGGGGTTTTTTTTAATATGTATTTCTTTTAATAGGGTGAGTAACTTTTGTGTGGGCTGAATTAGCTCTAAATGAAAGCAAACAAGGCATAATTAGAAACTGGTTCACTTTTTTCCTTGTTTCTTCCCCTCTGGAAGGGCAGCAAGGTGTGCATTCAAGGTGTGCATCTGGGAGAGCGGGACGTGCCCAGCGGGGGCATCCAGCTGTGGGGGCGAGGAGGGGGCAGCAGGAGCTGCCAGCGCAACTGACACAGGAGCTGGGCACACACTGGGAACCATCCAGTGGCTTTAAGGCTTCTGGAGGTGCAGGATAAGGCCCCCTCCCAGCTGCCCACCCCACCAGTGGCACTGTGGGTCCCTGTCCCCACAGCCAGACATCCCCACTGCTGGAACCTGCCTGTGCCAAGCAGCAGGAGAAGGGCTGCTTTGCAAAGGCAGCTCCATGTGTAAATCTGGGAAGCTCCCGCTTGGGAAGTACATGAGTTTCTCATTTAACGTGGTACCACACTGCATTCTTTCTTTATAAAGAGCCCTCATTTAACTTTAGGCGTGTTTGTACATCTAATTAAAAATGGGTCATGTTTAATTGATTTCATATATCACTGCTGCCGCCACCAGCGCAGCCCAGTGACGGTGGCAGTGCTGCATCCCTGGCACAGGCACACGGCTGGGTCCCAGCTGTCCCTTCTGCTCTGCCCTCGTTCCGTTGGCATTGCCACGAATGTCACCAGCCCCCAGTGTCACCATCCCCAGGAGCTCCCCATGCCCAGAGGACCATCAGGCTGAGCAGGGCAGGGAGAGCCTCTCCAGCTGTTCCATGGCTTCCCTCCAGCTCCTCGGTGCCCACACACAACCACTGTGGGCTGGTGGTTTCCAAATCCTCGGGCTGGGGAGGAGGACGCTGCTTTCAGGGCAAGGCAGGAGCTGGAGAGGTCTCTCCATGTCCCTGCCACCCCTGCAGGGGCTGAGCTGGGGTCGTGGCACTGCCTGTGCTTCACGTCGCCCTGTGCTTGATGTCCCCAACGTCCCTGCTCTGGCACCACCACAGCGAGGGACACGCTGGCTCCTCAGGGCAGGAGCCTGTCTGGAACTTGGGGACAACAGGACAGCACTGGGGGACAGGGAGCATCACTGGGGAGCCCGAGCCTCTCACGACATGTGCCCAGCATCTGTGCCCAGTGACTGTGCCCACCCCGCCGGCCCCGGAGCTGTGGCAGTGATGGGCACTGCTCGTCCTGCTCCTGTCACAGCTCTCCCCAGGAACCGAATCCAACTGTCAGCAAAGAGGGGATGATGAGTCAGCTCCCACCAAAGGCTACGCTATTACCTAGCAGCTTAATAATGAAAACTGTCATCATTCCTGCAATAAGGAAAGATAAATAAGTTATTAAAAGAAGAGCCTGCCACCCTGCCTGGGCAGGGCACCGTGCCAGAGGGATATTAACTGCTGGCCACAGCCTCTCTGTTTGGGGAACAGAGAGGGATACCCGGAGTGCTTGGAGGAAGAGCTCTTTCTCCTCCGGCTGGCTTGGAGAGGGCTCGTGTGCCTGGCACAACAAGAGCCACCACTCCTGCTCCAGCCACCACTCCTGCCAGAGCCACTGTTTCTGTTCCAGCCATCACTCCTGCTCCCACTCCTGCTCCTCCTCAAAGGTGCAAAGAGAAATGCAGCCCCAGGAAGAAAGACAGGGCTGGAGGGGAGGACTGTGGGTGAGGACGGGCAAGAGCAGGCTCTGAAGATCTGATCACCCCAAATCCAGAGCAAGGAGTGAATTAATGAGAGCTTTGCTGAGCAGTGTCAGTGGGACCCTCCACTGCAAGAGCACCAAGGGAGCAACCACCAGAGTGTCCCTGTGGCAGTAGCTGCAGCTGATGCTGTGCAGGGGAGGGGCACCTTTCATGCTGGACTCTGCTCAGCTCCAGAACCAAAACCATTTTCCCCTCCCTGCCAAGCTCCCCTGGTTGGGGCTGAACTTTAGCAGCTGTCAATATGTGACACAGCAAAAGGCACCTCCGACGTGGTGAGAGAAAGGTGTGAAACGGCAAAGGAAGAAGGAAAGAAATGACCTTCCTTGCCCAGCTTTCCCAGTAATTTTTTCCTGGGAAAACATCCACGAGCTGTTCCACCTCTGGCTGGGAATGATGAGGTCCCAGCTGCTCCGCAGAGCTGGACAGAATAAATGACCTTCATAACACTTTCCCTCTGAAATCCTCCAGCTTTCCACTAATAAACAACGTGGTTGTCAGGGCAGTCCAGTCACTTTATCTAAAAATTGCTTCTTCCTTCCTCCCTGAACAGTCAGAGAATCTTCCCTGGACCCTACAGCAACGCATTCTCCTCCCTGCTGCCTTCTGGGGGTGAGTCCTCCCCTGGCCTTTGCCCTCTCCCACATCCCCAGCTGTGCCCCCATCCCCATTGCTTAAAAAAAATAGGGGCCACAGCTTAAAAAACCAGATCAGTTATTGTGGCACCCCCGTCTCTCTCTGGGCTACCTCAGTGCCATTTTTAGCCTCAGCACAGCCCCTGGAACCACGTTTTTTAATCGCCGTGTTTACATGCAGCTCCTGGAGCTGCTGAAGTGTCCTGACAAGCCTCTGCAATCAAAGGCTCGGAGCCGCCCCAGGGGCAGGGAGCAGAGAGAAAGAATCACCTGGGCTGCTGCCGTGGGGACGGCCCAGGAAGGGCTGCAGGAACACGCCTGGCACGGGCGGGTGGGCTCCGGGCCATGGCCCCGCCACCCACGGCGGCGCAGGCCCCGGCACGCCGCGCTCGGCAGCACGGCCCACAGACGCCACCGGGACCACAGGCGGCTCTCCGCTCCTGGCCAGGGAAAGAACCCGTAAAGCCAGTGAACATCTTAAAACTTAAGCATCTAATGAGGCCCGTCCTGCAGGCAGGGGCTGGGTGCCAGCTGGGCGCTGGTGGCCTGCCCGTCCCCGGGGATGAATCCCACAGCACCCGCGTGGGTGTGGGGCTGTGGGGACAGGGCAGGCCCCAGGACACGGCCACCACTTAAATGGCCTGGGGGCACTGTGGGGAAGAGGGCAAGATGTGGCCTGATTCTGGGTTCTCACCAAGGCCCTGTGCTCTTCGACTCCCAGAAACATTTTACTCCCTGGAAACCCATGTTCAGGTCTTGCTGTGCCTGGCTCACGTTCCCTCAGCCACCAAGGGGTGGCTCTCTGCGAAAAGTCAGTCCCCTGTGCCCTCAGGTCAAAGCCGACGGCTTGTCCATGGTGCCATCACCCTGATGCCATGGTGCTGTCTCTGTGCCATGGTGCCATCTCCTCCTTGCCATGGTGCAGTCTCTGTGCCATGGTGCCATCTCCTCCTTGCCATGGTGCAGTCTCTGTGCCATGGTGCCATCTCTTCCACACCGGAGGCAGGCAGCAGCAATTCACCCTGTGGGCATCTCAGAGGGACCTGAGGGCTGGGCTGAGGGCAATTTGTCAGAGCTTCCCATCCCTCTGTGCTTTGCTGGCTGTGAACAACGCAGCACCCAGCATGCAGATGAAAAAGCCCTCGGACGTCCTCGCTCTTGCTGCAGGAGTGGGCAGCCTCATCCCAGCCCACAGCGCAGGATTTCCTCTCACATCCCCCTGGGCAAAGCTGACTGGGGCCATGCCCCTCTCCAGCCACCCCTCCCTCTCCCTGCTCTGCTCTGGCTGTGTTGAACCTGACCCATCCCTCCTCCAGGTGCTGCTCCCCCACCTCTGCCCTGAGCCAGACCCTGCTCCCAGGGTACTCGCCCACCTTGGTGCTCCTCCAGAGACTCTTTCCCCCAGCCTCCCTCCTCCTGGCCAGCATCCTGCCGTCCCTGCCCTCTACTGCTCTCCTACGGCTCATAAAAATATATAGAATATAGAACATTATTTTATGACGTACTATAAAAAAAAAAAACAACCTGGAACTAGGAGACACGTGCCAAACCTCAGCAGCACATGCAGGAATGCCTTTGTCCCAGCTGTTGCTGGATTGCCTGAGTCTGAAGGTTTTTCAGGACAGGGACCTTGTTTTCTTGACTTACTGATTTTTTTTCCTGGCACTGGGCAGCAGTGGCAGCAGTGGCTGTGCACAGTCAGTGATGCCATCTGTCCTTTGGGTCCCATCTCCTGAGGTGCTGCCCAGGGTTCCCCAAACCAGACCCCCACAGAGCTGGGACTGCGGGTATCAATGGAGCTGCGAAGGGTGGGGAGGGGCAGGGGCAGGTCCCTCCCATTGTCCCGAGGATGCTGTTGCAGTTACTGCTCCTCAGCCCCTGTGTTTGTCAGAGCTCTCTCCCACCTTCCTGCGGGTTGAGCCTGTGCCCATCTGGGGCCCCTCAGCTTTTCCTGGGGTTTCACTGAGCTGCTGGTTCCTGCACAGGCGATTTGGGGGACCCATGAGCAGGGAACAGTCTGTCTTTCCTATCAGGGCTGATGTCAGACCTTAAATAATCAAGGGATTCCATCCTACACCCTGAGGTGCCAGCCCCACTCCCCAGGGTTCCAGCCCCACACTAGGAGGTGCCAGCTCCTGGTCCTCCCTGTTTCCCTTCCCCTCCTGGGCTGGTGAACTTTCCTGCAGCCCTTCATCCCCAGCTCCATAAAGCTCCCGATTCATTCCGCAGATATTTCCTGCGCTGGGGCTTTCCGCAGCATCTGCTGGTTTGAAGTGCTCGGTTTATTCGTCCTGGGGGCACCATTACTTTCTGCTTTAGCAGTTCTGCCTGCTCTGAAGTCTCTGCCAGGCTCCATCCACGGGAGAGAAAATTGATGAAAGAATAATAATGATGATTGTTATAAATATATATTTCATTGCGGTGGCCCTTGGTGCACGTGTTCGTCACTGATGAGGAGAGCAGAGGCCGAGGGGGTGCTCGGCTCCCAACAGGCTCCCAACGGCAGATGTGTGTCCTCACCCTGCTGCCCTCCCCCTCCTCCTCCTCCTCCTTCTCCTCCTCTTCCTCCCCCTCCTCCTCCCAAGGCACTTTTCAGGACACCCCTGTCTGCTCTCCCCACAGGGTCTCAGGTGTGTCTTGTGGCCACAAGAGTTGGACATCTCTGGAGACAGGGTTCTGGTAGTGCCTGTAGGACATGTCCTGGGCAGGCTGGAGCCACTTCCAAGCTCATCCACCCATTGGGATGGCAGCAAGGGGGAGAGCAGCTGAGTTGGGAATGAGCCTTGCAAAGTGGAGCATGGGGAAGAGGTGCACAGCCAAGTGTCCTGGCCTCTGCCTTCTCCATGGATTTCTGCTGTCATCCAGCTGAGTGGGAACAGAAATCACCAATAATGTCACCCATAAATGATCCCCATCGGCACCAGCAGCACATTTCCCCTTTCCTCAGGGGATTATCCAACCAGGGACTCTGTGGGTGAGTGCAGAGGATCTTTTCCTTCTCTTAAAGGAAATCTTTTCCTTTTGTTTCACCAGCTGTGGATAATTCCCTTCCCTCCACATCCTCAGCCACAGCAGACTGAGGATGCTCCAGGCCAGTGTCCCGGCCCTCGTGGCCACTCAACCTCCTCCACTTCCATTTCCTGCTGCAGAGAGTTTCAGGTATTTCCTGTAGACACTTTAAAATTCCTCAAGGGTTTCTCTGTTTCACCCGCAGTGGGATGGCCTGGAAGCAGGACAGCAGGAGCCACGTGGAGTGGGGTACCTGGGAAGGCTTTGTACGGATCAGCATTCCTTGGCTCATTTTTCCACTCGGAGCAGCCCTCCCCTCCCTGCTGATCAGAGCAGAGAGTTGTACATGGGCCCTCCTGGGTCTGAATATCAGTAAATGCAATTCCATCTGCAGCAAGGATAACGTTACCACTGCAGGCTCATCCCTGCTCCGGCCAGGAGCCATCTGTGTGCTGGGGGATGTGCTGGGGGTGCACGGAGAGCACCAGCCCATGGGGGTACTGTTACCTACAGATGGAAATTCATCTCCGAGGCACTCGATCTTCCCTAAACTCCCTTGCTGTAACTCTTCCAGAGGACATCTGTTAAATCCCTCCAGGGATGGAGACTCCACCACTGCCCTGGGGAGCCTCTCTCAGAGCCTCACCAACCTTCTGGGGAAGAAATTATCCCTAATATCCAACTGACCCTCCCCTGGCACAGCTTGAGGCTGTTTCCNTCCTTTCCTCTGAGCCCCCCAGCTCCCACAGCCACTCCTGGTGCTTCAGACCCTTCCCCAGCTCTGATCCCTTCCTGGATATGCTCCAGCCCCTCCATGTCTTGCTTGTCTCTTCAACTCTACATCTTGCAGCCCAGGAAGGTGGGAGAAAGAGGTGGAAATGCATCAATCACCAGAGCCTGCGCAAATGTAGATGCAAAATCTGGGATTTTTTAATTCCTTATCTGCTGTTAGACCAGTCATAACCTCTGCTGGAGCCTCCTCCCAGCTCCTCCCCCTCTCCCAGCAGAGCTCTCCTGTCCCCTCGGGGTCACCGGCTCCTTCCCCACCTCCCATGCTGCTGCAGTGGTGCACCCTGGAGAAGGGAGCAGCTCCCTGCAGAGCACCCTGCTGTGGCCATCCCAGCCTCACGCTTGCCCCAGAGCCTTCCCAAACACCCCGAGACCCAAATGCAAATGGACAATTCCATGGAAAACCCGCAGGTCAGTTCAAGCAGCAGGTCAGGGATGTTGGCTGAAAGGCTGTTCCAGAGCTCAGAGAGAGACCTTGCAGCCCAGAGGGTCTCAGCTTCCCTTGTTCGCTCCCAAGGAAGTTGGTTCTTATGGCAATTTGTGCTTCAATAAACATGAAATAAAATCCATTCTGCCCTTTCCCTGCTGGCGTCATCCCCATTTCCCTCTGTTTATCACATCATATCCATTGCCCCGGCAACCGCGGCAGCCCAGGCGGGGATGCTGGTGGCAGGTGGGGCCCGTGCCAGCCCCACACCCCAGCACGAGGACCCCACTGTCACACGGTGTTTGCAGCGGGACACACCACAGGGAGGGAGGGGCGTGGGAACAACCCCAGGATGGGAGAAAACAGCTCCAGAAGAGGATGCGCCTGTCAGGAGCAGGTGCTGGCCCCAGGCAGCACCCACGGGAGTGACTCTGGAAGTGTTTGCCTGTGGGATCTGCAGGTGTGGACGTCCACCCCCATGGCCTGGCTCCAGCTCCAGGACGGACACGAACAGAACCCCCAGCTCGGAGCAGAGAGTCTGGGAGCAGTTTGGTGGCTTGCTCCCAGTGCGGGTCCCTCTGCGGGTCCCTCTCTGCACTCACTCGTGCCCTCACACCTCGTGGGGCCCTTTCTCTGCCTGTGCCTCCCCTGTCCTGTCACCCTCCAAGTTCATCCCTTCGCCCCCGCAGTCGGGAGCCCATTCCCGGTGGGTTCGTTCCCTTTAGCCTTGTCTCGGTTTGGATTCAGAGCTTGTTGTCCCACCGCTCCCAGGAGAGCCCGCGGACCCCACTGAGGACAGGGTAGCCCGCGGGGTTCCCCCCACTCCAGGCTTCGCCTCCATCCCGGAGATGTTCCCGTAGGAGCGACAGCCCGGCCCCGCGCTCCTCCCGCGGTCTCCGCCTGCCCCCGCGCGGCCGCTGCGGGCACGGGCCCGCACACACGGACAGACACACACCCACGGACAGACCCACGGAGGGACCCACACCCACAGAAGGATCCACATCCACTCTGCGCAGACACACGGACAGACCCGCAGCAGTGTGAGGTATTCAGGGGTCATGGGGAGGGAAGAAGGATGGGAAGGATGGGAAGGAAACGCTGAACCATTGGGGGAGATTTTCTTGAGAGAGAAGACTGAGACTGTTCAGAAGGTGGTGAGGCCCTGGCATAGGGTGCCCAGGGAAGCTGTGGCTGTCCCATCCCTGCAAGTGTCCCAGGCCAGGCTGGACAGGGCTTGGAGCAACCTGGGACAGTGGAAGGTGTCCCTTAACTGAAGCTTCTCCTGCTGATGGGGATGGGATGGGTCCTATCTGTGCTGGGGTCTCCGGAGGCAGCCTCATCTGGATTGACCCTACAGGCTGCTGTCATCCCTCCCTGCCCCACACTCTCTGTGGGCACCAGAACCTCCCTGCCACGTGCCCGGGAGGGACACAAGGACTGTCGAGCAGCCAGGGGAGGGGGCTGAATGCCGGGGTCTCTGAGGTACCCTTGTGCAAGGCTCCCCTGGCAAAGTCAGTGAATGAAGATTAAGAAGCCAGGGGAAGTTGCTTCACCTCTAATCAGGGAGCTGCTCTCCCCTCCCCTGCAGTGACTCATGCTCTGCTGAGCCCTTCCCACCTCATCTGGGACATGTTACAGCCCTGGACCATACTCCCTCTCCATACAGATGGGGATTCTCTTGGAATGTCTGCCTCTTCCTCCTCCCCCTTTTCCTCCTTCTCCTCTCCAGTGTTTCTGCTTCTCAGGTGTCCCCTGCCCAGGTAACAGAGCTGTCCCCTAAGCAGGGTTCCCTTTGGCTTGTCCCCAGCTCTGGAGCCAGCCCTGGAAAGGGGATTCTCCCCAAAGGCTCCCCCTTTCCCAGAAGCTGTTCATGCCAATTTCTGCCTGCTTGGTTTGGCTGCCGATCCTCCCCCAGGCCAGTGTAACTCTGCCCTGCAAGGGGAGGGAGGCAGACACCCAGATTCCAGGGAGCAAACACAGATCCATGGGTTCCTGGTGACGAGCTGCCAGCTGACATTTCTGAGGAGCTGAGCACGTGCCCCTCGGTTGGGTGAGGTTTAATTGAACCGTCTCGGAAGCACACACATCTTTCAGAGCCGGGGACAGCGGTGACTCGAGGAGGGAGCAGAGCTAAATCAGATGCCAAACACTGATTCCTCCGCACATCTCCAGGGACTGACAGCTGGAGTCACTCTCACCATCTGTCTTCCCGCTGCAGCCCCCAGAGAAGACACACTCCGTTAGCTGTTCCTCCAGCTAACAATGGAGACAGCAAGAGAACAAATGCATTCGTTTCCAGGCCTATGGATTTTCCATTCAGGGATTTCGGGAACAGGCTGCGTTGGGGAATGTGCTCTGTTCCTGCCAGTAACAGGACACAGCCCCTGTGCTTTGCTGTGTTACAGGGACACCGATGAACTGTCTCCTCCCCATCCCCTGCCCAGGGCACCCTTCAGGCAGGTGTGTCTGGGCTTTCTGATCCTCAGAGGAAAAACTGTCTGAAAGATTGTATTTATTGTTCCTTGTGCTCTCGTCCTCACCCCAGGCACGCTTGGAGACCAAATGGGTTGGCCAGAATCTTGGGACACATGATAAAAGCATTTTGTCTCTAGATAGGACACATCTTCACGGGAACGAGTCCAGAATTAATAAACCATCTCCCAGCAGCCAAGTGCGTTGTGTTAACTCAGAAGTAATGAGGTCGTGGTGAATCACCGGGAGTCTGGGACGCAGGGGGAGAAAACAGCTTGAAAAAACACAGGATTAGACCAAACCTGGACGCAAACCCTGCTTCTTTCTTCATGACTGAAACTACTTATTGGGTTGTGTTCCTGTCATTTGAGCTCCATCGCAAGCTCCCAGGAAAGCAGGAGGGGAAAACCACAGTTACCACAGGAACCAGCCCAGCCCGGGAGGGATGCAGGAGCTGGCAGAGGGGGTGAGGGGGCTCAGGCAGGTCTGGCCTCTGCCCCCCCAGCAAAGACCCTCTCGGGGATCCCAGTGCCCTGCCCTGGCCCTGCAGGGACCTGTCCCCACCCTGCCCATGGCCGGGGCTGTGGGTGATGCTGCTGTGCCAGATGAACCAGGAGGGAGGGCTGCACACAGCCGGGGGTGTGGAAAGCAGCTGGGACAAACCCCAGCTCTGAACATTCCTGCCAGCCCAATGCATCCCAGGGAGCAGGAGGAGGAGGAGGAGGCTGAGGGCACCTTCCTGCTCTCTCGAGTTGTCCCCCTCCACAGCAGCAGTTCCCGAAGGGTTCTTGTTCCTTGGTGACAGTGCACTCACAAAATGTGGGCAGAGCATCCCTTTGCAGAAGTTTTCAGGTTACAGGCACCTGGGGCTTTGGGAAAATGGCTCCATGGTGGGGTGACATCCAGGTCAGAGTTCTCACATTGCGAGGGAGCTGCAGTGGGACAAACCCTTCTCCCCAGCTTTGCATATTCATTTATTATGATTTACAGGCTAATCCCGTGCCCCTCCCTGCGCCCTGAGAGCCTCAGCACCCACCCCTACTTGAATTACCTCTTTCCATGAAGACTCTGGCTTAGACTACCCACAGGAGTGCCAAGGCCTCCTCCTACCCCCTGCCCTCCGTGTCTCAGGGGAGCCACCTCTGAGAGTCACCCGGGGGTGTGGAAAGCAGCTGGGAGCAAACCCCAGCCCTGAACCTTCCTGTGCGTGGGGGGCTCAGCCTCAAACCCCAACCAAGGCCCAGCTGGGGCTGGGCTGTGCTCTGCTGTGTTTCTGCCACACTCTTCCCCAGTCCTTCTTCCCATGCTTGTGTTTTGGCAGGTTTTCCTCACCTTCCTCATCCAGCCACTCCAGATGTCTCTTCCTCAGCCCCTGCAGAGGTGCAAGTAGAGGTGTCTCTTTGCACAGGCATGGTGATGCCTCATCTTCCTCCTGCCCTCCCTGCGGGTCCCTGACCCACACTCCCACCCCCACTCCCCAGTATTTAGCTGTGCCATCAGTCCATGAGTCCCTCAGGCACTGCCTGCAGCAGGAGCATCATGCCAGGACTGGTGAAAACTCCCAGGGGCTGGTGGAGGGAGAGCTCCTGTCCTCACTCCTCAGGAACCCTCTGCCTTTGTTCTAGAAATGCTCTCAGCCAATCCCAACACCATGGAGGTTAATCCAGGTTCTTGGGGGTGAAAACCAAGACAGAAGAAGGGATATATCAGCTCTTCAAGCTGCAAGAGACAGCAAACCCAACGCACCAAGGGTTCAGACATGCCCCACCCCGAGCAGTAATATTTTATTCAGCACTGATTTGCAAATCTTTGCATTCACAACAATATTGAAATGACTCTGGTTTCCAACATTGTCAAAAACAGGATTAGGTGGGATGGGAGTGAGTTCATCTGCTCCCGGCAGCTCGGCTCCCTCAGCATTTCTCACTAGAGCAGGGAGAAATTCTGCAAGCCATGAGCTGAGAAGTGACACATCGCCCTCCTTTGTTTTCCCATCCATCAGCTGAAATTTTCCTCTTCCCTAGTTCCTGGAAGGCTCTCTTTGTAATTAACTTCCCAGGAACACTGTGAGCCCCCAGAGCTGTGAGTTCCTCGGCAGCAGAGGCGGCTGAGCAGGACAATCCCTGGGAAGCTGCTTTGGGACTGCCAGGCCTGTGCCTGGTGCTCCCCTTGCCCCGAGGTCTCCCTGGCTGTGTGGACACGGATGGGCTGTGGGGAGAGGGCAGGGCCTGGGCACACCCCGACCCCCGGGGGGCTCATCCCCCGTCAGTGCTGGAAGCTGCCCATCCCAGGGATTTTGTTCAATCCAGGTGCACTTTTTATTGGATTTTGTTAAATTAAACATGTGGTCCCATATTATCTGACCCCGCTCTGAAGTCTCTCAGGCCCAGGCAAACTCTGCTGCCTCAGCTTTTCATTTCCATGTTTATTTACTGCCTTTCAGATCGCCTGGGCTGCACGGTGCAGCCTCTGATGAATAAATAACCAGTGCCCTTCCAGGCCAGATTGATTAGATGGATTTAATTAACGAGCCAGGCTCCCCTTGAGAACTATCCCGACTGAAATACTGGAACCAGCCAGTGCAGTACAGTGCCAGGACCTATTGATTTACGGGAATATGAACAAGGGATCGTTTAGTGACTTCATCGATGCCATAACACGGAAGAGGCTGCGAGGGGTTGGGTCACGGCTGGTTCATCACAGGGAGATTGTTCCTCCCCACTGCTCAGCCAAGCAGTGCCTGCAAACATCCATCCGTCCGTCCTCCTCATCCCAGCTGGACCTGGGTGGCCAGGGGGACAGGGCGCTGGAAACCACAGGGAAAAAGGCAAAATCCTGAGGAGGGCACAGTGGGGGTTTCTCCACACCAAGGTCAAACCTGGAGCTTTGCAGGGCAGGGGAAGCAGTGCAGGAACACAGAGCCCACGCTGGGCTGGGGTGGAGGGAGCTGTGCTGTGCTGGGGGGAGCTGCCAGGACCAGCCTGAGCCCCTGTGGGCCCAGGACCATCTCTCTGACGGGGACAGACATGGGACAGGGCTCTCAGCCCAGCTGTCCCCTGCCCCAGCTCCATGGCAGACGGCAGCTCCCGCACAGACCTCACCCTGGAGAAGGTGCCACATGGGTTTATTAATTAGCCCATTAAATTATTGCAGAAGTAATTGAGACCCACATGTTCCGTGACACGGGATCGGGAGCGTGCGGATAATGAGCTGCCGTGGGGAGCAGCCAGTGCCGAGCGTGCCGTGCCACCTGCCCTGTCCCTGTCCCTGTGCCACCCGCCCTGTCCCCCTGCCGCCTGGCACGGGTGGCTGCCAGGCTCATCGCGGTGACAATCGTCAGGTTTTAATTAGTCTCCAACATGACTCCTGTCACAAACACTCTGCTGGGGGTTGTTTGTTTTAATTTGATCAGGGACGGGCACAGAGAGGGGGAAGAAGGAAGGTAATTAAATTTGACTAAAAATCTTGGAATGCCATTAAAGCGGATGTCCTCATTTGCATAATCCGCTCCCTGTGGCGCCCTAAACTGCCACCAGTTTATTGTGACTGGTTTTCCCCCCAGGAGGACGCTGCCCACCCACAGAACCTGCTGGCAGAAGAAGGACAGGGATGTACAGGGACAGGAGAGTTCAGTGGGGAAAGGGAAAAATTCCTGGCTTTCTTCAGCAATTTGGGGGGCTGTGGGTGAAGTACCAACACCTGGGTTAGGTCAGTAAAACATCAGCACCTGGGTTGTTCCTCTGCTGGGAATGAGCCCTCCAAAGCTCTCCTGAGGTGTTCCAGAGCCTGGTGTGGATGCCAGAGTCCCAGCCAAGGGACAGGAGAGCACCGGGGTGCCATGTCCTGCTGGGAGCAGGACACCAGGGGCAGGGTGACAAGGTAACTGCAGCCAGCTGTGCCTCCAGATCCCAGCCTCGGGAATGCCAAAGCTCTTGGAGCTATGGATTCAGGCTCCTGCACAAGGCCAGCCAAGCTGCACATGGTATAGGCTCAGAGTGGGTGTCTCTCCTCATTTTGTGGCCTTAAACAGCAACTTTTGCTCTTTGGTGCTTCTCTCTCCCTACTCGTGTTTCCTTGTTTAACGTGGAGAAAATGGTGTTCCTGTGTTCCCTGCTTGGCTGTCCACAGAGCAATTACCTGGTAATTATTTCTGCTCATTGGCAAGTTGTTTCTAATGATGTTTGCTAAAGGTTTGATTATTATTGCAAACGCTGCTTCTGCATCTGGAGTTGGGGCTGGGATGCTGGGGAAGTTTCTGGGAAAAGCAGGTTTTTCAGGGAGGGGCTGTGCTTTATGGAGATGTCTCAGTCAGAACTGGAGATTGTGACGCTGTTGGGGTGGGTTTTGTTTGGTTGAAGGCTTTTTGTTATACTGATAATATAACAAATGTGATAAACTCACACCAGGTGACAAACAGGGGTTTGATGATAGTAAAAATCCTGGATAGTTTGGGAAGAAACAGGAAATGTCACCAGCTCCTGGCTGGACTGCTGAGGCAGCAGCACCTTTGGGAGAGCACCCACAGTGGAACTGTCTTTTCTAGAGGCACTGAGGGAACAGCAGGAGCCGCTCGCCTGCCAGCTGTCCCACAGCACACAACTTCAGCAGGTGTGACGTGTTCCTGCCCTAGAAAACCTCTCATAGCCCCCAGCAGAAACAGGATGTCATGAAAATAAATTGCACTTGGGAACAGGATCATGTCTGTCGTTACCATGGATGTGCCCCAGGAGTGCCTCGATGCCGACCCAGCTCCGGCTGCAGCAGCCATGTGCACTGAAGATGGACCAGCTGGGGATGCTGGGATCCCCTCCTGACCTCTGCAACCACAGCAAGGCATCTGCAGGATGTCGTCATTCCGGTTAAAAACCATGGGACTCTCACTGAAAGGAGAGCTGGAACATTCTCCGAGCACCTTTCCCAAATATCCTTCCATCCTGTTTTGTAGCTGTGCCCCTAAACCATCCCTGCTCCTAAGAAAGACTTGGCCTCCCACTTGTTTCAGCACCTGGGTCGTCCCCTTGCCTTGAGGACTGTCTGACTTCACTTGCCTACAGGATCTGGTCAGATTTGTGCAGTCTGTTTCCAGCATGGCTCTGCCTGTGTTCCTTTTGTAATTTTCCAAGTCCCAGTTAAAGCAGTGTGATCTCCCATTTGCCCACTTCCATCTCTTTTCTGCCTGAAGGATCTTCTCCTACATCTGAGGACAGAAAAGGGAACGCAGAGCCCAATGAGGTGCCTCAGGCTGGGAGCTGCAGATAGATAATCTGTATTCTGAAGTGGACTGATCCCTTGGGATTCCTGCTGGGACCACTCACCATCCCACAGGACACATGGCAAGCCCTTCTCCAAGTTGGGTGCATGATCCCAGGAGGAGCTGTGTCCGTCAGGGTGCCAGTGCAGGGCTGGCAGGGCCGGGAGCACTGCACGGGTTCACGGCCCTCTCTTTTATGTAAAAATCAATGGGTTTGCCCCAAATCTCTGTCAGCGGGGTCAGGCAGTGAGGATGTCTGAATTCCCATCCTGTCCATAACAATCTCTGTTCCACAGGGATGCTGAAGTCAGAGTGCTCGTTTGTGTGACTGCCAGGCTGGGCAGGCGGTGTGGTCTTCATCCAGAGGCAGGGGAAAAGCACCAGGAAAGCCAGGCCTGGGTGAGAACTGAGGGATCATCCCAGTGGAAAACAAAGCAAAAGGAAAAGCCGGCTTGGTTTGCTCAGACATAACGTTACCCCGGTGGGAAGGCGCCTGCGCGGCTGTGCCGGAGCCAGGGCTGCCTGGGACATGACTGCCGAGCTCTGCCATGGAGGTCACACCTTTGAAATCCCGGGATATAAATCTGTGCCATGAGGTTGCACAAGCCTTCCCCAAGCCCCTCGGGGTCTGTATTGTAACATTTTCTGGGCTGCACAGCCCAGGGGCTGAACCCGAGCGGGGAGGTGTCCAACAGCCCTACATCATCCTGGGCTTGGGAGGAGATGCAATCCCAGGAGCTGGACAAGGACTGCTGCCAAAGGGTGGGAAATTCTTGGACCATTAACAAAGCTCATGTTGAGAAATACAACCAGAGTGTAAAGATGCTGTGACAGCAGGGGATGGGTGATTATACTGGGCATCACTTGTTTCTATGGGGTTTTATTTCTCTCTCTTCATTAGCATTATAATAATATTTTGTATTAATTGCTAAGCTGTTCTTACCTCAACCCACAAAGTTTCCCTTTCCCATTCTCATCCCCACATGGGGGCTGGTGGGAGTGAGTGGCTGTGGTGCTGAGCTGCTGGCTTGGGTGAAAAGCCCGATGTGAGTGCAGGAAGAGAAATCAATTCACTCCTATCCACTGAGAAAGTTATTCCAGCCCCCTGGAAGCCCCTCAGCATGAAGATACTGCTTAAATCCCCTGGGACAAGAGGTTCTCTCCTGGCTGGGGCTGATTTAGGGCAAGGGGAACATTCTGCCCATGAGGACAGAGAAGTTGCAGAGCTGCAGGGGCCCCATCCTGGCGCAGGTGTGATGCAGAGTGAGGTGTGTTTGGGTAGGTGAGGGGGGCCAGGCAGACTCCACCAGCCAGGTGGTGCCTGTGCACTGAGAGCTGTGCTCGAGCAATGCCTTTATTGATCCTTCTGCCTGGGCTGAGATAACGGCCCACGGATCCCAGGGATGGGCAAATGGTCAGGCTGGACAAGCATCACTCCTGAGCTGAGGATGGCCCACACAGCCAGCTGGGAAGGCTGCAGCTTCTCTTTGGAGGGAGAGAGTCATCATTAATTTCCCCCAGATGCACATTTTCAATGTATCTGTAATGAGAGACAACTGTGCATGTTCCTCCCCGTAATTGGGCTGTTTGCACTCTAAATACAGTACAGCTTCTACCTGACTGGCTAATAAGGAATGATTTTCTCTCCTTTTATCTCTAATTAAGCTGAACTGAGCCTGGCATTGCTGCTCTGCAGTCATTTCCCAATGCAGAGGTTTGCTAAGTTGCAGGGATTGGCTTTTATAAGGTTTGAAAATATTAATCTGTAATAATGTGCAGGGAAAAAACCATAAATCTCTGTTAATGAAACTTGGAGGATTTCAATAAGAAATTGATTTTAAATGTTAGTTTCTGCAGAGCAGGGGTTGGAGGAAAACACTCTTGATCAGCTGATGGTGCTGAGCAGAGACAGATTTGGGAGCGTGGCTGGGGTGAGCCCAAAAGTTCTGGGATGGCTCCAGCCAGCTTTGCAGAGGCTTTGGGGTGTTATTTAGTGTCTGCACCCACCACAGCATCGTGCAGAGGGGTAGGGAACTTCTTCCTTCAATCCACTGGGGACTTGGGACCCGGGGGTGGGGACGATGTGAGGCAGGACAGGGTTCCCTGTGGGACTGGGGGTCCCTGAGAGCTCACACCCCTCCATCAGTGGCATGCCTGGGGAGTCTGTGGAGTGCTGCCATCCTACTGGGACCCTGGAAGATGAGATGCCAGCTTCCCTCCATCCCAGGATGGGGAGGGTACCCTCTCCACCCCAATGCTAGTGCCTGGACCATGAATGGATTTGGGATGAGCCAGGCTGCCCCAACGTCTCTGCCCCCATTAGTGCTAAAAGCCAGAGCAGTCCTGCTGCTGCCAATCCCACACTTGTTTCTTCTCCAGGTTTGCATCTTGCAGCCTTCATCACCATCACCTTCACCTACTCCAGCATGTTCTACTTCGTTCCCACCACTGCTTCCAAAACTGTGGAGAGATGTGTCTGCTCCAGGGAATTCACCAGCACAACACGGGTCTTCTTCATCAGCATCACTGACGCTGGATGCTCATCTTCCTCCTCAAGCTGCTCTCCCTGCTGCAGGTGGCAATGCCAGGAGAATCCCAAAACCTGGCAAGGCCCTGAAGCACAGCTGGATGTGGGAAATGCTGGGTTTGAGCCTCTTCACCCACATGGGGCAGCCCCAAGGCCGCACATTGCTCAGCCCTGGGCTGCTCTGGTGCTGGAGAAGCCCTGAGCATGGAGGTTTCCTCATTAGCCAGCAGATCTTGTTAGTACTTTATTAATTGCACGGATGGGAAGAGCAGCCCCAATCCAAGTCAAACAACTGCTGCAGTTTCATATGATACAAAACAGAAGTCCCTTAAATACAAAATACCCGGCTCTGAGTGAGCATCACCTGGTACTGAGCTCTGCCACCAGAGTTATATATTAATATTCCACCTGTACAAGTATTTATAGATTAAAAAAAAGAAACACTTTAAAAAAATATCAGGAGAAAATTCACTCCCCCACATGTTAGTCATATTTTTATATATATATATGTAAAATACATATATATAAAAACACAGATGAGAGGCTGATTTGTGCTTTTCTTTTTACCAAGAGACAGACAGTTATGGCCAAACTGACACTGGGGGTCCCCAGCTCATGGGTCGTGTTGCCTTCCAGTTGGAACGACGTCTGGGAATTTGGGTCCCTGCCTGAATGGAGAAACCAGGTCATCTCCTGGGTGCTGACAGCTCTGGTGAACAGTTCCTTCATGCAGGGAAGGAGGAAGGGGTGGAAAGGGGAATGGATGTCTCTGCAGGGGGTAGGGGGGCCTGGGCCACGTGCAGCTGCCCAAACAGGGGCGAATCCCAAACATCTGCCCCTTCTGCCATCCCTCCTCCCCTCAACACTGCGGGCAGCACAAAGGGGAAGCTGCTCTGGGGAGTCTCTCCCCACCTCGATGCCTCTTTCCAGGCGTTGCCCCTTCCCACCCAGGCGCAGCTGCTCTGGGACTCCAGCAGTGCCCTGCCCCATCCAAATAACACTGGATTGAGGGATGGCCTTGGCTTGGAACGTGGTCCATCCACGCTCCTCCCAGTGACACTCAGTGCAGAGAGAGGGCTTTTAGCCAAGGAAGAGCAAAGCGCAGGAGTACACAGCTGCTTCTTCCATGAATTCAGCACCAAAGCTGCAACAGGTTCCCTCTGCCCCTCGACAGGGGTTGGCACTTGAGCTGTACCTATGTATCTATAGGCAGCCCCCTCCTCCCAGAACAGCAGCCTCTTCACTACCACACAGTGACTCCCTGGCTGTCCCCACCGGGTGACACCACACACACAATCCCCCCTCGCTGCCCACCCTCCACTTCCCGACCCCGCACTGCGACCTGCGGACACGGCCCCATTTTCCCCGCTCGCTCCTCCCGCCTCACTCCACGCTCCTTCGCCCCTGCCGTTGCTCCTGGCTTGTGTGGGGGGCCCCAGCTCCTGCCACAGGCTGCATCCAGGGGTCACCCCATGGCCACTCTTTCTCTCTGCTACCCCGACCCTCCTGCGGGACACCACAGCTTCCCCTCTGCGGCCACCCTGCCCCGCAGTGCCCGGGCCGTGGGATGGGACTGCCCAGCCCAGGGTGAAAGGACGTTTATAAATGTGTGCCTCTGTCTCCCCCTCCACAGGCACTGCCCACGCCGTGCTCCCTGCTGAGAGCCCCAGTGCGGATCCACTGGCAAGTCCACGTCTGACAGGACAGAGCATCTTCCTGGTGCCTCAGATCTTCGTCTCGGGGCCGTTGGGACTCAGGGCTGGGAAAGAGTCTCGGATCCTTGCCAGCTCCATGGCACAGAGGTGGCCAAAGACCCTGTTGTACCACTCGGGAGACCGGCCCCTGGAGAAGGGAAGAGGCAGGAGGGGTGAGTGGGCAGGAGAGACCCCGGCAATATCAGGGAGCAGCACATCCTGCTGGGTCTGCTGGGCCCCGTTACCTGAGGTCAGCCCTGCAGATGTGGGTCACCCGCGAGCGGCCCATGGCGCTGGGCTCGATGAGGTACTGGGACGTCAGCACGATGGCCTTGACACCTCCCTCCACTGGCACCTTGTCGTGCTCCACCGAGAGCGAGCTGAGCAGGCAGGCTCCCCGCGGCAGGTCCGTGCGCCAGCGCCTGCAGACAGAGCAGGACTCACTCTGTGCCCACAGCAGGGAGCCCACACAGCCTGGGAAGGAGGAGATGGGGCTGGGGCAGGGGGGATGCACCAAACTGAGCCCAAAGCCCGCGCGGGTCCCGGCCGCGCTCACCGCAGCACCATGCAGTCCCTGCGCGGGTGTGGGGCCATGCTGTCCGTCACGTAGTGGTACAGCTCCAGGTCCTTGTCCAGCGCCTCCACCACCCTGCTCTGCAGCAGGTCCTCGTCCCACAGGTGACGCTCCCGCAGCACCCGGTGCAGCACGGCGACGGGAGGGGCCTCGACATCCGTGGAGACCTTCCACAGGCGCAGAGGGTGCCCGTCCCCAACCTGAGGGGACGAGGTGAGGGTCACACAGACTGCCCCGCAGGGCCCCCAGTGCTACCCCCTGAGCAGCTTCACTGATGGCTCCCACTGCCATAGAGCAGCACAGTCCCATCTGCTGGCTAGTGAGGGACGGGCTGGGACCTGCTCTGGCTACTGGAGAGGTCACCCCATTCACCTCTCCCTGCATGTTCTCAAGCCCCTCCACACAGTGGCATTTACCTTTTTGCAGGACAGCTCTGTGTTCAGGGGCCCTGGTGTGCTCAGCCACCCCTTGAATTTCTCTGACGACTCTTTGAGCAGGTTTTGGACACTCTGCTCAAAGTAGGAGTGTAAATCCTTGCTCTCCCCCTGGCACACCAAGTCAGCCAGGGGGTGGGGATAAGCGTCTGCAGCCATATAGGAGCTGCTCAGCTGCAGCAAGATGTCATGGGAGACCTGCAAGCCAAAAGCACACGGATGTTCAGCGAGGCAGAGAGATCCTGTGGGGACTTTGTGAATGGTCCTGAACAGACAGAGAACCATAACTCATTCCCCAGGGAGTGGGGAGGATGGACATACAGCCTGCACCATCTCCTGCCGCAGGAGATGCAGCTGGGCTTGCCCCCAGGGTGATTGGCTGGTGCCAGCTGTCCTAGCCTCAGGACTCCAGGAAGGTCACACCTCCCATGGGCAGCACTGGGCTGGGACACCATTGTCACTCACCTGGAAGAGCTTCTTGCAGTCGGTGATCATGTGGGAGAGGCCCTGTGTCGCAGCCATGTTCTCATTGAGGTCCTTCTGGTCTGGCTTCCCCATGGTGCCCCTCTTGTGTATGGCCCTGTGGGGGATCAGGTAGTGCTGGCACCGGCGGGCACCTCTAGACCTCCATGGCTCTCATTTGTGTCACAGAGCAGAGCCAAGAGCCCCCCAGGTCTCACCATTCCCTGCTGGCCCCCTCCGACAGTGGGCAGGGAGGGGCACTGGGGAGCTGGGGCTCAGCCGGCCCTTACCTGGGCGACGTGCTCTCCTTCTTGGACACGTTGAGGTGGAAGATGGAGGGGGCCAGGCACACAGCCAGGTTCCCAGCTGTCATCTGGTTCTCCTCGGCCGAGGCGATGTCGCTCAGGAAGTAGAGCAGGGTCTGCAGCACCTCGCGGTTCTCGTCCGGCATGAGGATGATAGCGGCCTGCACCGCCTGCAGCCGCTGCTCCTTGGACACGACTGCGGGCACGGGGCGGCTTCAGCGGGGCGTCCCCACGGCCACCAGCCACCCCCTCCAAAGCCCCCGAGCTGCCCCCAGCCCGGCCCTTACACTGGTAGATCTGCAGGAAGGTGTCGGTCAGCTTGCTGGTGAAGATGGGCTCGGGCAGGTCACGGAAGTACTGCTTCAGCAGGTCGGCCACGTCGTACGCGGACTGCCCTGAGTAGTTGACGTTGTCGGGGCTGGTCTCGTTCATGTGCCGGAGTGCCTGGATCCGGGACTTTACCCCGGACTTGCGGAAAATGCCAACCTGCGGGGGCAGAGCAGGGGCTGAGCGGGCACCAGGCTGGGTGGGCACCCGCGGGACAGGCAAAGACACTCCCTTCCCAAAGGGATCATCCCTGAACACAGCGGAGACACTGAGCGAGGGATGGCCAAGGGGACGTTGCTGGGTTCCCACAGACAATCCCACCCTCCCACCGCAGCACACGCCACAAGAGGTGAACAAAAGGACCCCCAAAGCTACTTTTTTCCCCCAAATCCCAGTGCTGCTGCCCAGCAGCCGCGGCCTCACCTGGTCCAGGCACTGGCTGCGCAAGTAGCGCATGGCCTGCTGGATACTCTGGGGCAGGGGCTGCCCCGTCCGCTGCACGTTGACAATGGGCGGCACCCCAAAAACCATCTTGTCCCTGTAGTCAGGGACTTTACTCCGCTTCATGAACTTGGGGACAGTCCTGCAGAGTGGGACAGAGAGACATCAGAGCAACAATCAGTGCCCTCAGCACCCCTCACATGGGGAGCAGGACCCTGGGAACACACACACACACACACACACACACACACACCCCTTTCTACAGAGTTTGGAATACAAGCAAGGCAGCTTCCCAACAGGAATGGCAGCACATTCTATTAAGCCAAAATGCTTTGATTCTTGGCTATGAAAAGAAACCACTGTCCCACTCTCTTATGCTGCTGCAGCACTTTTAATGCCCCATGAACTCCTGCAGCCCCCCCAGTGGCAGATAATGCCAGGAGTCCCCATGGATGCCAGGGTGATGCCCGGAGCCTGGGGCTCAGCCCCAGCTCGCACTTGCCAGAACAGACAGCCCTTGGTTTGGCTTTTCCCTCTCCACACTCCGAAGCTGTCCCAGGTTGGGGGCACAGCACAAGTTGCAGCTTATGTGCCCCATCCTGGTCCCCCATGCCCCAGCTCACCACGTCCAGGCCTGCTTATGGGGCACAGAGTACTTCTCCATGATGGCAGTGAGCCGCAGCAGGGAGCACTTCTGGAGCAGGTTGAGCTGGGCCGATGACTGGCGGTTGATCTCCAGCGAGGCCGAGTTCAGGCTGGGCCGGTGCGAGTTCTGGAAGCTGTGCCAACGCAGCTTTCTGGGGACACACGGGACATTCCCAGTTAAGGAAACCCCCACTGCTCTCTCCTCCTTCATAGTCACTGCCACATCAACCCCCGGCACCAGCTGAACTGGGTGAGGAAAGCCACAGAACTCGGCAACAGCCGCAGCTCTGCTGGGGAAAGCTCCAGGGAACACTGGCACAGGGGAGGCACGTGCCTCCCGCGTTTACGCTTGTTATTAATGAAAAACCTTTTAATCACGGCTCTGTGCAGGCAGACAGGGACAGCAGTGGCAGCGGTGTCCTGTGGCCACCAGAGCGCACCAGCGCCCCGCGCTGAGCTCCCCTGCCCGCACCGTGCGGCTCCAGCAGCATCCCCTCCCTCCGCCCGCCTCTGCCTCCCGGGAAGGGACCATCATCCAGCCCGCCGAGCACGGCGCTGCTCCCCAGACCCCTCCCTGCTGCAGCAGCCCCGTCCCTGGGAGTGTTCGCGGCCAGGCTGGACGGGGCTTGGAGCAATCTGGTCTAGTGGAAAGTGTCCCTGTCCATAGCAGGGAGCGTGGAACGAGATGGTCTCTATGGTCCATTCCCACCCAAACCATCTCAGGATTCTGTGATACCTGCAGGGTCTTGTGAGTGATGCTCCCACCCCCGAATCCCGGCGCTCCCGTGTCTCGATCTCTTCCGCCTCGTTGAGGGAGTTCCCCGTGCTATCAAAGTCACTGGCAGAGGTGCCAACATCCGACATGGACTGCTCTTCGAAATGCAGGTTGGAGGGTTCCCCTCCCGAGTCCGACTCCTCCTCATCCTCCTCTTCCTCGCCCCCTTCCTCCTCATCCAGGCCAGGGGAGATGGCTTTACACCAGAGCTCCACCTTCTGCTGCAGCCCCCACATGTGCTGCAGGATGTCGTCGAGGTTCTCGAAGGTGACCTCCCCGTCCTTGCAGAAATCTTCGCTGCTGCCAAACTCCGGCACGTTGTCGTAGACGCTGACGCGGCTGCCCAGGGAGCTGCAGGAGCCCCGGCGCCGGCGGGCAAAGCCCCTCGGGGAGGACGAGCCCTCCACGCTGCTGTTGCTGCCACCCCCACTCAGCCCCCCGGCCGCGCTCCCCGCGTTCCAGTGGCTCAGGGAGCTGCCGCCCAGGGGACACAAGCTCTCGATGGAGAGGGATTTGGGGAAGGTGCCGGGCTTGTGGTCACAGGGAATATAGACCAGGCAATCGCCGTGGCGAGCCCGGCGCTGGCACTCGGCAGCAGCCCAGGCACTGCCGGCGGCCGTGGCCGTGTCCGTGTCGTAGTCCTCCAGGTAGAGTCCACTGCGTTTGGGGTCAGAGCTCCCCTTGGTGCCCCCGGGGCCGAGCAGGCGGTTAGTCCTGTACGATACCGAGAAGAAGTGTTTTTTGCCGTGGAAAGAGGCAGGTATCCCTCTTTTAGAGGAGTTGGTCCTGGTGGCCGCAAGGTCCCCGTTACTCTTCAGAGAGCCCCATCCCGGTGGGAGAGTGACGCTGCTGTGTGGAGCCACCCTCCTGTTGTCCGGGCTGGGTTTCTCCTTGTCTTTCCTCCGCAGGGACTCGATCCGCTTCAGGAAGCTGCGAGACCGTCGCTTCTTCAGCTTCTCCTTAGAGCCCTCTCCCTGGCCCGCGGGCTGCTCCGGCGCAGAACCCTCGCTGTGGCTGCAGCTGGAAGCGTTGGCAGCGGCGTGGAGGGGGGACAGGGGCTCAGAGAGCATGGCCGCGGTGCCCAGTGTGCTGCCCGTGCCCCCCACGCTGCCCACGCTGCCCGTGCTGTGCAGGGACGTGGCCTCGGGGTTGGTGCTGAGGTCCGTGAGGACGCTCTCGCGGCTGGACACCGGGCGCATGCTGCAGCTCAGGGCCTCCTGAGAGCCCTGGGACAGGACATCGGCGGACCCCACTCGGGACCACCTTTTGCTGTCCCTCTGGAAGGCCCAGCGGCTGCTGATGGCACACATGCCTTCCTCCTCAGAGTCTTCATTCTGTGAGTGGTTGAGAACAGGGGATGATCAATCAGCTGGAGCTGAGGAGGGTCAGCACATCCCCCCGCCCCAGAGAGGCACAGCCACCAGCACGGCCCCAGGTGGGGAGGAGAGTGGCGTGTTCATCGCCTTCAAGCAGCTCGGGACCCCTTCAGCAGCAGAGGCCTCCAGGAGCCACTCTGTGCCCAGGGCAGTCCAAGAGCTCACCAGGACAGTGCCCCACCATCGAGCACATGATCCCCTGCACCTCTGAGCCCCTCACCTGCCTCGAGCATCCAGGACTTACCTGTTTACGCTGAAAGTGAACATCCAGCTTCATGGAGGCACAAGTGTTCAGGGTCATCAGCCTCCTGCAAGAAACACAGCAGCTGTACCCTGGTCCCAGCCCCTGCCCCAGCCCTGCTGTGGTCACAGGGATGGCTTTGGCTTCTTTTAATTTTCCTGCCTTAGAGCCTTGGCTGTGCCTATCACTTGTCACCCATCACCCGCTGCTGTGGCTCCATGGGTCAGAGGGACACCCAACTAACAAGGGAACAACGCCAGCAGGTGGTAGCCCAAACCAGGCCACAGCCATGCCAGCTGCTGGGGTCACTGGTTCTGCAAGCGGGCAGGGGTGACCTGCTCCAGGCTACTAAAGCAAAATTACCTCAGAAGCTCCTGTGCCCCAGACAGGGAATGACTAAAGGACCTGAAAGCTCAGAGAGGGAGGGACAGGTGGAGACCTCCCATCACCTCCTGCCTCACTGCACCCAGGAAACAGTGTGGGGATCCCCTCCTGCCCAGCACAGCAGCCTCTGCTGGGAAAACAAATAAGAAACAGACCCTGTTCCCGCCTCTTCTCTGTTCTGGGTGGGAGGGACAGCGCGAAGCCAGCACAGGGGCACGAGGGTGATGACGTGTCCGAGAGCCAAAGCAGGGCTGAGTCACCCGCAGCACTGAGTGACACACTGTGTCAGTCCCCAGGCTGATTCCATGTGCCAGGGGGCAAGGGAGTGTTACCTGCACAGGGATTTGAGGGAATCCTGGTCCAGGAAGCTGTGGTCCTTCTTTACAGCACTGATGTCAAGAGGGAATGACGACTCTGGAGAGGAAAGTAACATCAGTGGCAGATCCTGAGCCAGCTGCTCCATCAGGACAAAAGGCAGCAGCAGGCATGGGAAGAGGAGGAGAAACCCCAGTGGCTGGAGAACGCCTGGAGGCGGTGCATGCCCAGGGTCCCTGGGCACGGCTCTCCCCAGGTGTGTTAGGTGAGGGTGAAAAGGTGCCCACGGGCCTCCATTCAGTTCCCTGCTCATCCCTGTGCACTCACAGACAGCTCTGCCGGGATCGTGCATGTGGGACTTGGACCTTCAGCCCCAAGGGTCTCAATCCATCTGTTCATGAAGCCATGGAGCGTGATCACCACAGCAAGGGGAACAGAGGGAAACATTGGGAGGATGTGGGAAGTCCTGTGGAGAGAGGCTGGAGAAGGGCTGGTTCATTTACGGACTCCAGCACCGGCACAGCTCCTCGCTGCCCAGCTGTGAGCACTGTCCAGGGCCAGCACCTGGGGCTGGGTGCCCCAGCAGGAACTCGGCCTGTCCTTGCACGTGGAGCCTGCCCCCCAAAATAGGCACCAGCAGCAAACAGGCTGCTCATAAAGGCATCACCGGGGGGCTGGTGCTGCGGGGGGCAGGGGGAGTGCCCGGCCGAACAATCGCCACGGCTGCGGCCGCCGGATCCCCGTTTCCCGCTATTGTCCAGCCGGACGGGGCCGGCTGCAGCCGCCGCTCCTCGCACCGGCCCGGCCAGGACCAGGATCTCACCACGGCTTCCAAGGAAACACAGCTGGGCCTGAGGCAAGAGCCACCACCACAGCCACGCTGCCACTGCCCTGGGCACCTGGCACAGGGGCTGGGAGTAGGAACACGGCCAGGGAATGCCCATGCCCCGTGCTTGGGGAGTCACAGGGACATGGACAGGGACATGGTCACAGGGACATGGTCTGATCCAGGCAGGGCTCGCTGAGTGCTCAGGAAGGGCAGGGGCTGTGGGAGAGGGGAGGCACGGAAGGAGGGAGAACATGCTCGCTCTCCACGTTACTTCCACTGGCTGCCCCTATGCTCCCACCCACGGCAAACACTCCCTGAACCTCTTCAGAGCTGATGGCTCTCCAAAGCCTGGCTGCCCTTGGCCGAAGCAGCTGCCCCAGGATTCCTCAGAGCCCTGCCTGAAGGGGAAAAGTTCAGGAATGCAGGGAAGTTAACTGGCTGGTTCTCCAGGCCATGGCCAAGGGCTCTAAGTGTTACACACAATCATATAATCAGTGAACAATCCCCTCTGTCCCCTCCTCTCCCCGGAGCTGCCTGCGCTGTCCCTGCAGCCCCCCTTGGAACCTGGATGAGATCCAGGCTCTGAGCAGGTACAGAGCAGGGTCAGCAGCAGGAGGCAGCTCTCACCTTCGTACAGCTGGGCATACTGGGGGAATCCCGCTGCCCGTAGCCAGTCGCACGCTTTCTTGGCTTCGATTTCTGGAAGAAAGCAAAGAACCAGCATGAGCATCCTGCCAGCAGCAGTAACACCCCCAGAATGCAGCCCACTCCCCTCAGAGCCCTGACTCTGAGCCCATGCCCCTGTGCACAGCACAGAGGAGATGTGTGTCTGCAGAGCCGGGGGTCCCACCAGCAGCAGGGTCCTGGGCAGACACAGCTCAGCTGCAGCTCTCTGCCAGTACCAGGCAAAGAGCAGGAGGTGACAGTGGTGCCACCTGAATCACAGGGCCACAAGACACAGTTTTACCCTTCTGATGAAACGTTTTGTTTCTGAACCCACCAAACCAAACACAGTTCTCGGCCAGGCAGAAGAGGAAGATCTTTCTTTGTAATCACGAGTTCAGAGCTCGTTAAAGCTCAGGGCTGATCACTTCTGCAAACATCCCTGAGGAAAGGCTGCCAAAGGAGCCCTTCCTCCCCACCTCCCTCCCACCACCCAGCCCTCCCCACCTCTTCTTTCAAGCTGGTGTTTGTCCCAGTGGGCACCAAACCCTTGGTGGAGTTCCTCACCCCTCATCCAGCTGGTTCCCACCCCCCACACAGGGATCAGCCATCGCCCAGATGAGCCTATTCAGCAGCCAGCATTATTTCCTGGGAAATTCCTCCCATTTAGAGAACTTGAGGGAAAACAGCCCAGAGCTCCCGCAGCCACAGCAAGTCACTGCCAAGTGTCAGCACCCATCAGCCCCATGACATTTCTACTGCTGAGGGTGACAACATCTGACCTCAAGGGTAGAAAATGCCTTGGCAGCCTCAGGGTCTGGCCTGTCCCTCCTGGAGGCACCACCCGGCACAGAGTGGGCTGAGGCCAGACCCACCCAGCACTGGAATACCCCAATTCCATCCCCATCCGCCCACTGCCTCGGCCCAGAGCTCTGGCTACAGTTTGCATTCCCAATTCCAAACTTACAGCAGCGGGAAAAAAAAACTCCAAATAAGCAGCTCAGTCCAGGACAAGACCAAGCCAAAACCCCGGACCCAAATACTTGGCAAGTTTCGGCAAGAAGTTTTGGAATGAGCATCTGGATCTGGGTCCAAACCTCACAGCTGTCATTAGCCATGCCATGAGTCCTGCCAAACCCCAGGGCTGACCCCTCCTGCCCCCAACAGGGCTCAGACCCAGCAGTCCCAGTGGAGAACTCAACCCTGGAGCTACCCCAGGTCAGCTGGTCCGTGTGGAGCACCACATCCCTTCCAAAGAACCCACCCCGTCGGGAGGGCACCCCATGGCTGCATCTGTCCATGAGGACACCAAGACTGGTGGACCCTGAGAACGCTCCTTGGCCATGCCAGCTCTGGAAGCAGATCCCTCCCACACTCCTGGGGTGGGCAGGACCCAGGAACAGGCATTTCCCACAGCCCCTGCCAGTTCCCGCTCCTGCTCAATTCCGCTCCCACTTCACTCCCAATGGAAATTCAACGGGGCCAATCCCAGCCAGCAACTGCAGCTGCGTGTGCCCCCAGCCCTGAGCAGCAACACCAGCTTCCCACCTGTGCCGTGGATCCTGCCCCAGGGACGGGTGTGGCGGAGGGCAGCAGGAGCAGGGCCGTGGCAGGGGCTCAGCTGGTACCAGAGCATGGCTGGGCACACACTGGGGCCTCGCCGGAGCCTGGTGACACCCAGTGTGGCCACAGCCACCCCACCAGGCTGGGAGCAGCCGGGAGCAGCCAGGGCCCAGGTCTGCAGCAGGAGGGCTGGGCTCGGCCACCCGTCATCCTGCTGGAAACGCGGAGTCAGAGCACGACATTTCCTTCCCTCCGCCGCCTCCCCTGCGCAGGGGCTGGCGGGGGGCCAGGACCCCCAACCTCCACCTCTCCTCAGCTCTTTGGGAGCCAGGTCTGCCTGCTGTGGCAAGTCCTGCCTGCCCCCAGGGCCCCTCAAACAGAGAGAAGCCCCCTAGAGCAGGGGGGGCTTTGACCAGCCTAGGCTGAGCCTTCCTTGTGTAGAATGCTGTCACAGACAAGGTTTCCAAGTGTCCTGTCCCAGAGGGAGCCAGCAGCCAGCTTCCTCCTCTTCCGGCCCTTCCCCTGGACGTGCTTTCCCAGGGAAGTGCAGGAAAGGCCGGGCAGACAAACACTCCTGCCGTGGGGCATGGCCGGACGCCGGGCACAGGGTCACCCACTCCAGCCGTGTTCCCAGCCCTCGCTGTCACCTCTCGGGAGCCTCACTGGCAGGGCAGGGTGATGGGACCTGAGCCCAGCACACCTCCCTGGCTGCAGCCTCCACTGGGAATCCAGTCTGACCCCAGGGATTGCTGTCTGGAGACCCTCCACCCTCCACCCAGGCAGCAATGACAGAGATGGGTTTCCAACGTCTCCAGATGCCGGGATTCTCTGATGTCTAATATAAGCTCATCAAACACTACACCCACTCTCAGCAGGGCACAAAGAGGGTCTCATTGCCTCCACTGGTCAGAAAACAATTTCCAGGAGCTTATAGCAACTCAGTATTTTTGAGATCTGCAGTAAATGGTGCAGAAATGATCCCATTCAAGCTGCATAGCGGGAGGAGCAGGCACAGGGTACCAGCAGAATCCATGCATTCCTGAGAAACAAGAGGAGAAATCCCACCAGCTTCCTGACTGCAGGCAGGGAAGGCAGACCAGCAGTTCCATCATGTTTTGTGTTCCAGAAGAAGCTCTCCATGGAAGATGAGCCCTCAGGAAATGCCTGGACAACCCCACAGGGGAAACCAGCACCAACACCCTCAGCGGAAAAAGCTCCCCACGGTGCACAACCCTATGAGCCACCAGAGAATTCTCCGCAGCAAAGCCTCTGCCCTTGTCCAGCAGCTGTTGGGGCCGGATGGTGTTTCCCAAGGAAAAGGCATCCAGAGCTCTCCCATCCCCTGCACCCAGCAAGGGGCAAAGGCTGTAACCCAAGTGCCCCCATGGCCCATCAGACATGCCCTGAGTGGATCCAGCCCCCCACAGCCTTGTCTCCCTCAGCCAGGGAACTCTGACCCCCAACACCCCCAGCAAGGGGTAGAAATAAAAAATGAAGGCAGAGAAGAGGCTCCTTTTTTTTTTTTTTTTTTTTTTGCAGAAGGAAAAGAAACAAANAAAAAGAAGCAAAAAAAGAGGCTCCTTTTTTTTTTTTTTTTGTGCCAGAAGAAAAGGATGAAAACCAACACGGAAGTGAAAAAAAAGGACAAAATTCCCCAATCCCCTTCCTGCCGTCACTGCACTGTGGCATTCCCTGGTGCAACCCACTGGTGGCTCCTGGCTGTGGGGTGTCTGGAGCCTGACAGCTCTCTCTCAAGTGCTTTTAGTGCTCCATCCGCCCCACCCTGGCCTGGAACAGGCGTGGACAGGGAAAAGCCCGGGACATTCCATAAAAGCTCCAAAATGAGCAACCTGGAACACCGGAGGCCAGCAGAGTTACAGGCAGGAAAGCCACTTCCCAGAACCCCAGCTCTGCACTTTCACTCCAACAATCACAACTAAGAAGAAGTCCCAGGCCAGGCTCTGAGCTTCCCACAGCAAAGTTCCAAAGCCCCATGAAATGTCCCACACAGCCAATTAGCGTGTGAGGAGAAAACCCCGCCACAAAATCACTCACACGTTACCTCATGGAAAGCTGGAAGCAGCTGCCTGGCACTGCGGGGGAAGTCTCAACCCCCGGACCGAGGGGAGAAAATTGCTCTTTTTTCCTTCTTTCTGGTGTGATTTGTTTCCATCCTGCCCGAAAATAAAACTGCCTACAGCAGGGACTTTCCTTTCGGGCTGTAAGCAGAAGTTTCTTGCCTGCTTTTTACAGGAACGACAGAAAGTCCCAACACCTCTCCTGAACCAGGGGATCGCTGCTTGAGAACACGAGGCGCTGAAGCAGGTGTCCCATGGGAAAGGTGTATCCTACTGATGCTGAAGGTATCGGGCCTGGCATGGCCAGGGAGAGAGGGACTGACTCTGCCTGGAGAAATCAGAGCTGTCTCCCTGAACGGGGCATCACTCCCACAGCAGCCAAGGGCCAATCCCAGACCCTCCCAGGGGGCTTTGGAGGAAGCCCCTGCACTGCCTTCCTGGCACTGGGCACAGCTGGGACTCACTGCCCACCCGGCTGGGCCCTTGGGGAGGGTGGCACACGGAGCTCCACAGAGCCATGGGCACCTCCTGCTTCCAGCTCCCAGCTCCACACAGCAAAGTGCAGAGATCCTGGAGCTGCCAGCACAGACGTGGACAGGGAGCATGGACAGGAATCAGGAATGCTCTTGGATGTTCTCCCAGACATGGCGCGTTTCCGTAATTAACCTTCACACCGTAAATAGGTCTCATAAGTTTTAGGAACTGCTCCTTGCTGTGTCACCAATCAGGAATTGCTCAAATGCCTCCATCACCTCCAGCCCTGAATGTCTGCTCCAAGGGCGTCACTCCTGGGGGATGGCACCAGAGCCCTCTCCCAGACTGCTGCTGTGTGGCACAGAACACGAGGGACATCCAGGGGTAAAAGTGATCCTAGAGGTTGAACGGAAATTGCAGGATGGTGTCTGCGAGCACCGGCTGGTACAACCCAGACAGGAACCCCTCTGGCCACCACGGGGCAGGGGGACTGGAGCTGTTGGGTGTCTGGATGAGATCTGGATCGTAATCCACTCAGGGTGGGCATGGAGACCCCCAGCAGCACCGCCACAGCCCCCCAGAGCACTCCCCCACCTTATCTCTGCCCCGCTCATCCCTCGGCCAGGCTCCAGGGCTGTGTGTGACCACCCTTATCAGCTGGATGTGGCAGCTCTCATTTCCTCCCCTCAAACGAGCCCAACAGCAGCCTCAGCTCTGGTTTATTCTGCTCTAAAAGCTCTACCAGCCCTTTGCACCCGCAGTGTGCAGAGCTTTGTGCTGCACAACGTAGGAACGCAGCCGCCAGGAAATCCAGGTGATGCTGCAGCACCTGCCCAGCCAAAAGCAGCTCCTGCCCTCACAGGCTGGCACCTGGAGAGCAGCTGGGCCCAGTCTGTGCAGGGAACACCTCTGCTTCCACAAGTATCCCTCAGAAAAACCTAAATTCAGGTTTGCAGCCAGTGCTGTCTTTAATGAAGATGAGAAGGAAGCACTGAAGCAGACACATTAGCCACAAAAAAAACGAGGTTTAGGCTCATGGAATCATGGAATGGTTTAATCGGGGAAAGCCATCTCAGATCATTGAGCCCAGCACTGCCAAGGCCAGCACTAACCCAAGTCCCTTCTTCACACCAACACATCTTAACAGGCTCCACGGGGCAGGGTTGAACAGGGGACAGGCATGCTCAGAGGCATGGAAGGCACCAGGAGAGAAGGATCCGGAGGGCTCTGGGATGTGCCATCCAATGGACATTGGCAGCAGGACACGGTGGGGTGGCAGAGACCAAGTCAGCATCCTGTGGCACTGCTGTGAGGGCTACAGGAGTGTCCTACAGCAAATTACAGATTCCTGCTGCCCCAGGCAGCTCCTCAGAGCCCCACAGCCCCTTTGGCCTACAGGACACCTCCTGCCAGCAGCTCCAGAGCGCTGGGGAGCAGGAGCGCTGCGGCAGCTCGGGGGTTACACGTCCCACTGCTCGGGCTGCAGCTGCACAGCAGATGTCTGGGGGGAACAAGGGATGGAAAGAGAGAGGAACAGAAACAAAGGGCCAGGAAGGTGAGGACCCTGATCCATCCTTGCCTCCCCCACCTGCATTTCTGCAGCTGCTCTGACCCCAGAGGAACAACAGCGAGGGCAGGACCATCCCACTGTGCCAGGAGCACACAGCAGCAGCCCCCCATGTCTGAGGGGAAGCCATCTCTGAAAAGGTAACGGCAAAGCAAGCTCAGAGCAGAGAGAGTCTGGCTCCAGCCCACCCTGTGCACCACGCCAAGAAGGTCTGTCACTGCCACACAGTCACCAGCCACCTCTGTCGGATCTAGGCTTGGGGGGCACTTCCCGCCTTCTCTTTGGTGTTTGCTGAACCCAGAAAGAGAAATCCAGAAGAGAATTCCAGAAAGGTTGGAAGGGACCTTAGAGATCATCTCATTCTGCCCCTCTGCCGTGGGCAGGGACACCTTCTACTGGACCAGGTTGCTCCAAGCCCCGTCCAACCTGGCCTTGAACACTTCCAGGCATGAGGCATCCACAAGGAGCAAGATGAAAACAGCTACTCGGATGCTGAAGAAAATTATTAATCCGTCTTGCCCATCCTGTAGTCCACCCTTTCTAAAATTGCACTGTTTTCCTGTTGACCATCCCACAGATCTCACACGCACTTTGTTTGGACAAGTGGACGCCGCCGCTCCGGGGGCAGCCAGCGCTGCCGGAGCTTCGGCAGCATCCGTCACCCACCACAGGTACAGGCCAGGCTGCACCTCCCAATGAGGAGCGATCACATCTCACTTTTCTTTACATGGACAACAGCAAAAGCCCAGTTTTCACCACCTGGAAGAGCATTAAAGCCAGCGGGGACTGAGGTCACCGTCCGGAGTACTGCACAGCACTCTCACCCCAGGCTGCACGAGACCCAACACCAGCCACCACCAAAGGCCAAGGAAGGCCAAGTCAAAGGAAAACACCAACGGTTCTGCTGAGAAAACAGAACCAGCAGCAGCTCTGGCTCTGCAGGGAGCTCTCAGCCCCAATCACCCATTGGAGCATTTGCATTTCCCATGGATGTGACCTGCTGCAGCTGCTCTCCTGCTTCCCACGCCGAGGAACGACCCCCAGCTCCCACTGCTAAATCCAGGCACTAAAAACCAGTTGCTTCCTTAATACACGAGGGATTTCCCTCCTACTTTTTTGCATTTATTTAGCATAAACACGTGTGTTACCAGAGGAACCCACGGAGCAGAATTCCCTTGTGGTTCTGCTGCAGCTTTTTCCATGTTGTAAAGAATCACAAACCCACCCCGTTCCTGGCTGACGAATGTTCAAGCTCCAGAGGCTTCGGTGGGAGCCCTACATATCCCTAGGGACAGAGAGCCCAAACCAGGGCTGTCACACCCAGCCAGTGGCCACTGCCACAGCCCTGGCATGGGCACAAGCCCTTGCAGGAAGGAACAGGCACTGAACTCCCAGCAGAGGCATGAAGGGTTACTTTAGGGCTCTCTTCTTCACTTCTTAAGAGCTGCAACACAAAAATAACCCCAAATCAAGTATTTCCCAACTCTGCACAACATCCTGCCTCCTTCCCCACCAGCCTCAGCTTTGGTTTATTGACTGGTCCCTGCTGCCTGAGGGAAGCACAGTGCTTGCATGTGCTCCTTGCTAAACTCCTGAAACCCCATCCCACGTCAGAAAGATCTGCAAAATTCAAGAGTTTAACCCCAAGGAGTCCTGGATGTGCAGCTGAGCACAAGGCCCCCCTCGGCCCGCGGGAGGCGCAGGCACAGAACCCCCGTCCATCCAGGGACCGCTCCGGGCACAGCCACACATCGAGGCACAACCCAAACTCGGAGTTTCAAAGTGCAGCCAAGGGACATTTCTCACGGGATGCAGGTCTGACACCGGGGCAGGACTGTCACCAGCTCGCAGGTGTCTCCCATCGGGACCCCCTTCTGCTGCACCCCACACCCACCGGCACCGCTTGGGCATCGCAGCTCCGGGGGCATTTCCACCCCCACTCCACAGCTCCAAATCCCGCTCCCTTCTCATTCCTCCTCTCCTCCTTCTCAAAACTGCTTTTAAGTCAGCGAATTGGTGTCAGCCGGTGATGCCACATCCCGCAGCACGGCTGGCACCAGCACCACCGCACCCCTGGCCACGCCGGCTGCCTCGTCCCTGCCTGGCAGGAGCGGAGGGTCGGGCTCACACAAAGGGAATTTGGGTCGGGCTCAGGGAACAACCGGAGATCAGGAGGGGCTGGCACGCGGCGCTCCCCGCTCTCCCACCGGCTTGGCTGGCCCTGGCAGAAATAAACTCAAATATCGCCAGGGCTGCAAGGCTCTCTCTTCTGCCTGCTGCACCTTCAGCGGGGCGCGGAGCAGGGAAGGAAAAGCCCCACGCAGTGTGACTGAGGCCAGCCCGTGCTCTGTCACTGCCTCTCTCATCCCGGCCCCTCTCAGCCGCATCCCCGGTGCCAGCGCCGTGTCCCACCCGGGCTCCCTGCAGCCCCGCTCCCGGCGGTAGCTGCAGAGCACTCCAGGGCAGAAAAAAAAAGTGAAGGAAATTCTGGTTTTCATGACAAGATTAAAAATACCCCAACACCTTAACAGCAACACAAGCGACACCTCTGAACCCTGCCCTCGCCCCGCTGTGTAGAAGCCAGAGCAAACCGCCCTGCTGCACAGGAAACGCTGCTTCCAAGAAAACTCTAACAAGAAAAACGGTCATTTTACAGCCTTTCCCACCTCCCCCGAGAGCGTTTGCTGGCTGGAACCTCCCAATCCAAACACAGAGCTGGGACACGAGCAGACTCACCATGGCAGGAGCTGTTAATCCCGGCTTTGTTCATTGGAAACCGTGGATTAAACGCAGGAAAAAGTATCAGCATGACCCCTCAGCCTCCTTCACGCCCTCCTCGGCCACCCAGCACCGTCCACTGGCGGCGAGAGCCCTTCCCGCGGGCACTCCATGGCAGAGCCGCAGCTCTCCCCCGCAGGGCTGTGCCGACGTGTCCCCGCTGCCCCGGCGAACAGGACATCCCGGCCCCGCGGGGGTGGGAGCAGCGGGGAGGGCTCCATCCGGCACCGCTCCGGCCCCGTGACGGCAGCCGGGGCTGTCCTGCCCAGCGCGGGATCCCGGGCCGGCCAGGTGAGCTGCGGCTTTCCCTTCCCACCGGAGAAGGGAGGGCTGGGAGTAAAGCGTCCCGCGGGGCGGCACCGTGCGGGCTGCAGGCGCTGCGAGCGGCGCCGCCGCGGAGTTCCAGCGGGAGGGAGGAGAGGGATGGGCACCACAAAACCCCCTCTCAGCATCAGACGTCTCAAACCTCTGGCCGTGAGCCCCAGCTGAGGCTGCTCTCGGCTGGTTCTTGGCAAATAGCAGTTCCACGTTCTGTGTGCAATGGATGGGAAAACCGACAGCCATCACACATTTCCCAGTCCCTCAGGACACCAATGAGGACTAAAAGCTCAAAAAGATGGTTCAGGGACAAGAGCAGGAGTGCCTGCAATCTGAGATATCCAGACTAAATCACCCATTTTGCTACAAATTTCTGGTTTGTGCTGAGCCCAGTTTGCTCCACCTGCCCTGGGAATGCCTCTTCCTCAGGCAGCAGGACTCAGCTCACCTCTCAGCCCAGAGCAGAGGGCTCAGCATGGCCCAGGCAAGGAGCTGTGGTTGGCACAGGATTAGTCTCCGCAATGAAAACCACATTCCCTGCGCCTGCACTTCCCAAACCGGTGCTCTGGCACAAATCATTCCCAGGATGAGCTGTGAGATCCCCGCCCCTGAGCATCATCTCACCTTGCTTCTGATTCCTGGTGAGAAACACAACAGGTCTCTCATCCCGATCCAGGGATACAGCATTGGAAAACATCCCGCCCGCCCCTCAGCTCCCACATGGCAGGTCAGACCCTGCACACCCAGGGGGGACCCCAGTCCATGAGACCTCGCTGTCCCGAGGCTGTGGCAGTGATGGAAGCTCAGCTAACAGGCCCAATCTCATCCCAAAAACATGGGGGGCAGTGAAACCTGCAGGCAGGGGTGGAAACACAGCAGGGACATCAGGTTTAGGGAGGTCACTGAGTCAAACAGGAGCACATGGTCTACCTCATTCTTTTTTGCCCTTTCTCCCAAATGGAAGGAGACGTTGTTGGGGTTGGAGTTGAAATTCAAGGCTTCCCATTCCTTATGGAGCTAACAGGAGATGCCAGGACAGCAGGACAATGGCATTTTGAAGAAGTCTTAAAGGATGTCACCATTTTTCAAAGAGACAAAGGAACATTTCAAAAAAATACAGAAGTCTCCTTGCCAGGAATGTGGGGAATGTCAGGGAATGTTATAAAACAGGATGCAAAAGCTGGCCTGAAGCGATATTAGAGACTCTTGCGCTGGCCTGACAGTCAAGATGCTGAATCCCAATGGAAGACCCGTCATGGGAATGGCAGAGTCAGCTTACATGGTCCCATCCATCTGCCTCCCACCAGAGCATCCAGCAGAGCCAGGTCTGCTTGTGCCCGTTCCCACAGCCAAGCCCACCCTGCATAGACCAAAACAGGGCCCTTCACATAAAAAACTGGCATTTCTGAGGAGCCAAGGCAAGCAAAGCCTTGCAGGACACAGCGCAGAGCCATGGATTGGGAAGGATCCAAGGATGCACAAAGGGATCCGCGTTGCTCCGTGGCCAAAAGACAGTCCCAAATCCGAGACCTTTGCTGTAAGCCAGGTGGAACACTTCCCAGAGATGCTTCAAACAACTCTTCTTCTGTTCAGTTAATTAACCAAGCACTTCCCAGCCTTCCGAGGGATTTACAGGCACAGGAGCTCACACCCCTGGCACAGCCATCCCGGCTCACGGGAAGTTGTGATGCCGAGCACACCGGAGCCGGAGTGGTGGCTGCCAACAGCAGGGTCAGGAGCAGAGGAACAGCTCCCGGGGTCAGGCCAAGGAGAAGCCCAGGGGTCAGCAGGCAGCAGGAAGCCCCAGTTCCACACACCAACTGCTTGTAGTAGGAAACAGAGGCCAGTTACTGGCAGAGCAGCGCCTTTGGCAGGAACGGGCATGTTTGTTCCAGCTTCCCTTCCATGCGAAAGCCCCTCTGTAAGGAAAAGATTTGTCACAGCAAGACCCACTTGGGGTTTTCTCCTCTGGCCCTGACTGCACAAGGGCCTTGCTGGTGCTCACAGCCAGACATGGTGAGGATGGGGCTGCTCCTGGGTGTCAGATCTCCTCCTGATGGTGGGCTGATGCCAGGACTGCCAAAGGCTCCAGCCTGTGTTCAGTGCTTCCCAGGGGTGATAGTAAGAACCCTTTGCCCTAAAGACAGTCATTCTGGAATAGCCACTGTGATCACACAGGGAGGAACCTCCCCAGCCAAACCCCCACCACAGCAGCTGTGCACAGTCAGTGCTGTGTCCTTCAGAACAACACTTTAAAATGCTCGTCTTTTCCCAAGCAAATGTTCCTTTCCAGTCCCAGCAGTGTGCAGCAGTCACCACACTGGTGTTTCTGAGGAAGCCTTTGCCTCAGCAAAGCTCTCCCCCAGTGCTGCTGACTGACGTGTTTGTGGTCAATCAGCTCACACTCTTCTAGAACTTTGTCCGTCTGTTTTTATGACCACTAATTTTTGACTCACATGTGAATTTTCAGAGGAGACCCAAAGCCCCAGCACACCTCAGCAACCTCAGCATCTCTGGGGACACGCAGCACCTGCCCCCAGTCCCCACGGCCACCCCAACCCCATCCAGGACAGCCAGTGCCTTGATTTGCCCAAAACCCCCCAGTCCCAGTGGCTGGACATGCGGCTGCTCACCCAGCCCTGCCTCACTGAGCCACAGCCATGCGCACATGGCCAGCCATGCTCCACTGCCCTGCCTGGCACGTCACAGGTGACACTGACCCGTGACCGCCGCACTCAAGGACTCGCCGCTCTTCCCGCCAGCTGCTCGCTGAGTGTTTCATTCCCACCTGCCCACGGGACTGTGGAGTGTCACAAGGTCCCTCCAGGCTGAGAGCACTGAGCAGGGCTGCAGGAGCTGATCTTTGCTCTTCCCGGGCTCCAAAGCATTCCCAGAGAGAAATGTGGGATACGGCATCTCCTCCCACTTCCACTGCAAAGCATCCCTGTGTCCATCCCCACCCAGGACCTTGGCAGAGCTGGAGATGAGCTGAAGGGGAGCCACGCTGGAAAAACAGGGAAAGCACTGACAAAGCCACCGGTGCATCACTCCGTGCCACGATGGGCTGAGGAGCCTGGCCAAGAAACACAAATGCTCAATAATCCATGGAACCCGGTCTTACACAACATCCTCCATGCTGCCAGGAGCCCTTCACGGCTCAGTCCCTGCTCAAGGAGCAGCACGAACCACCTGAGAGCAGGTAAATCCCAGTGAAGCAGCTGGGCAGGTGACTGGCTCTGCCAGCACAGCCACAGAACAGCCCAAGGACAGCCAAGATCTCTGTGGGCGCTGGCAGTAAGGAGAGACTGGGACCTCCGAGGATTTGGGTTCCATCCAGAGTCAGCACCGAGAACTCAGGGGGGACGTGACCCTGCCAAGACAGATGTTCTTAACTCACAAAGTTTCCTTCTGTCCTCAGAGAACACCGATAAAATATCAGTAAGCCTTATCAAACACCAATCATTAAGACTCCTGACCTTGCTATCTCTTCCGTCTCCAACCACTGTGGCCAAACAAACAGAGACACGAGACTCAGGCTCCTTCCCCAGGACCCTGCCTGGGGGGCTCCAGCCCAACCCTCAAAGCAAAAATTGACACCCAAAGCAGGGAGGGAGCAGGGGCTGAGGTGGGGGCAGCCACGGCACAGCAAAGCGAGTTTGCTTTGCTGAGGAGGGCAGGAAGGAAAAGCGTCAAACCACCAACCTTCCGGTTACGGTTCTCTAGAACTTCATTAATGACCCAACAGCTGCAGCACCCCAGCCTGTAACAGTGTTCACAGAAACAAAAAATTAATTAAAAAACAACCCCTGCTGCTCAAGCAGGTGGGAAGGCAGTGGTGAGCAGGAGAAGAGAGGCACCCTCACAGTGTGGCTCCAGCGGGACGGCCGTGCCCGAGCTCCAGGGACAGCGTGACCCCGCCATGGCTTCCTCAGTCGGAGGAAGAGAGCTGGGCACACCCAGCTCCTCTCAAAGCAGGCTCTGCCGGTGGGGAAGGGCGAGCCACCCAAAACTCGCCAGGTCCCAGCCTGCTCCTGCTGCACCTCCCTGTGCCCAGGATCCTGCAGCCATCCAGAGCCGGCTGCAGCCGCAGCTGCCGGACACTCACCCAAGGTCAGGCTGGCAGCGGCCGCGTGCCCAGCGGGAACGTGAGGCACAAACATGCAGCTCACCAACAAACTCTGACTGTTACCACTTCTCCAATCACACACCACACTCCTGCCACCACCACAGAGATCACAGATTCACAGAATCTTGGAACTACAAGATGGTTTAGGTTGAAAGGGACCTTTCAGCTCATCCAGTTCCAGCCCCTCCCATGGGCAGGGACACCTTCCGCCAGACCAGCTTCCTCCAAACTTCATCCAACCTGGCCCTGAACACTTCCAGGGATGGAGCAGCCACAGCTTCTCTGGGCAACCTGTGCCAGGGCCTCACCACCCTCACAGGAAAAAATTTCTTCCCAGTGCCTCAGCAACACCTGAGCGTCACCTCTGAACCATCTCTTGGCATTTAAACACTGAAAAAACAAATTTAAAATTAAAAATGTGTGCTGCTTCTTTTGTGCTGGGAACTGTCCTCTCCACACCAACCAGCACCATCTCATTTCATTTACCCTGTTCCCTGCTTCGTGCCATGCAGACAGCATCCATCAGAGCAGCGCTGCCTCTGTGCCTGGCCCAGCACACACCAACCCCTGTTTGCAGGTGATGTTTGCAGCCAACCGAGCCAGCACCCTGCCAGCTCTCTGCCTCAAACCTGAGGCAGCCCCAAGGAGCCCCCCAGGTGCTCTCAGAGGCTGCCTACAGAGCACCAGTGCTCCCAGCCCAGCCATTCTGTGGCTGGGACCACCGCTCCTCCGGCTGCCGGAGCGGAGCGACACCCCAGCGATGCCGGGGCCAGGAGCCAAGACAAAACAATGGGAACCATTTACAGGGCAGGAAGCTGCATCTGCTGGATGAAACGCTATCTTCAAACAAGACGTGTTTGGATAACTCCAGTTTCATAACTCGCCTCTTCCGATGTTAGGAAATCACGGTAATAAAAGGAAAACAAAATGGGGGAGACGAAATTTGGCGCGGGGAACATCAGGGAACAGCCTGAGCCCCAGCGCTGCCTGAGGGAGCCTGTGGCATCGGGGTCTGGCTGCAACCCTTGCCCCAGGCTCAAGGTCTGAGCAAATATCCTCGGGGAAAGAGTTAAATCTGCACTACCGACCCCAGGGGCACAGTGAATGTTGATGATCTGGTGCATTACCACATTGGCTTGTTCGTCTTTTCAATGGAAATCAAAGCCATCCTGGGGGAGGGAAGACAGCTACACCAAGCACAGGATATGGGGTCCAGCAGTTCTTACTTCATCATCTTAAAAATAAGGGAAAGGATGGCCTGAAAGCACCCTCAACACGCCATGGATGCCAGCTCAGCCTCACCACAGTGGCAGCAGCGCTGCTGGGGCACACGTGGGATCCCGCAGGACCCTGCTCCTCGCCCTGCTGTGACAGCCGGTCCAGCCAGCGCCTCCCTCAGCTGCCACCTCCACAATTCGGGACAAGGAGCCAAAAGCTGAGGTCACCCGGCGGGGCTGCAGACCCTCCCCAGCACCCACCTCCTCTCCCCACCCTCCCCAGGCCAAATATAAACTTGCTTACAGGAAATGCCTTAAAGAAAAGGCACCTCCCCGCGTCCCGAAGAATGCCCAGAAAATAAACTGTCTCTGGACATGAAGGAAATGGCTTTTTTTTTTTTTTTTTAAATCACATTGCAAAGTAGCTTTAACCCCTTCAGTCCCTGTTGCAAATGCAGCCCTCATGTGCCTCAGGGAATCTCAAGGTGTCTGGACTCTGGGTTGGTGATGGGAGAGGAGGCTCCTGCCAGAGGCCACCTGTGGCATCGCCAGATCTTGAAAAAGATGCTACAAAATTCAGAATCCAAACATAAAATCTCTGTCTGGCAAGGAAAGCACAGGACCCTCGGAAGGGGCTCATAGCTGGGCACCCACTCTTGATTTCACAAAAGCGTTGGCTCCGTTCCCAGAGGCATTGGGCAGAGCAGGAACTTGCACAGCTGCTGGCATTGCTGGAGGTCCTGCACTGCAGCCAGGGGGGCCAGGGGGCTGCACCTGTGCCCCCCTGCTCACCCAGACCCTTTCTCCAAGGGCGCTGAGTGGGGTGTGCCAGTCGCCCCTGCTCCGAGGGTCCCTCAGGGGTGTGCAGGATCCCCGGCAGATGGAAATGGGGCTCCCCAGCTTCCTGCAGAGGGCAGGGATGGGGTAACCCAGCAATGCAGCCCCCTGCAGCCCCCCCACAGCCCCAGCAGCTCCTGCCCTGTGCCAGCCCAGCCCTGCAGCTGCTCCAGCCCAGCAGGGACACACACGGAGGCTTAGGAAGCACAAACGCTGCCTTCACACCAAACTTGTCCTGACACAAGGCACGAGCAAGCAAAAAGAGAAGAAATACAGGAAATCCAGGACATGGAGAAGCAGCTGCCTCAAACAGTCAGTCAAGGACAGACCAAAGCCAACAGCCCAGTGTGGAGAGGAGAGAGCTCATTCACCCCAGTCCCTCTGCCACGGGACAGGACAATAAATAAATAAATAAATAAATAAATAAATAAATAAATAATCAGCTGAGTGCCAGGATCTGGCAGTGTTCCCATGCACTCACAGGTCACAGCCACAGAGAGGGTGATTCCATTCTGAGGCAGGAGCAAGGCCAAGGGCACAGCCAAAGCACTCCCTGTGTCACCAGCCCCCCAGCACCTCCCTAAACACCCCCTTAATAACCAGGCACTTGGGGCTTTCAGCCTCAGAGGCACTACGTGGTTTGATCCAATGCAGCTGCTGCTGCAAAACGCCTCCAGTGCCTGCTGTGGTTTGGAATTTCTCGGCGCAGCAGCGGCGCTGGAAGAGCTGTGTGGAGGTGTGAGGGAGGCCAGGCGTGGGAAAGGGAAGCGTGGGGTCAGCTGTCACTTGGCTGGGAAGCAAATGTCCATCCAGAGCAGCAGCCAGAGCTCAGGGTTCATTCAGCAGGAGATCACCTGCCTGGAGAAGAGAGGCAATTTCTGCCTGTCCCTGATTTTTCACTTTGTGTGTGCCCATTATTTTTAGCTGGGGGAGAACCACTGCTTCCTCCATCCTTGCTGCTCCCAAGAAAGCAGCCCCACAGCTCCCAGGACTCCATCCCAGGAGAAATCACACAGCCACAGTCCATGTGTGGCCCCCAGTGTTTCTGTGCCCAGGGGGCTCATGCCAGTGACTCTTGCCATGCAACAGCCACCCTGGGATTTGCTCAGGAAGGTGTCCAGAGGCCACGGGGCAACCCTCTGCCTGGAAAAACAGAGCTGGAACACCAGCCCTGTCTGCCCTGATGTCCTGCTCTTGCCCAATGACACTGATGAAATGAGGTCAAGTGCACTGGTGTCACGGCTGCGGGCACCGTCCCACAGCCTTGTGACACCTCTGCCCGCCCCTGCCAGGGGTCAGTTCCAGTTTCAGCAGGAGCAGCAGACAGAACCGGCCACCAGCCAACCCTGTGAAACCCCGCAGAGCAAACCCCCACCCGCAGCCTCAGAGCCACCCCTGCCCCCAGCCTGGCCCACTGCCCCAGCCCAGCCTTCAGCACTGGCAGCAAAGCCTCGTCCTCTTCGCTCCTTTTCCTTTTTTCTTCCTTTTTCCTTTAAATGCCAGCTGTCTTGTCCTCTGCAGGGCAGGAAATCCCCCAGCTCACCCCGGCTGGGGCACACAGGACCCCTTGGGTTCAGCACCCCAGGAGAAGCTGCCAGCTCCTGCTCCCGCTTAAGCAATGGGACCAAGCCTTGGCTGCAGCACCCATGGAAATCCAGAGGTTCATGGCAGGACCACACCAGAATCCAGGTGTCCCAGGACTTATCCTGACCACCCCACCAGCCTCGTCTCCCCCGTAGCCCCCTGGCCTGTGATGGTGGCACCCCTGCTGGGATTCCATGTGCCTCCGGTGCAATGGGATAAGAACTGGCTGAGCACCTGGGGAAGGTCCTCTGAGCTGTTAAAGTTGTCCCCAGCACCAGCCGTTAACGTTTAGTCTGCCTGTAACTGGCACGGGGTGACAAGTGCCCTGTGCTGATAAGGGCTCTGCAAACAGCCGGGCCAGCGCCCACGTGGCACGGGGACCTGTCAATGATTAACCCAGCAGCTGCAGGGCACAGCAGCAGGCTGGGGACACGGCCACCCATGGGTGTCACAGCACCCAGAGACACACAGGGACCCACCAGGAGCCACATCCCATGGGATCAGGGTCAGCACCTCGGGGGGAGCATCTGGCAGAGGGTGACAAGCATGGAATGGGGCAGAGTGAGGCCAGCACAGACCCACACTGACAATGATCCTCACGCAGAACATGCAGGTAACGCACCCAGTGAATCAGAAAGCAAACAGACAACAAAAATCCAGAGGGCCATCACCTTCCTGCACTGGAAAAGTTTCCTCTTCCTGGAAATGTCATGACAGAACCTGTCTCCTTAAATCCCCACGCCCAGCCCCGCAGCCTGGAAAGGTTCACATGTTCTGAGGAGGCCACCACTAAGCCATGAACCAAAGGGTCAATCATTAACCCTGCGGAGACCCCCGGCCTCGCTGGAATGTGCCGCCGCTGCCGGTCCCCTCCGGAGCTCTGCTCAAAGGTTCACAGGCGCTCCTCTGCCCTGGCCACCAGCCCCAGGAGGCTCCGGCCGCCTTCCAGCATAGCGTTCCTCCAGTGCTAAACCCCAGCGAACACCTCTGTCACACAGCCCAGACGGGCTGGAACAGCATGTGCAAGAAAGGAAGTTGAGAAACAAGTAACCCCAACTTCCAGGGAGGCATTCCCATGCTCGGTTCATCTGGGATGTGTTTTGGGGAGCTGTTACTCCCTGTGGCTTGCCTTGGAGTACCATTGCTGCTGCAGCAGGACCAGCATGGGCACATCATGGGATGGGAAGACTGGCAGGAGAAATGGCATTGCAGCCCCCATGCCACTTCTAAAGCTTTTACATGCAAAAAAACAGCTCAGCTTTCATCCCTGGGCTCTGGCAATCCTCATCACCAAATCCAATGGGCAGAGGGATGGAGCAACATCTCTGCTGTGGGGCTGGGGGGAGGGAAGGAGACCCCCGTGTCAGGGGATGCTCTGCTGGGCCAGGGAGATGGGCCCTGGCACAGGGCACGAGTCCCACCACACCACAGGACCCCCCAGCTCCCCACACATCAGGGCCACAGTGACCCCTCCAAAGGCATTCCCTTCCCCACCGCCCTGCTGCCAGCACGCTGCCTGAATTTGGGGATGAAACTCCCACAGACACCGAATGCAAAAGCCCTTCCAAAGCCACACCGAGGGCAAAGGCAAATCCCAAACCCCTGCACCAGGCAAACTGTCTCAGGCTTTTCATGGGGTGATCACTTGAAGGAAGGAGATTTGGTTCTTCTCTCTGCTGGCAGTGATTTACCCTCGGCACCGCCCGCACCCCTCAGTGCAACTTCCCAGCTTGGTCCTTCTGCCCAAAGTCACACAGCAACCCCAGCACGCCCTCGGGGAAAGGGCGACCTTTCGTTCCCCCACTCACTTCAATTGACTTTGAGAACCTTCAAATCTTTTTGAAATTAGCACAAAACCAAAGGGAAGTACTGACGTGCCCTCGGGCACAACCACATTTTGTTCTCTTACGAAACTGAACCGCTGGCAGCCTGTCCTGTGAACACACACTGGGGTTTGGGCATTGGAGGCGATGCAGACAAGGAATGCTCAGCGGAAGCACGGCTGGATTTATGCAGTCAGTCCTTTATCAGAAAAGGATTTTTCGGAGGAAGTGCGAGCACATGGCGTGAACGCGAGCTGCTCCTCAGAAGCAGCTTTGATACCTGCTCTGTGCTGGGACTTCATGTTTTGTCACAGACAGAAAATACTGACAAGCTTCCAGGATAAGCGTGGGAGCTGATTTTTCCCCTGCAGGAATGGAGGGAGACTGATGGGGTCCGAGCTGATCCGTGGCCCCTGCTCCTGTTGGCACACCCGTGCCGAGGGTGGCCAGGGGCGGCTGCACAGCACCTCCCCAGCTGGGCTTTGGTGAGAATGCAAACAGAAAAAAGCACAGCCATTGATAAGAGTTCACGTATGCAAGTGGAAAAGAGTGTGGATTTCTGTCAAAAACTCACACTCCAAAACCCAGGGACTGTACAAAGGTCTTTAAGTAGAAGAGGCTCTGCTGCCCTCGGCACACGGAGCGTTTCAGAACGCAAACCACAAATCCAAACGCACAAAGAGCTGGTGTTTGAGCTCGGCACGATCAAACAGCCCCGGAGGAAGCAGCCTGTCACCTTGGCAGCACATTTCTCCCGAGCAGTGCTGGGTCACAGCGTGACGAATGACACACGCACGGCAAACCCACCCGGCCCTGCCAACGACAAAGGGCTCCAGAGGAGCTGATCCGCTGGAAACAAGTGCCTGTGGCACTGAAAGCCAGGACATTGAGCCCAACCTTGCCCACTGCAGGGAGCGGGCCTGATCTGGAGACTCCTGAGATCAGCACGGCTCCTCCAAGAACTCACCGACTCTCTGAAACAGATGGCAAATCCGTGTTTTTCCCAGCCACCGGGTTAGTTGTCACTAATTCCAGGTAGAGGAGGTGAGGAGGAGCCCTGGGAAAACGCAGGTGGCCCAAACCCCACATCCCTGCTGAACCCTGCTGGCAGCATGCGGGTCAGTGTGGCAGAGCCAGGAGCTGAACACACAAACCCAAACCCGGCAGCTCCAATGGCAGCAGCAAATTCTTGCCCCACACATGGCCATGACTCAGCCCAGGAATGACAGAGGGGGATCCAGTTATTGCACAAGGCTGTCAGGAGCTGTGTACCAGCTCCAAGCTTCTCATCCTCTCTGGCTGCAGCAGCAGGCACCTCATACAGGCACCGTGTCCATCCTGACACTGACACCGGTGCCGGAGCACGCACATCCCACCTGGCAGCATTCTGGTGCTGCTGGAGGCAGCGGGGCTGAGCAGCGTTCTCGGGAGCCACAGGTGAATTACAGAATCTCATTCAAGTTAGAAAAGCCCGCTGAGACCACCGAGCCCAACTGTTCCCCAGCACTGCCAAGGCCACCACTAAGCCATGTCCTCAAGTGTCATATCTACAGAGCTGTTAAATCCCTCCAGGAACAGTGATTCCACCACTACCTTGGGCAGCCTGTGCCAGGACTGGACAGTCCTTCCAGGGAAGAAATTGTTCCTAATACCCAACTAAACGTTCCCTGGCACAACTTGAGGCCACTGTATCCCTCTGTCACCTCCTGTCTCGTTACTTACTCCATTACACACAGAGCTGTAAGTGATTTCAGGAAGGGATTCTGCCATGCGTGTGCAGCACTCAGAGCACAGCCCAGCCCGAGCCAAGGAGCAAAGCCAGGAGGTTCAGCAGATCGCTGGATGCTCCCTCCCGAAACCCAGCTCCTCCTCTCCCCTCACAGCCCGCACCCAACCGCAGGTTCCCGGTTTACCTTCAGGCTGTGCCCCGTCCAGCCGCGCTCTCGGGGGACCTGTCGAGGGAGGGGGAGGAGAGCGGGATGCGGAGGAGGATGGAGGGTGCAGGGGGGACCCCGGTGCCCGGGCCGCCGCGGGCAGCGGGCGGGCTCGAGCAGTGCCAGCCGACACCGCGGCTGTTGTCGGTGTGAGCGCGGCAGGCGCGGCAGGTGCGGGGCTGTGCCGCGGGACCGCCCGCGATCCGCCCCCGGCCCCGGGATCCGCCTCCGCAGCCCCGGCACCGCCCGCCCCGGGACCCACCCGCCGCCCCCGGCCCCGGGCTGGAGGTGCGGGGGCTCCCCGGTACCGCCTCGGCCGCTGCCGCGACAGAGGAGGGACATGGAGATGCTGCGAGGGCTGGAACCCCTCTGCCATAGAGCCAGGCTGGGAGAGCTGGGAGCGTTCACCTGGAGAAGAGAAGGCTCCCAGGAGACCTCCGAGCCCCTTCCAGCGCCTAAAGAGAGCTGGAGAGGGACTTGGGACAAGGGATGGAGGGACAGAACAAGGGGGAATGGCTTCTCACTGGAAAAGACAAGGCTGAAGTGGGATATTGGGGTGAAATTCTTCCCTGTGAGGGTGGGGAGGCCCTGGCACAGGGTGCCCAGAGAAGCTGTGGCTGCCCCATCCCTGGAAGTGTCCAAGGCCAGGTTGGATGGGGCTTGGAGCAACCTGGGATAGGGGAAGGTGTCCCTCCATGGCAGAGGGTGGGCTGAGGTGAACTTTAAGGTCCCTTCGCACTCAAACCATTCTGTGACTCTGCGCCACGTGTGAAACCCAGCACAGCCCCAAACCCATCCATGTCCCACACTGCCCCAGGCTCCCGAGCCCCTCCAGCTCAACCACTCCCCTCCCTCACTCCCAGAGCGGCAGCAGCAACTGCAGGGCCTGGCCTGGCCCGACTGCAGGACAGGGGACACCAACAGCTGCCACCTCCCTGCAGGGCTGAGCTCCCGCGGGGATCCCTCGGGTTGTTCCCCCCACAAAGAGGCGCCCCAGGACAATTTCTGGACAGACCCCTGGCTGTCCCCAGCTCTCCCTGTCTGTCAGAGCCAGCGGATGGAACAGCTGGGGTGGAAGGTACAGGGAGGCATTGAGAAGAACAGTGGGGCTGCTCTCAGAGACTTGAGTGCCCAAAAACCCCCTTGCACTGCTCTGTACTCACTATTCCAATGGCACAGGGTGAGGAGGACCTTCTTCACAGCACACACACCTCACAACCTGGCTCTGGACCACAGGCTCCTGTCACACCAGAATGGCACAGCCACAGGTGATTTGCAAGAAGATGAGGAATGAGAGTGGGACAGGGTTTAGAATAGAGGGTTAAGAGGGGAAAACAATGCTTAAATGGACTTGGAGGAATTTTTTGTGAGCAATGAGTGTTGAAAGGGCTGGAGGTCAGGAAGCACCAGCCCGAGCATGTAGGAAGAGGCAGAGGAGGCAGAGGGTGAGATGAAGGGCAGGCAGCAATCTGGGGTGGGATGACCACAAAAGCAGGAGAGAGACCAGGTACATTGCAGGGATGCCAGAAACCAGCTTTCCTCTGGAAATCACTGCTTGGAGAGATGCCCAAGCTCCCAACATGGGAGAATCAAGTTAAAAAACAGGATTTTCCCCCATTGTTTTCAAAGTCTGAGAGGCACATCTCCTTCCTTCCTTCCCAAGCTCCTGACTCTCCTCCCACCAACCTCCCTCCTGCCTCTGCCCCGCTGCAGCCCCCCTGCCCTGGCCCTCACCACGGAGGGAAGGGACTCCAGCACAGACTGCTCAATGCGGCCCTTGTTGGCTACAAAGTCCTCCCGCAGCTTTGTGCGTGAGAGCCCCTCTCCAGCTGGAGCCGAGGGGCGGGCAGGGGGTGGCAGGGGGGTGACAGCAGGCAGCCGGTGCCCCCCGGGGTCAGCCCCAGCGAAGGGAGCAGCTGTGGATCTGGGGGGATCACTGGAAGGTCATTTAAGGGAGGAGTGAAGGGCTGGGAGCACCCGCGGGCAGAGGAGGGCTCGGGGGGATCCGGGTGTCAGGACCCAGCCCAGCTTTGGCCCCCACAAATCCCAACCCGCCCAGAGTGCAGCTCCCCGGCTCATGGGGAGGGGAGAAGAAGACACAGAGCACGAGCAAAGCCTCTGGAAACACGCTGGGCACCTTGGCGTGCTTAGCGACCCCCGAACCAGCACCCCAGGGATGGTTGTGTCACCCGGGTGGTCCCAGCACGGTGCCGGCCGCTGGAAAAGCGCCGGACTCGGAGATTTCGGGCATTTTTCCTCTCGTTCCTTGAAGCAGGAACAGGGAGGGTGTGGAGGCAGCGAGCAGGAAATCTCGCGGAGACGCTGAGCTGGAAGCAGGCGGCGGCGGGGGCAGAGCGGGGCGGCCGCTCCCAGGCGGGGTCGGGGGTCTCGGGACTCCCCACGAGCGACCCCCCTACGGCCCCACGGCGGCCTCTGCTCCCCCTGGCAAATGAAACCCCTCGGAAGAGTCACAGCGAGGAAACGGCACAAAAAAAGGACAAAAAGCTGCTCGGAATCCACGGGAAAAGCACCTTCGCTCCAGCTGAGAACCCCTGCAGAAGGGGGACCCACGCACCCGCGGCGGACACCTCCTGCACCAGCCCGCCACGGCCTTTTCACTGCTGCTCTTTCCCAACAACCAAAATAAACAGGGGGAAAAAAGGTTGCAGTCTTCTTTCAGGTATATAAATACAAACAGAGCCCAGAAGGGCACCCGTGGGCGATGGGGTGTGGGGCACGTGTGGCACTCACAGCTGCCAGGGGACTCCTGCTCTGCTCATTCACTATCCATGGCTCCTACTTTTCCACTGCTGTGGATGGAGATCAGGAGAAACTCGTGGTTTTTTCACCTGAAGGGTGTCACCTCCTGGCAGAGCTGTCTCACCAGGGTCTCTACTGGCACCCCTGCCCACCTTGGGATGCCCCATTTATTGCCCTGTCCAGACACCCTAGTGCAGAACATTTGGCTTTTCCCAATCCCCAGCCCTAAAAGCAGCACCCAGGTGCTGCCACTGCAGCTCTTCCAACCACGAGGTACCCAGCAAATCCCACAAGGACCCCCAGGCACACAGGGCATCCCCAACACCCCTGAAAATGGTGAATCTGCAGCACAGAGAGCCCAGAAACCACCTCTGCCCCATCCACCGGGAGCTTCCAGGACCACGGGGATGTTTCAGCGCTGGCCTCACACCGGCAGGAAGTGAGCAAACCAGCTCCAGCCACGAGGAGCAGGAGGATGGCTTCAGTATCCTTCATGAGAGGAAAATCAGGGGAAAGAGGTCGACTGGCACACCCGAAATGGCAGCTGGAGCCGTGTTGCCAGCTGCATGAATACAGCAGGCGGGATCTCAGCAGCGCCGAATTCCCCAGCTTCCAAAGGAGGAGGGCGAGAGGGAGGAAAAGAGAAGCTCAGAGACACACACACAACAGCATCATTCATGGGAGCCGGGTCTGTGCAACAAGGGTCCTGTGTCTGGCTCGGAGCTCCGGGCAATTAAAACAGCAGCCACAGATCTCGGAGAAACAGCAGGAATTTATCCGAGGAATCCGGATTATGTGGCCACTGCTGAAGCAGAGCAGAAAGCCCCCAGCTCCTGGAAGGCGAAACGCTGGCAAGTGATGAGCAATCAGCTCCATTATCCAACTGTTCCTGCCTCACCCACCCGGGTCAGAGCCTCCTCTCGCCACATCGGGGGTGGGGGCATTACTGCTGCTGGTCCTGCCTCCCAGACAGTCCCGCCGAGGGGAGGGTGAGCACCCCGGTCCCCAGCCCACACGTGGACCTGCCTGCAGCACGCAGAGGCAGTGGCTTCGTGCCTGTGAGTGAGGGCATGAGGGGCTCGGTGCTGCTGGGCTGCTCGGGGGGCACATGGCAAACCAAGCAGTCTGTGGTTCCAAAGATAAGGGCGGCGCTTTGCAAGTCCAGGAACGTGGTTTTCCAATCTGGTCCGTCCTTGGAAACACACACGGGGTTACCAGCACATGTGAAAAGAGACAGGATGCTGAGCAAGCTCTTGAAAATTTTCCTGGCAGGGCTGGCTTCTGGGAGCAACCACAGACCCTCCGGGAGACCCCAGAGAGGATCTGTGTGCTCTCTACTCTCATGTGGATGATCCCAAAACAACCTCCTGACACCTCTGTCCCCTGATCCGTGGGGCTACAACTTGCCTCATGTGCCAGCACTGAGCTGAGCAATGTCACCAGCACGGGGTCTGGCAGCAGGAGATCTTCAGAGAACTCCACTTCCCCCTCGCCTACAACAAACCAATCTTAACCTCTCATCCCTGAGGAACAGCCCCTGTCCACCCAGCGTGTTTTGGGCCATTCCTGAAGGGATCATTTATCAGCAGAAGGAATGAGTGTCTAACGTGGGTCTTGGGGCAGGTATGAGGTGGAATTGTTCACTAAGCATCACAGCCGATGGAGAGACCAGGCAGCGGCAGTTCCTCCTTCACACAACCCGAAATAAATGGCTTTCGAGATCATTACCCACACCCTGTTATCACAGGCATCTTTACAAGCCACATCAAACCCGGTTTAGCACTGGAGCTCCAAATGAACAAAAACTCCTTAAGCGTTTCACAGCCTTGACAAGATGACTGATACAAGCATCATTAAAACGTTATCAAACACAAAAGAATGCTCTTTTTTTGATGAAAAGCGGAAGTTCTTTTCATCTGACGGACCCTCGGACGGGTGATCTGCTCAGTGATCAGTCGGCTCAGGACAGTCCCCGCCTTGGCTTTGGGACGGGGATCACACAGACACGACAGTCGAGCGCGGCCCAGAACACCACCAAAATCGCTCGGCTTTGGAAGCAAAGCGGAGCCTGAGCCCCTCAGCCGCGTCCCCTGCCCGCGCTCTGCGTCCTCCGCAGTGACACTCACGGAGCCCACCCTGCGCCAGCCCCGTCCCTCGCCTCGCAGCAAACGCAACACCCTCGCTCTCGGCGCTGCCCCCGCAGCGCTCGCAGTCCCCGCAGCCCCGCACTCACCTGCCCGCCCGCGCCGTCCCCTCCCGCACGGAGCCGCGGCCGCAGCGCGGCGGAGCCGCAGCCCCAGGGAGCGCCCGGAGCTCCGGCGCGGAGCCGCGACCCCGGCCCCGTCCCGGCCACCCATCGCTGCGCTCCGGCGGCACGGGTGAGAGCCACGGCTCCTCCCCCGCCGGGATGCCGGCACGGGACCGGGGCCGCTCCCGGGGAACGCCCGCTTCCCTTCCGCCCGTTCCCCGCTCCCCCGGCCGCGCCTCCGGCCGAGGAAGCCTCTCGCCCCGGGGGCCGCTTCCCGCGCCGGCTCCCGCAGCATCGCCGGGACCCGGCTCAGCCCCTTCCCCCGGGGCCGGGCATCACCTGGGGCCGAGGCGAAGGTGATGCTGAGCCACGTGTTCCACGGGCATCCTCCGAACCTGAGTCAGCCCCGCTCCGCTGCCACCCCACGCCCGGGCGCGCTCGCTGCCGCCTCCGCTCCCGAGGGCGGGCGGGTGTTCAAAGCCCTGCGGACGCGCCGGGCTGGGCTCAGGGGCTCTTCATTAAGAGGAGAAGGAATGAACGTGATCAGACTGGCCTGCCAACACCTCACACTGCTTTTTCCCCATCTGACCTCTCAGGTTTTGTAAACAAACTCCCGTGAGCATCACACAGCCCCAGGAGGCTCCCACAGCCCCATGCCTGCTCCTGCTTCTGCCCAGGACAGAGAGGCTACGTCAGGCACAGAAAACATTACCCTCCTGTGCATGCTAAGGCCATTTGCATGTCAAAGTTCTGACCAGAGAAAAACCATTGCCCAGCCGAACCTTTCCACCAGTTTTCAGTGTATTTTCTCATAATTTCAGGGAAATGACCACACTCAGAACTTCCCTCTCGATCCTTTCAGTCTCATGCAAACCACACGAGGACACAGATAGAAATGTTCTTTCCTGCCTGCAGTTACTTTTCCAGTCAGTCTCAATCGCTCCTTGCTGCCATGGGAAAAGCTTGGCGACACTCCGGGCACGAGGTGGTAAAAGGGGCCTTTTCCCAGCTCATTCCCTGCACTTTCCACGTGCTCCACAGCTCACCAACACACAAAAACCTTCTCTCTAACCCAGGCTCTTCCTTTCTGGCCTTCAAAGAAAATCTCCCAACCTGTGAGCGGATCCTGCTGTCCAGAGGGGGGAATCTGTATTTTGTTAGCAACAGGAAACGGGAAAACTTCCAGCCCTGGAATTAAAGCCCAGAAGGAAGGAGCTGAGCTGGGGGAGGGGGCTCTGTCACTGCAGCAGTCGTCAGGGGGTCAGAGCTACACAGATTTTACAGGCAGAGGGGCACAAGAACAAGAACTGGTGATTCACCAGCCAAACCTAAACCCAGGAGGGCAGGGAAGAGGAAGGGGAAGGAGCAGCACAGAATCCCCTCATCACATGTCCCACCAAAACCGCAAATAATCACATTTGGTTCAGCTTTTTTACTTCCCACCTCTCCGACCCACACCCAACCCCATGACTGCCTTTTCCACCATGTAAGAGCAGCAGTTTCTCAACGAGCCCCAGAAGTGCCCAGAATGGGTCCCCGCTGCCACATTCAGCATCCCACTCACTCCACGGGTCCCCTCTGATCTCCCTGGCTCTGAGGGCAGCAGCACTGGTCCCTGCACACCCACAAATCCCAGGACAGCCCCTGGCCCCTCTCCCTTCCAGCATATTCAGACAATGACAAAACCAGACCCCAGTCTCTGTTTCTCCCCCCAAACCCAGGGACCCACATGCGTGGGCTCAGGTCAGGTGAGGAACGGGGGCCTCATGCTCAGGCCACAAACCCACCAAGCCTGTGCAGGAGATTTTTGTGTGAGGAGAGAAGAACAGCTCAGCTGTGACAACACATCAACAACAGCTAAATTTAGCAGGTTATTTTCGGTAATCCAGATGCTGGGTAAATACAACCTTATTATTTCATGCAGGGGCAAAAGTTCAGCCGAGTCCCTCGTGCTGCTTTTCCCTGTTAGTTCACCACATCCAGCCACAGGAGCCCACCCTGAAACGCTGCAATGTCACCACTGTCTGGCTGTGCTGGCAGGAGCCACCAGCTCTGTCCCTGTCCTTTAGCAGCAAGAGGAGCCACTGCTCCGTGACATGGGCAGAGCAGCCCCCGATCCCTTTTGGAGGGGCCTGGTGCTGCTGTTGGCAGGAGTTTATTCTGAGGACGCAGTTTTCAGGTGCATGGCCAGGCTGCAAGCCTTTCCTTTCTTCTCCAAGCTTTTCCTTTCTGCTCAGTCCAGAACAATACACAGGAAGTGAATGCTGGAGAGGAAGCAGAGGGTTAGGAAATCCATGGAAACCTGACCCAGCTGGGACTGTTCCAGTGCTTCGGTTTAGGGCTGTACAGGGGCTCTGTGTCCCACCCAGCCAAGGGTGCTGCCTGAGGGGACTGCAGGGTGGGCCAGGGCTGGGAGAGGGAGAGTATGGAGTCTTCACCTCCAAGAAGGCAGATGAAATCCAAGCTGTTTTCCACCATCACTGCTGCAGGAGCTGCCATGGCATATCCAGATATTTTAATGTCAGGGGAAAGTCACAGTGACCTCATCCAGCCGGTGTTCAGGGCAGGGGATGTGGCAGCACAACGATAGCTCCAAACAAGGGGCTGGGAATGGGTCTGTCCATGCCTGGAAAGCAGCTCAGGGAGTTTGCCAGGTGTACTGAAGGAGGAAAATCAGAGGCAAGCTCCTGGAATTGATGGAAGAGACACTTTGCCAAGAGCTTCTGGGATAAACCAGAACCAACTCCACCCTGCCTCATGTCACTGTGTCGGGAGCTGAGGTCCTCGTGCCACCCATCCAGAGACTGAAAATCATCACAAGGGAAGGGAATGGAGTCCCCCAGGCCCATGGACTGAATGCCCCCTTTGTCCGAGCACCTTCTGGGGACAATGAGTGAAGAGGGCAGCAGGCAGCTGCCCCGGCCCCTTCCCAGGGGAGGGCAAAACCCCCTGCAGGCTTGCTCCCTGTCCGGTGTAATCCATGGGAAAGGGAGAACTCCAGCCTGCCCCAGGCACTGTGCTGCTGCAGGTCACAGTGACACCAGGTGTCGTCATCACATCAAGTCTCAGGTGACAAATCCCACAGAACCTGTGCAGCTGCTCAGGACATGAGGCTCCTGCTCCTCCTGCCCCCAGAGCCCACGGCCACCCAGCATCCCTGCAGCAGCCAGAGCTGGGACAGGGACATGTGACAGGCAGGTGTCAGCTGGGGTCGTGTGAGTGTCTTTGAGCCTTCACCAGGAGAGACCTGGATTCTACAGGCAGTTTTAACAAAGGGGAAAACACCTATAACCATTCTTTGCCCCAAAATCCCAATCACAGTGCGATCCATAGGAGTCTTCCCTGCCCCTTCATTTCCACAGGGCTCTTTAACTCTTTTTAACAAGCTCTTGACATTTATGTTCTTAATCTCTCTGGTGCGAGGGCCAGAGACCACCCAAGATACCTCTGGGGCTCTCTCACAAAGCACCTTTTGTTACCCAGAGCTCTGCTGCGCTCTGGGCTCTCGCAGGCCAGACTCAGAGCTCACCTAAGCCTTGTGTGCACGAAAACAAGAGGCCCTCAGTGCATCACCCTTCAGGCAGGGCACTGCCTGGAGAGCCCCAGGCACATCCCATGGGCTCTCTGCACGGTGGGTTTCCCTTTTCATGGTGCCAGGGCTCCAGCCAGCAGTGTGGGCAGCTCTGACACCCGAGCTGCCACCCACGGGGCCTGTCCTGAGCCCTGTGCCCAAAGCAGCGGAGCCACCCTGGCTCCAGGTCCCTCCACTTCCAGGGCCACCAGAGCCAAAGGCTATGGGCCACCCCATGTAGGACAGGATAGGTTTGACTCTGGGGGTGTCACTGCACAAAGACCCCCACGGCACTGACCAGAGGGATGATGAAAGCCAGGACCCCTACTCACTGCCACAGCCCCGTCCCCATCCCTGCTTCCTGGCCCTGCTGGCACACACCCCCTCACACTCCTCCTCCTCTTGCTCCCACAGGCCATCCCTAGCCTCCCCAGCCCCTCACAGCACGGCAGCCCCAACCCCCAGCCTCTGCCCCCACCTTGGCAGAGGTTTGACCAGGGCAGCAGTGGCCATGCACAGCCTGGAGCTGCCCTGTGAGTCCCTCCTGCCCCACAGTCACGGGTGAGACACTCCAGTCACACAAAGCTGAGGGGCTCCAAGCCAGGGGTGACCTTCCTGCCCATGGCACCGCCAAGGCTCTGGAGCTCCCCATGGGATTATCTGCTGAGCACAAAGCTGTTCACCAAAAAGACAAGAGGAACTGAAGAGGAACCAAGGCCCCTTTGCAAATATATCCCCTTGAAAATAACAGTTCTGGGGAAAAATCACACTGCTGGCTGAAGAACCCAGCAAGGTGACATTCCTCTTCCCCTGCCCACCCCACAGCAAGGGCACTCCTGCCCCAAAAACTATTGCTGCAGCTTACCTGCATCTTTTTTATCTTCTAGCAACGTGAATTTCTGTGAAAAGAAAGAAAGAAAGAAAAAAAAAAAAAGAAATAATTTTTTAAATAATTTTGATTCTCACATTTGTGGACTGCTTCCCCTCACATCTGGGCTCGGTCCCTGCTCCAGCCTCCCCTCTGCCCAGCAGTGACCTGAGACCAGCATCGGAGCTGGGCCCAGCAATGCTGCTCCAGCTCCCAGGACAAGCAGGGCCCTGGCAAAGGCTTTGCCCAAGGGCATCAGCCCCACTGGTTTCAAAACACCATGGCCAGTCCCAAGGGCCATGAGCACTGGGCAAACACGGCGTGCCCAGCACGCACCCAGCACCGCGGCTCCCGAGGAAAGCCAAGGGAAAGGGGATTCACAGCAGCACTTGGGAGACAGCAGCAATTTGCAGAGGTGGAGGAGCAGCAGAAGGTCCCCATTCCTGGTCCTGAGGTAAGCACAGAGCCCAGGACACTCCCCAGTCTCTCTCTGGGTGCAGCTGAGTCCCTCCAGTGCTGCGGGCCAGAGGTGCCGGCGGGATCGCTGCAGGAATGTGCCGCGCTGCTGAGCCGGGCTTTCCCACGGACCCCCGGGACCCCTCTTCCTGCCGGGGCAGCAGGGCTCAGGATGACCCAGGGAAAACAGGCTTAACTGCGTCCCTGCTGCTGTGGTTCCTGCAGCACTGCCTGCCCAAGGGGTGCCATCGCCAGGGCTGGAGTCATCGCTGCCACCTCACAGCGTGCCCGTGTCCGCAGGGGAGCTCACCCGGCTCCTCTGATCCTTTGGCATTGCCCAGTCTGTCCCCACACCTTCCTTTTCCCACAAAATCTTCCACCAGACACAGCTCCACCTCATTTAACCTGGAAAGCTTTAATCCCACAGACAGAGCCCAGCACGTTTCTCCCTCTTCAAGAAATTCCTCAGCAAGGAAGGTGAGAATTCCTCGCCTGTTCGTGGTGAGCAGCTGAGCAGCACTGGCACGGGGAGGAGAGCAGGGCTGGGCTGAAACAGAAGCCTCAGCCTCACGAGAGGCCACTGGTGTCCACGGAAGGCAACCAGGAGGGTGGTGACCTGGCCAGCTGGGCCAAAGGACCCCATGTTGGGCCAAAGACATGGGCTGAAGCCAGTGGTCTGCCGGGTGCTTCCAAGGGGGCTGAAACTCACAGGGACCAGAGCCTGTGTGGGCCAGGCTGGAGCCATCCCAAGCTGCAGCTCTGCTGGTGGCAATGCAGGACCCGGTGTCCCTCTCCGTGCCAGCACCAGGACGATGGCAATGCCGACACGCAGCACGCAGGGACGAGCAGGGTTAATGAGGACAGCTAAGCTCTCCAGAGACAGCAGGGACGAGACAGCAGGGACAAGACAGCCACTAATATTACCAATGAATTTCACAAATGTCATTTTTAGACTCAACTATTTTAAGCATTGCAGTGAAAGCCCGGGGGACAGCGTGCATTCCACATCCATTTCACCGCAGCGGATCCACTCACCCAGCACAGCCCGGTGCACAGCACTGCCTGTGAAGGGATTTTACCACTTTTTCCAGCCTGAAACTCCCAAAATCCACACTAACACTCCACTAGCTCCCCAGCTCACCTCCCACCACACTGCATGGGCTGGGACACAATAAACCAACAGTCATCAGGAGCAGGCAGGGAGAGCCGCTTGTCATTAAGGTGACAGATGAAGAATTAAATCCTAATGAAGAATCTCAGATGCCACACCATGAGAACTGCTGCTGCAGGAAATGAAAAGCTGGGGGCTCTTGGCCTCGCTGCTCCTTTGTCACCCTGCTCACAGCTGCCCTGACCCTCCAGGTTTGCCGTGGTCCCACAGCCACGCCAGCAGCGACCTGAGCTTCTGGGTTTGGAAGGATGTCCCATTCTGGCCACACCACACAAGCAGGCACGGCAGGACCCTCTTGGCATGTGCTGACCACCTCGGGGGGCTGAGGGTGCACACACACACACACACACACACACACACACACACACACACACACACAGACACACAGACGCTGAGTCCAGCTCGCTGGGTACAGCACCCTGCCCGCCCAGGGCTGCCAGTGCCGGACACGGTGACCCTGTAAAGGGCAGCGGGCGAGCTCAAGGCACAGGGACAGCACACCCACACACGGCCCAGCCAAAATTAACACCTCTCACAAGCACGTGGGGCACGGGCACGACACCCCCCTGAGCAGACACCCTGAGCAAGCCGAGCCCCACCGGGAACGCCTCCCCAGCGTCCCTTCCAGAGGCTTCCCCTGAAACTGGAGGGTGTCAGGGACGGACACCGTGGAGCAGCGCTGCCTTACCTTGGCTCTTTTGAAGCAAGCCCAGAAGAAATCCAGCAATGGCATGATGTGCGGTCGGGGCCCGGCAGACCCCCCTAGACCGCAGCGATTCCCCCGGCCCTGGGGAGAGCCCCTCCCGGCACCCCCATGGCAGCGCTGCGGCCGCGGCAGCGGAGCCGGGCAGAGCCCAGTGCGGGCAGCAGCGGCCGGGCGGAGGGAGGAGCAGGAGGCAGCCGCGGAGGCGGGCCAGCATTCAAACCCTGCTCCGTTATTCAGTTGGTTGGGAACGGGCTTGGACGCGATTGAAATTCCCTGAAGATTGCGAGTTTTAAACAGCTCCAGGCTTTCCTTCCTGCCTGGAACGCAGCGAGCCGCTCCCGTTCCCAGGCGGTGGGAAGGGGCGACGGGCGACGGACGCTCCGGAGCAGCAGAAGGGGGAGTTTGGCTGTCACAGGCACACGTAGGACGTTAGAAACCCAAACCCTGGATGGTTCAGATTGTCACTCCCTCCTGCCCAAGCTGACTGGCAGCTCCTGCTGCTCTCCTCTGCAAGGGACAAGGTGTACCCAGCCATGGTGCCATCCCTGGTGCTCAGGTGCTGCTGGCCTCGCCGCGGGCACAGGGGCACCCAGGCTCACCAGGGGCACCCAGGCTCACCACGGCCACCCTCCTGACAGAGCAGGGGCACCCAGGGCCAGCCTGCTGGTGGGACCTCGGCGGGGAGAACAACACAGCGGAATCTCCCCATCCATCAAATACGGCTGAGCCCTTCCCTCCAGCTATTCACAGCTCCTTTTCTGCCTTCTGCAAACATCATTCGTTCACAAGCGCCACAATAAAAGGTCACTTCACAAGTATTTGTGCCAGCCCCCGGGTCAGGATTCTTCTTGCAGGCACATAAGAACACCCCACAAACTGATGATTTGTGTCACCAGCTCGGAAGGAGCCAGGGGGAGCGGATCCACAGTGATGCCTGGACTCGGCCCTGCTCCCACAGGAGCCTCGGTGGCTGTCACCCACCCTGGACTGGCATCAGACTCTCCAGTGGTATCACTCCTGCCCACCACCCATCTCGGGCTGGTGTCAGCTCCACTCTGACAGGACCTGTGGCTGGAACACAAGCCAGAGCACAGGGGTTCTGCTCGGGATGTCTGTACCCAAACCCCAGCAGTTGGTGCTTGTGGCAGCTGTGTCCAGTGCCGCGTGTCAGACAGGGCAGGCCAGGATGGGCTGCTGGGGCCCCAGGCACAAGGATAAGGGGGTTAAGGCAAGGACAAAAGCACGGCAGGCCATGGCACAGCAGAGCTGGAGCAGGTGCACCTGCCTGGAGAGGATGGCGTGAGGCACTGCCAACACTGCAGCATCCAGCAGATCTGACCAGCACCCAGGGCCCTGGATTGGCACTGGCACTGCCCTGGTGGCACCGGCACAGCTCTGCCATGGCCCCGGCAGCAGCTCAGAGCCAGCATCAGTCCCAGAGCCGGCTCCAGCTGCCTCCTTCCATCTCCCCCTCACTCATTCCTCAGCAGCCTCTGGCACCGCTCCCGGCCCTGGCACCAGCTGCAGCTCCTCACCCTGTCCCCTGCCTTACTGGTGTTACTGGGCCAGCGCAGCAGGGCTGGGGACACCAAGGTACAGCACAGGCTTTGTACATCAATCCCTTTTCTGCTCCTTTAAAAACCCAGGACTGGGAAGGCAGTCTCACCTCTACATCACGTTGCCCACCGGGGTCACTTTTCCTAGCAAGGATTTTCCCCAGAGGATTTAAAGCCCAACGCAGTTGCCTGACAGCTGCCCACCCTCCATAACTCACACACCGCTGCCTCAAGGGCTTGCAAACCCCAAGGTTTTGGGGTTTTTACCTCAAGAACTTGCAAATAGTCCCCTGCTGGGGCACTGCCCAGTGTCAGACATCCCCATTCAGGTCACTGGGCACTGCTGCCATAGGGCTGAGGCTGCCAGGGGACCACCACCACCGCCAGGACATAGAAAGGCACTGCCAGCACAGGATTCTGCAAAAGGCTCTGCCATCGTCACTCTGGGCAGTCCAAGGAGACTCTTCAATGCTTCTGCAGGCTCTGGGGCATCTGGGCCTGGGCTGGGGCTGAAGGCAGCTCTCACAGGAGGGACTGTCCCTTCAGAGAGGGTGGCACTGCCAGGCTTGGTGGCACTGGGCTCCTCCTCCCATCAGGGGCTCACCCTTCAGCACCGTGCGTTGCTCTGGAGTGGGGCAGGCACCTGCCTCCTCCAGCTGGCACAGGCAGCACACTGAAGGGCAGACAGACACCCTACCACCCATCCATCCGTCTGTCCATCCATACACCAGGCCCTCAGGACAGGCTGGGGGAGGTTTCTGTCCTGTCCCAAACCTGGCAAGCCCTTGCAGGCAGGGGGCCAGCCCTGCTGCTTCAGCCATAACCCTGCCAGGACCCAGAGAATTGCTCCTGCCAGGACCCAGAGAATTGCCCCTGCCAGGACCCACTCGCTCCAGTGGCATCGGGTCCTTCTCCCACTTCCTCCGAAAGCCAAAAGAGCCAAGCCAGCACAAATAGAAGCAGGCTGTCTCCTTCCCAGGCCTGGGAGACAAACCACAGCGGTTTCTGCATACTTGTGTAGCTTCTTCCTACCCGGTCATCCCAAAAGCATTCCAGTAATGCTGCATCTTGGATCCTTCCTCGGCGTGCCAGGACACTGTCCTCAGCAGGAATAGCTCCTGGGGACTGGGTCCGTGGGGAAGTGGCAGGAGCTGTGCACACCAAATGTGTATTTCTGCTGAGTGGCGCAGACCCCACTGCTGCATTTGGCTCTTTCCAAAATTCCTAACGTGCTCACTCTGCAGACAGCTTCAGGAAAAGCAAAGCAGCATCCATTCATTCTATATATAAATATATGTGTGTGTATCACTCTCCTCCTCAGACCCTGTGAGAACCCATTTTAAATTTGATTTTAAGAGGCTGATTCTAAGGAAAACATCACCCTGTAGACATTCACTAAGAGCTTCCCACTGCTGCCCACAGTGCCCCGAGCTGGGACGGACACCAGCATGTCCCCAACAAGCCCCAGCACTGCCACACGCACCCCACGTTCTCCGAAAGTCACGGGACAGGGCCGGTATTTTGGAGGACAGGTACAGCCTCTTCCCACAACAGATCATTCCCTGCAGGATCCCGTGTCCCCACGGCCGGGGCTATTTCTGTCCAGGGATGAGCTATTGCTGTCCCGGCTGTCGCCCAGGCTCGGTGACAGCTCGGGCTGGTGGCGGCCAGGCCGTGTCCCCGCAGCACAGGGGAGCGTGCAGGGTGTGAGCGGGGTCTCCCCTCGGCCAGCCCAGCCCCGGGCCGGCGGCACACGGAGATTTTCCACCTCGCCGCTGTGCACAGGCATTTCCCGAGGCCGGGAAGGGCGCAGCTCTCGCCGAGCTGGCGTTTCCCCATTAGCATAGCTGGAACAGGGACCCTTTTCTTCTTCCGACGCCGGACTCGGGGCGGGTGCTGGCGGTGCCGGGGCTGTGACACCACGAGGGCGCTGAGAGTGGGACGGGGGGAGGGAGAACACGGGGGACCTGCAGCCCCCGGGGAGGCAGAGAGGCCAAGGGCAGGGCTGAAACCCCTGTGTGCCCCCGAGCGAGGGGCTGCGGGGCTGTGCCCGGGAAGGAACCCCATGGAACCCCATGGAACCCCACAGCTCCCCAGGACCGGGGCTCCACTGCGGGGCCATCCCCGTCCAGACCTCAGCTACAGCCCAAGAGCCAAATGTCCCTGCTGCCACCAAAGAGGCACCACCACGGCCAGAAAAAGAAGCCAGCTGAGAGATGCGAGTGCCCAAGGGCCGCAGAAGACATTCCCCAGCTCCCCACAGCTGTCCCATGCCACCGAGTGAGCCCCCCGCTCGCTTGCCACTGCTGCTTCTCCATTAAAAAGTTCCTCCTTTAAGGTAATCCCGATGTGCTCCAGTCTCCAGTGGCTCCCAGGTGGGAAGTGCTGGGCATGGACACTGCTGGCGAGGGTGCAGAACACACGGGGCTGTCAGGATGCCACACAAGCCACAGGCTGCACCGGAGCCCCAGCGCTGAGGGAAAGCTTCTCTCTGGGATGGACAATTAAGCAATTACTTAATCCCCACGTGCAGCTCCCGCGGCAGAAGGAAGCGCTGGGGTGAGCAGGGCAGTGCCCGAGAGCCTGCTGGGGCCAAAGGCATCAATCCCCCGACCCCACAGGGGTGGAGCAGCCAGCCAGTCCCATGGCATCCCCTCAGCACGTCCCAGGGGCTGAGGCAGCGCAGTGGGATGTCCCCTCTCCCAGCACTGGTGGCCCTTGTACCCTGCTGATGCTTCACCCTCCAACATCAGTGACGCTTTTGCTTAGCCCAGACCTGCACTGGACTCCCAGGGACAACCCGAGGGCTTGTGGCCTCAGCCAGGAAGGCCCCTGTGCTCCCTGTCCCCAGAGGGGTCCTGGCACAGCTGGGTCTGTGCATTTCCCCACACAGGATGCTCCAGTTTGCAAAGACCAGCGACAGAATTCACAAACACCGACTGATTTAGCATACACACGAAAGCCAAACAAACTTTGCAGCTGGCTAATCCTCACAGACTGGCAAAACTTCCCGGTTTCACTGAAAAAAAACCAGTCCATGATGGTTTTGGGGAATTTCTGCTGCACCAGCTGAGGGGTTCTCCTGCCCCCATTCCCAGAGCCAGAAAGCTTGGGGAGTTCAACAGGGGCCTGGGGCTGTGCTCATCATGGGGCTATTTAAATGCACTTTAAAAGAGCATAACTGATGTGGTGACATTTTTGAGATACTGTAGACAAGCTACACAAATTACAAATAGACCCAAGCGATACAGAAGGAAACTGAGGTTTTTTGAGAGCCGTATTCCCATTCAATTTTGACTCCATTTGTACTCAAGCGCCCAAGAGTTACTGTCTGGGGGTGTCTACAGAGACTCCCATGCAGGACAGAACTCCAGCAAAAACACGCTGCTGCTGCTCTCTAGTTCTCTTCAAGATGCCTTCGTGCGAGCAAGAAGCATAAATCAGGCTGCATTTTTAAGCACAAAAGGGGACATAAGCAGAATGCTCACCAGGCAGTTTTTCCTTCCCCTGGGAATAGCACTGAGCCGCTGGAGCCTGGCTGGGACATTAATCCTGGGACATTAATCCCCTGCCCCCAAGGCAGGCACCAGAGCAGCCCAAGGAATTGCAGCAGCTCTTATTATTAGCAGCAGCAGGGAGGCTCCCGTGGCAAAATGCCCGAGCGTGGCACGGGGCGGGCTGGCAGCACACGTGTTACTGACCCTCACACACTCACCCTCACCTCCCCCTCGTACCTGCCACTGACAGAACAATCAGCAGCTAAAAAACAACCACAGGCAGCAGGGGCACCTCCTCCTCTGGCTGCCACAATGAAATGCCATGTACTGAACTGCATCTGAGCTCCTTGGGTATTTTTGCACATAGTTCTGGTGACAGCTGTTGTCTGGGGAGGATCCCAGCCCTAATTCTGGCCGAGGGTTGGGATTAAGTCCCAGGACAGAGGAATCTCGTCAGGTGCAGTGCTGGCTCCCTGCAGGGCAGGTGTCTGCAAGCTGAATCCCTGGCATGAGTCCACACCAGCCTCCTCTCACTCGTGGAGGGTTGGGCCATTCATGTACCAAGTTTCCCACACCCAAATCCAGAGGTAAACCCTGTCCAGTGCAGATTCTTGGGCAGGACTGGGGACACAGCATCAGGACTGGGACACAGGATGGGGGACTCGACAGCTCCTGGGTGCCAACAGTCAAATCCCCTGATGGCTCCAAGCCTGCAGCCCCAGAGCAGGTGGGAGCATGGAGGTGACAGGACCCAAGGGTTTCTGCAAGCCACCAGTGCCCAGTTTGTCACACTCCAGCACTCTGGAGGATTGCCAGCATGACCCACTGCTTGGCTCCACCACAGTGCAGAGACCAGTGGCCAGGAGATCCTCCCCAGTTGTCCTCAAGAGCCTGGGGTTGCTGCCAAACCCTACCAGAGCCAGGCTGCGGGCACCGTGGAAGCTCAGGGCACGGGCAGGCAGCAGCAGTGGGGGCTGCCAGGGACACGCTGCTCTTCCCTGTCAGGAGCATCAGAGCAGGATTTACAGCAAGCCAGCATCAGGCACATCTTCTCTTGGCACCTGCTCACTCAAAACCACTGCCCAAAGATGTCCTTTCCTTCAGGCAGGGACAAGGAGAGGCGTTCCATGCTCAGGGACAACAAGTGCCCATCCCGTGCCCATCCCGTGCCCCTGGCCACCACACCCCAGGGTATTTCCAGTCTGGATGGGAGCCACTCTCCATTGCCAGCCTCCTTTGGGGACGCCAGGAAAGGCTCTGAGGCAGCTTCAGAAAACCCTTCATGCCAACCCTCACACACACAAAGCCTCATTATGTGACAGCGAATTCTTTTCACCCCCTGTGGCCACGGGGGCTGCCAGGCTCGTCCCAGAGAGGGATCCTGCTCCCAGCCCCGTGCCACAGGGCTGAGCTGCAGCCACGTGCTTCCCCACTCCAAAGGGAATCAAGAGGCAGAAGAGGTTTTTCGGGGACAGATCCTGGCTGCAGGCAGGGTGCAGACTGAGCTGCCCCCACACCCTGTGCTGGGCTGTCTCAGGCTTCTGTTCCTGCTGCTGGGAAGGATTCCAAAGCCCTGAGAAAGAAGAGGCAACAGCCCCAGCCCAGATCTCAGCCCCATGGGTTTTGCTAAGGGAGGGCTGAGTTATGGGGAGAGGAAGGTTTTAAATCAGTGCCCAGGATAAATAATTGCATGTTCTGTTTATGATCCTGAGACAGCGACACAAAACACCAGAAGAAGACTTGAAAAAAACCAGAAAACACAATCCTGGTGAAATCCAGCAGTTCTTGCTGAGCTCTGAAATTCACCCTCTGCATTTCTCCTGTGGATATCAATAAGCTTATCAGGCTCCTGCCTTGCAGCAGCAGCAGCAGCTGTGGGAAGCACAGAGATAAGGATGAGGAAGCACCAGAACAGCCATGGGGTCGAGGCTGCTCCAATGGCTCCATTGGTCCCCATGGTTGCTCTGCTCCAAGGGCTCCGGAGCCTGGAGCTCTCTGCAACCAAAATAACCAGGACCAGAGGTCTCAAGGGCCACTATGTTCACACAAATTTCTCATAGGCACAGGGACTCAAAGGGGGGACAGAAATGTCCTGGGATCCAACAGGTTGCACAAGGAGCACAGACACTGCAGTGAGGGAGCCCAGCCAGGAGCCTGCGGGTCCACAGGCACAGGAGGAGCTGAGAGAAAAGCCCACAATGCCCAGACCAAACGCAGAAGAAAACAGCCAGTGCCAATTCCCCTGGCCAGGGTGGCTTGTCCTCCCTGCAGGGCCTTGGGGGAACACATTCTGCCCTCAGCTCCTACACACTCCCTGCTCCGCTTGGCCACTGCCCCAGGGTGAACAGAAATCCAGTTCCTATTTGGGTAGAAACCCCTCAGGGTAGTAAGATCAACTGTTAAAGGATATAAAGACAATTTAACTGGATTTGAAGTGCACATCACCAGCCTGAAGCAGGAGTTTAGAGTAAAAGAGAAGAAAAAGCCTCCGTGTCTGCCAGAGCATCCCAACCTCAGGACCAGCTGGGCACCTTGAGGGAGCAGGGAATGGGGCACAGGGAACAGGCACCCACAGACAGCACATGAAACACTTACCAGCTGGCCAGGACACATCTTCACTTCCCCAGGAGACACAGAGAAGGCATTAACCTCATCTTGCTCCCAGTCCAGGGCATTGTGGGCTCTCCCCAGGCCTGCCCTGAGCAGCCCCATCAGTTCTGTTTCGTTGTGCCTGAGCACGTGCCCAGGCTTTGTCTGGGAATGTTCATCAAAGGCCAACACTTCACTGTTGCTGAAAAATTTATTGTGGCCTGCAGCATCCCCACTGTGCCCTGCAGGTCCCTGTGGGAGGCTGATAAATCTTGATTGGTGCCTCCTGGTTCTCCTGGGAAAAGATCCCCACAGGGACAGCAAGGATTTGTCATGGATCAGCTCATAACCAGGCTCATCCTCAGGGCTGCACTCGCTGCTCCTCGGACAGAGGAAGATGTTGACACCTTCCTCATCTTCAGCTGACAAGGAAGAGTGCAGGGTCAGGAGCTTGTCATGCTGGCCTGGGAACACTGGTGGCTTTGCTGGGTGCTCAGCACTCCTTGGCTCCATCGTCCATGGATGGAACCCTCACCGCCACTGGCAAAGCTGGCAATGCAAAACCATAACTCATTAGCAAGGACCACAGAGGAGACGACATTTATTTTGCTTTTCCTCGTTTTCCTTTCTGTTGCATTTGATTAGAAAGGAGTGTTGTGGTCCTTACTCCAGGAATGTCCATGCTCTCCTCACCAGGGCATGCAGACCCATGGTTACAGCTCAACCAGATGGGTTTGTATTCTTCACTTCTCCCTTAAAACACCAAACTCCCTCTATACTTTCAGAGGAGGCTGTGCTTCACATGGTGCCCTTTGCATTGCTGGCAATGCAGAGCTGGGGGAAGAGGGGAGGTTGGAGGGAGCTCGTTGGGATGGATTTCAGGTGCTGTCTGAGATGTGTTTCAGGCTCCTGGGAGGAGCTGGGGCTGAGCCTTCTGCACAGGCAGGGCAAGTTTGGCTGAGGCAGGGAATTGCTCTGTCTCCTTGGGAAAAACAGAGTTCCCAGGTGGCAGGACCCTGCCTGCCCACGTGCCTCACTCTCCCCAAGGCTCCAGTGATGCTCCCTTGCCTCCATCAGCAGCACAAACAGCAGCTCCTCAGACACAGAGAGCTCAGAACACAGATGTGCCGAGGTACCAGGCGTGGGGAAGCCGTGGCACTCCAGAAAACCTGCCCTGTTCCCTTCCCTGAAACGTGGGCAGAGAGGACAAGGTTCAGGGAGGTTAACTGGGGCAGGAACACCAAACCCGTCCTTCCTGCATTAGGAAGTGCACTTATTATTGCATTTTACTGCAACCAGGATTCGGAATAAATAGAGCAAACCTTCACTCCTGTCTCTCAGAGACCCTGAGCCCCCCAGCACAGGCATTTCCCCCGACAAGGTGACAGCAGAGCAATGCAGTGACCCTTTGTGTCTGTCCCAGCAGCTGCCCCCGGCGCTGGGCTGTCACCCCTGCCCTCGGTGACGCTCTCCCCACACCTCCACTGAGGAACCCTCTGTGCTGGGCACAGCCTGTCCCGTCCCACCCGTCACTGCCCTTGCACGGAGTACCTGCGATGTGGAGCTTCAGCAGCCTCCAGCCTGACTTCCAGCTCCTGCAGCCATGTCAGCCAGCTTCCCCGCCAGGAAAGCCAAAGGTCAGGAATCAGGTTCACAGTCCCAGCTGTCAACAGCTGCACTGTGTGAGTTACTTCCTGATTTTACTGGGAAGGCCCTTCCTTCCACTGTCACCTACCCTATCATTTGCCCTAGGGTAGAATTCAGCATGCAGAATATTTGCCTTAAAAGATTCGCTTTGGGGACAAAAATGCTAAATTCGAGCTTTGTCCAAGCGAAGCGTGACTACAAAGCCCAGAGCTGCACTTGGGAACACCTCCTTTGAGCAGAAGCGTTATCTTTCCAGAACTGGCAAAATGTCTTAGGTTTTTTTGTTTGTTTGGTTGGTTTGTTTTTTTTTTTAAGAAATGCCCCTTGTTGAATGAAAGTGTTTTTGCCCAGATGCTCCCCGGCGGCGCCAGAAACCACGGGGAGGTGAAAACTAAGCTGCAAGAAGCTGCCGGGGACGGCGCGGTCCTGCCGCCCTCTGGTGACCAGCGGGCCGTGGTGGCCTTCTCCAGCCCCGCAGCCCATGCCCGGCACAGGGGCAGCGTGTCCCTGCTGCCACCAGCTCCGGGACAAGGCTCCCCAGCCAGGGTCGTGTCACGGATGTCCTCATTGTCAGCCCAGAGCACAGCGCGAGAGCACGGACAAACTCCCGGCCACCGCCTCAAGTCCTGGTGTAGCTCAGGGTTGGGTTTAATTGTCCTTGGTTCATTAGTCAGAGCAGGAATGGGGGTTAATTGTGATTGGTTCATTAGCCAGTCAGAGATGGGGCTTAATATCCGTTCCCCCATCAGGCTCCTTCCTAACGAGGTTTCTGCCCCCATCGCCCCCGCCTCGTTCAGCCCCGAGCCCTGGCCAGCACCGCTGGGGCACACGCGGGTCCCTTGGATGGCTCCTGAGACCTCCTGGCCCTGAAGCCACTGGAGCCCCGATTTTGGGGTACACCAGCACCACTGCCCCTTCCCCGAGCAGTTTGAGCACTGGCAAGATCCCAGCCTGGGCAGGGCGATCTCCGAGCTCAGTTCCAGGGACTCTGGCACGTGTGGCCCATGTGTCCTGCTCTCCGTGTCTGGCCAGGGGACACGAGGGTGGGGACTGGGGAGCTTCGCCCCTCCTGCCCCAGCCAGGCCAGGGAAGCTCCTGGTACCGCAGGTGCCACAGGTACAGAAAGCACAGAGCTTCCATCTATGTCACACTGCCCACGTGGCTTTCCACCTGCTCGAAGTTTTCAAGTTAAATCAAAGAGATTATTTTCCTTTTTATTGGTATTAAATAGATAAAAATTAAACACATACAACAACTTCTGCTGATCAACAGTATTAAAAAAGTCCTACTAGGAAAGAAAGCCTGGTTTGTGCATTGGAAAATCAGCCATTTCTCTGCAGAACAGTTCAAACACTCCATTAAAGGCAACACAGCTGCTTCTCCTTGTCTCCCTTCCCCAGCAGCTTTTAACAAGGAAAAGCTTTTCCCCTTGAAAAACACCACAGTTCTTACCAGAGACATTTCCAGCACAAATGAAACCTCTCCGTTGTGGTGAGGGGGTCACTCCCCTGCAGGGCCCTTGGGAGGGATGAGCTGCACACCTGGCTGGACAGGATGAGGGACATTCAGGGAGCACTCAGCACTCTCAGGTGACACCAGCACTTTGAAGGACTATTGATCAGCTGCATTAATTCTAGGCATCTGCAAATATCAAACAAGCTCGAGGCATTTTGTTTCCCTGAACCAAAATGGTTTGGTTGTGTTTAATGTCCCGTTGGTTTTGGCACCACCCGCTCATGGAGGGACAACTGGTCCTGTCACAGCAGGGGCTCTGCAGAACCTCCAGGGGTGGCTGAGGAACAAACCCCAGTTTGGGCTTTTGGACTTTCTGAAGCCACGTAAAAAAATTCAAAATATTACTGGATCAATTAAATGCTACTCCAATTATCCTTCAGACAGAACAGCAGCTCAAGTCACACGACCCAGAGACAATCCAAGGATTACTTTGAAAGTGTGGTTAAATTCTTGTAGGAAAGAAAGATTTGGCTCAAGGAATTTCACCATAGCCATCAACAGCTTTACCATCCACTTCCCTTGAGTACTTCTCTTCAGCTTCATAAAGCTGAACTAACATTTAAACGAACGAGAAACTGCACACTTAAAAACCACATTCCATACCAGCAATAATTTAATGGAAGCTTAAAAATTCCCCTTTCCATGGTTCCCATGTCCACGACCTGCCACAGCTCCCCTCCAGCTCTTGGTGCCACAGCCAGGCACTGCCACACATAGCAGCTCGTTATCCACAAATGCAAAAATGAACTTTTAATCTGAAATTCAGCAACTTCCATCCCAACTCCCACCCACCGCCAGTGTTTACAGCACAGACTGATCTTGCACACAGAACTAGAAATTAGGCACATTCACACCTCAGCAGAACCCACAGACCTCAGTTTCAGTCTGCACAAATGTAGAAAAAAGGACATTTTACAGCAGCTTTTTCACTCCAGATATTTCATGGATTGCTGACTGAGAACAAGACAACAGGAATAATTTCTGTACAGTTCCAAAAGCAAGTCCCAGCTCCCAGTATCTGTGCCAGAATACACCTGACTCTTGCACACTGTTCCCAGGAGAGGCACATGATGCACCTGCAGTGACTGGAGAAGCCCCCTCCCTTTTATTAAAGTATTAAGCACAACTAAAATCCCACAAACCAACCCACAGAACAGTGTCTGACATCTCATGGAAAGTACAAGGAACAAAATGCACATTTGCACACATTTCTTTGCTGTCCCTGTGAACAACCAAAGGAACAGTCACACAGAGGCAGGTGAGAGCAGAACTCACATCCTGCTTCAGAGCAGCCACCACCTCTAGCACCATTTACTTCCCTTCCTTCAAGCTGTTTTAACACTTTGGGGCCCAAGCCCTGGTTTGGTTTTTCAGATCTGAACAGCCTATGCAGTAAAACTTCAACTTCCTGCACAGAACCCCTTCTTTTTATCACACATGTACATTCATGGTACTTTCCAGGGAATTCTCTCTTCCCAAAGGCAGAGTGAGAACCCAGTCCCTGCTATAAGGCAGTCTCAGCATTTCTGCAGGACTCTGAGCTCTGTCCCCTGGGGTCACAGGTCTGGAACTTGCATTGCGCTCACAGTCCCCTCATGGATGCAGAGCTGAAGGCACCAAGCTGGAACCCCCTTGGCTGCCACATGAAGGGATGGACACACACAACATATGGACATGGGCAAAAGCAACTCCCTGCCACCAGCTCCGACTCTCTGCAAAGGGACCCAGGAGGTTCAGTTGTGGCTGAACTCTCCTTTCCTGGGAAAGCCCCAGTCCCACAATGCCCTGGCTGCACATCCCACCACTCTACGAGAGAATGAAAAGGGTCAGACACCTCTCTTTCCTCTCCACACATCATTGCAGTGAAGTTCTATGGTTTGATAAGGCATTTTCATCTTCAGTGAGAATCCAAGCACAGGCAGGAAATCTGCCAAGTGGTGCGAACTTCATCTCCCAACAGCTTGAAAATCCAGGATCTCCTGCTCTGTCCTCAGATGGAACAATCCCCGTCCCAGTGGGCATTGTTTATTTAACACCAGTACAGAACAGGGCTAAATAAACTCCTCAGCAGCTGGACCTCAGTATCTTTCACAAAGAGGGACACACAAACGAGCACTTTTTGCAGCTCTCCGGCTTTATCCCACAACCTGCCTTTTTACAGTATCCCTATATATAAATTAGAAAGAGATAAAGCCAAGGATTCACTGCAGTGTCCATGAAAGAGTCCAGTCCGTGTCCCAGTCCCTCGGGATGGTGCTCACTGGGGGGTGAAGGTGAGGATCATCCAGCTGATGACGAAGTAGAAGAGGAAGATGGGGTACACGACGAGCGCCTTGCGGTTGGGGGGCTGGCTGTCCGCCAGGAACGCCGTGGATGCTGCGGAGACACAAACACGTGGAGCAGGAGCAGCAGAACACTCACAGAGCCCACTGCACTGCAGCAAACTGCAGTGAGGATCTGCACTGAAGCTGTGGTGGAAAGAACCCCACTGCTCAAACCAACGGACTGTAATCACCAGGTGCAACTTCCTTTATCACACAGAATGACAAGGCAGAGAATCATGGAATCACAGCATGATTTGGCTTGGAAGGGATATCCAGTTCCACCCCCTGCCACAGGCAGGGACACCTTCCACTAGCCCAGGTTGCTCCAAGCCCCAACCAGCCTGGCCATAATTCTGATTAACATTATACAGTAAGAGTCAGGCTTACAGATAAAGAAAAGAGAAACAGTGCAAATGCATCTCTATAAAATCAGAATTTGCTAACAGTACTCATAACATAATCATAAACCACCAGTCTCACAGAGTATAATACTAAATCACCATCCTGATGCCCAAGGCAATTTACACATGACCATGAAAATCACCAGGAGCAGAGGCAGAGGCTGAACCTCTGCCAGCTCAAGGATTGGAAGAACTATTTCTACAGCCCTTCAGCAGCCCAGGCACCCCTTAGACCAGAGCACCCCTTGGTTTTGCGTGAGGGAATGAACACGGATCAAGCTCCCTGAGCCACGCAGGGCACAGGTGAGGGACTCACCCAAGGTGGACCAGCCGAACATGGCCCCCACCACGATGAGGCGGATGATGAAGCTGACGGTGCCCGCGCCCGCCAACAGCACCAGCCTGCACACCAGCATGGCCACTGTCAGCGGCAGCACGCAGTACCCCAGCACACACAGGCTCTGGAAGAAGGAGCTGCACGGGGAGACAGCAACAGGGGAACAGCAGTCAGGCCAGGCAGGGCAGAACTCCGCGCACGGCAGCGCGTGAACGGCCACGGAACAAACCCGCACTCACATGGTCCCGCCCAGCAGCTTCGAGTTGAGCGTGATGACAACGGCCCCAAACCAGATGATGACGAAGACCTCGGCGAACTGGGGCCCTCCGTCGTCCTTGCTGTCTGCAGAGCCACCCTGCAGCATCCTGGAGTGGGAACATGGAGAAACAGCTGGAGTGGGGACAGACAGACAGGCATCAGCATTGACAGAGTTTTCCTAGACTGGAGTGGGGACAGACAGACAGGCATCAGCATTGACAGAGTCTTCCTAGATTGGAGTGGGAGCCCCAACACTGATCCCCAGCTATGCTGCAGGCCCATAGCTTTTCATCCATTTTTTATTTTCATTATATCCTTAGTTTTGCACAGGAAAGGAAAATGGTTGTAACTCAACTGAGGTGATTTCAGTCCATTTGTTTTCCAGTTTTGAGGGCTGTGAAAGCATTCAGAAGGGAATCAAGCCATGGACAACAGGCTGAGATGGAAGTTAAAGTACCAAAGTTTTGGTACCTCTCAAAGCAGCAGAGTAGTGTGTGATTGAAAAACCAGCTGCAGAGAAAGCTTGGAATAACTATGGGATGCAGGCACAACAGTCAAATCAGGAACACCTTCAGTAAAACCATTCCTAGGCCAGGGGATCAGGAAGAATTCATCCTTAAATCCTAAATTTAAGGACACAAGGTCCTAATGGGCTTGAAGTGTCACAAACACATTTGATCAGAGAACCCAACCAAGCAGTGCTTGCACAAGACAGAGAGGGATCAGATGAAGTTGACCTTAACACATTAATAACCAATTTTTAATGTCTCATTTCCCTCGTGCACCAGGCTACAAAACCCCAAATTCCCCCGGAGTACTCACAGAGCCAGGGAGACACACAGCACCAACGGGCCCCACAGATCCCCTGCAGGGAGAGGGAAAACATCACAAAAGTCACAGAAACATCTCAGTTCCACTTTCCTGGGAATGACAGAGCCCCCTGCCCAACTCCCAAGGTGCCATTTTCCACACCTCACTGCTTTACAATTTTCTTATTCAGCATCTTACACCATGATCTACAATAAAATTCACTCAAGACCCATCAGCTGCTAAAGCTCCCAGTTCCACCCATCCTGGCTCACAGAGCCCTGGTGACACCCCGACTGCCATCTCTGCTGCTCAGAACAGGATGTTCCACACTCCTGAATCCCTGTCCCACTGGACTCTGCCTCTCCCCTGAAGGCAAAGCACCCTCTGGAGATCAGGAAGGCCCCCAGCACGTACAGTCCCTGAGGAGCGCGCTGCTCTTCTTGGGATACATGACATGGACAAACTTCTTCCCAACAGCCTTCAGGTCCCTCATCTGAAACAAACACAAAACACTACAATTTATCCCCTCACAAAAATTACAGCTCTCAGCTAAAGCAAAGAGACACAAGTAAAGGAACATTGAATCAGGAGAGGATTCCAACCCAGGAAGTTCTGTAGCATCCTCTGCAACAGTTACTGCTTTTCCTACATTCCATAACAACCACAGCATCACATCCTCTCCTTTAACAACCACAATATTGTATCTTTTAATAACACCGGAATACAACCAACCCATTTGTTTGTTCCTCCAGGAAAAGAAAACAAATGAAAAATACCTTCAGTCAGTAGAGTTTATCACAAGCTCCCATTGAGGCCTCTGCCCTCACAATGATTTCAGGATCACAGAGAAACTTTGGGTCACAATTCAGACACTTTTTGACCCACAGGAATTTGCTTCACATGATGAATTCTAAAACAATCCCTGCTGAAGTACAGGATGAGCAGAGCTGTGCAAAAACACAAGTTTTGCACAACAGCTGCCAAAGACACCAGAAAACCTGAGTTTTACCCCAGCCACAGGCTCAGACTCACAATTGTGTCCTTGACTGGCTCGTCCAGTGTGGAGTAATCCTCATCAGGAGAGTGAGATCCCACAGGGACAGTGATCTCCCCTTCCACTGGGATATCCTGGGATATCGACACATCTGCCAGACCTGGGAACTGAATGGATATAAACCTTGAGGAAGAAACTCAAACATGCTCGTGTGCACTTCAGATGGGTTGGGGATGGACACAGCTGCTCAGAATTCAAGGATACAATAAATGAAAGGTTCTGCAGCAGGGCCAGGCTGTCGCTGCCCGATGTGAGCAGCCCATGGCCTGACGAGCTGAGCAGGTGTGTGTGAGCCTGTCCCTTGCCACCCCCAGAACCCACCCTCTGTGCTCTGTGCCGGCAGCAGGAACCGAAAGAGGTAAAAAGCTGCGTTTTAAGGGAGGTGGTGGCTGAGGGCAGCACAGCCGCACCATCCCCCGAGCACCCGCCTTGAACAGCCCTGGGGAGCTGCACTGACACCCCCGGCCCGGGCACACACTGAGGCTGCTCAGGGACCCGGCTCAGCCGGGCTGATTCCCAGTCCGCCAGCGGGCGAGGAGAGCTCTCGGGTGCCGGAGGTGAAGGCAAACAGGGCACAGCCCGACCGGTTCCACGGCAAACGCTGGGGCAGGAGGGGCGGGCAGGGCACGGCGGGAGGCCGGCGGCTCCCCGTCCCTGCTCCTCACCCTGTCCCCTTCCCTGTCTTCTTCTCCTGGCCCCTTCCTCGCCGCTGTCCTCGGCCCC
>VZTJ01000523.1:3401890-3496611 GCA_013397795.1 Orthonyx spaldingii
CTGAACCAATAAGTTCATCAAGGAGGTGATCAAGGACGGCAACGCGCTCATCGCCGCCATCCGCGGTGAGCGGGCCGGGGCGGGGGTCCGGGCGGGGCTCGGCCGGTCACCGGGGGGTGTCCCGTTCCCTGGGCATCATCGCCCGCAGCCCCGCGCTGGAGCCGCTTCGGTCCCGTGCCCTGCAGCGCTCCGAGGAGGCCGGGCGTTCCCTGGCAGCCGCCACCGCCACCGCCCCCGCCACCCCCGGCGTGTCCCTGTCCCTGCACTGCCACCCCCGCGGCCACCCGCCGCTGTCCCCACGCAGGGACGGCCCGGATCGCCCGTCCTGCTGCGCTGGCACCGGCGGCGGGACCGGCCGAGCCTCCTCAGGCTCGTTTAGGGACGGTGATCCCTGTTCGGGGACGGTGATCCCTGTTCGGGAACGATGATCCCGGTTCGGGGACGGTGGTCCCTGTTCGGGGAAGGTGCTCCGTTATTCTGCATCTGCCGAGCGCGGGGGGAGCGTGGCAGATTCATCCTTGGGCATCTCGTCACCCCGGGGACCGCTGTGAGCCCGAGAGGCGCCCTCCAGAGCCCTGCTGTGAGCCCTCCTTTTGTTGTCGTTGTTCTGTCATTCTTTAAATCACGGCGAGCATTTTTCCCAAGGAAATGTCCAATTTCGGTGTTGACTTTGCGGGAGTCGCCTGTTCAGAAGTGCTGACAGATCACCAGAGCACCTGGGTCAGATTGTGTCACTTGAAACCACCAAGTCCCACGTGTTTAACACTTTACTGACCTTCTGACTGCGTAGATTTGTTTTCCCTCCCCACAGCTGTAGATACACCTTCGTACACACCTTCCCTGTGTCGTCTCCCACGCCTTCCCGGACTCGATGATCTTAAATGTCTTTTCCAATCCAAATGATCCCGTGATTCTCTGCTGTTATCAGTGCAGTAGAATCCAGGCCCAGGCCAGCAGAGCATCCACGGGGGCAGTGGAGGGACGCAGGCAATCCACGCTGGTCACACACGCTTTTCCTGCCAGCTGGGTGGCTTCAGTTGGTGTTAATAGGTTTAGCTGCTGCCCTTTTGTTCAGAATAATTCAGAGCTTCCTTGTTATCGAGGCCGTGGCTGGAATAGCCCGTGTTTGCCCATCTGGAAGCAGCAGACACAAAAGCTGTGACTGAAACTGCCGACGTCACAGGGCTGTGAGACCTAACATGGGTACAAAAACCCAAAGCCCTGCGCAGTCTGGGGCAAAAAAAAACCACCCCTACAAAATGGGAACCGGAGGGATTCAAACAAACCTGCTTATTAATGGAAATGCTTTTTTTCGTCACTTTGTTCAAAACCATTTCCCTTTTCAGTGTTTGTAGTGCACAGGGATGTGAGGGATTTCGCTGGGTCAGCAGACCCAGCCCAGGGAGACTGGCCAGGGAGGAAGGGCAGAAACAGAAGAAAGCAGAGCACACCCAGGCAGCACCGAGAACCCCCAGGGCTGAGGATTTCTTGTCTGAGGTGCTGTGGGTGTTTGTAGCTGATCCAGCAGGCTGCCAGGGAGGTGCTGGGGCCAATCCTGCCTGGGCTTCCGTCAGCTCCCTGTGTTTAGTTAATAGATAACTTAAAAAAATAGATACATCTAGGATATATGGATAGGATTCCACATGAATCCTATCCATGGGGAGCTGTGGGTGGGAACCTGGGGTACTCACTGGCTGTGGCCTCACCATGACCAGCTGGCAGATCCCAGTGTCCACTCGGACAGCCGTGGCTGACAATCCCTCTGTGCCCCGTGCAGGGTGGGAGGGAGGTGCCCTCAGCCACTGGGATGCAAAGGTGGTGGTGGTCCCTTCAGGAGAGTGAGATCCAATGAGGATAGAGGGGGAAATACCTTAAGAGCCCTGCAAGAAAGGTGGAGAGGGACTTTGGACAAGGGATGGAGTGACAGGACAACGGGGAGTGGCTTCAAGCCAAATGAGAGCAGAGTTAGATGGGATAATAGGGAGAAATTCTTCCATGTGGGGGTGGTGATGCCCTGGCACAGGTGGCACAGAGAAGCTGTGGCTGCCTCATCCCTGGAAGTGTTCAAAGCCAGGTTACCTGAGTGAGGGGGGCACTTTGGGGGGCTTTAAACTCCTGTGGCCTTTCCTGGGTTAAGGGAAACTGGTTCCATTTCCTCCACCCAGCTGATGTGTCACCAGCTGGAACAAATTCCAGAGTGAAGCTCTTCCAGGGGCCTGCAGCCCACCGTGTCCTGGTGAGGGTCACCCTGCAGTCACAGCCCCACCAGTGCTGCCTTTGAGTGTGGTATTTTCTCTTGTTGACTGATACCCCCCAACAGCTGAGTACAGTCACAACTTCGTGGGACACCGTAAAAGGGGGCAAAGTATAAGGTATTGCCAAGTGGGGAGTTAAACTGACTAAAGCAGAGAATAATATTATTCATTTGTAACAGTCTTGGGTGTGAAAGCCAATAATAGAAAATAATACTTTGAGTCAGAAATGGGAATTATTTTCCTCGTAAAGTTGGCTGTGTCCCTTCTGTTTTGTGCCAGGAGTGTGGAGAGTCACTGGCAGTGCCAAGTGACAGTGCTGGTCCCACACGTTGTGCTGGCAGTGCTGAGACCACCGTGGCCTCTCCCTGGTCAGGAAGGGAGAGGGACTGGGAGGTGTCTGTCACTTCATGTTGGTGCCCATTCCCTTGGGCTGGCCAGGACCTGGCGTGGGCACCAGCTCCAGCTCCAAGAGCAGCTTGTCCATGCCCAGAGCTCGCCGTGGCCAGCAGTGCTGTGACAGAGGAGCCTCACTCAGGGCACACACTCGAGGCCACCTGGTTGTCAGAAGGTGTGACTCTGACCTGTAAGAATGGAAGCAGCAGTTTCTTTCTGTGCTTCAGTGTGGGTTTCTTTAATCTCTCCTGCTCACTGTGCTCTGCTGTGTGCGTGATAATGCAAACCCACCTATCTCCCCTGGTCTTTGATCTTCTCTCCCAATTAAATATCAAATGGAGTTGGAGATATGTCAGATTGAGGCTTTTCTCATTAGTACCTGTGAGTGCTGTGATGGTGAAAGTTGTCCTTTGAAGTTTGAAGAGCTGTAAGTTCTCATGCAAATGTTGTGTACGTGGTTTTGCACTTGATTTCTGTCCAGCGTGGAGCTCTGCAGAGTGCCTGGGACTGTGCTGGCAGTTCCCAGCCTCCCCCAGTGCCGTGAGCACTTCATTCTGAAGGATAATGTGATAAAGGAATGTGTAGGGACTGTGTGGGCTTTTCCCCAAGAATGGGGTTCCCTGGGCACCCAGGGAAGGTCCCCCCATCATCATTGTCCCTGCAGGTCCCACGGCGCTGTGTGTGGGAAGTGGCCTGTCCCCTCAGGGAACTCTGTGTCCCCCAGCATGGCAGACCTGTTCTGGGCAGGTTTCTGTGCTGTCACTGGATGTGATGCCTGGGGGTTTAATGCTGTGGAGTGTGGGAAGCAGCGTGGCATCGGAACAGGTTATTTTAATGGGATTGAAGCCGCCCAGAGCAGCCTGTCTGCCCAGTTCCCCAGAAATTCATGTCCTGGTTCATGGGAAGGCTGTGGGGACAGTGGCTGGAATCTGTTCCTGCAGTGTGTTACAGCCAAATCCTGGGTACTGTGTCCAAACAACCTTAAATCTCCTCTGGAAAAGCGGGAAGAAGAAGGAGTCTGTCCCACCAGGAGAGGCTGCAGCTCTCCAGGCAAGCATCAGCTTTGCTGGAAGGCACAGCTGACTTTGAGGTGCTGCAGTGACAACGTCCTGTCCCACAAAGACAGCTTAGCCATGAGACAGTATGGAGCAGGGGGGAAATGACTTGCTGGAAAATACATCACTCTCCTCCAGCAATAATGTGATCTCTTAAACTTGTCAGCTCCTTGCTGGTCTTCCTCATCCTCGCTGGGGATTTCAGCCAGTAAGGGCACCAGTTACTGCTGGTAACTTGTAAAATTGTCTCCTGACTTCCCAGCTCTGTCTCAAGTGACATCACACCCATAGCTAGACTCCAGCTCTCCCTGGGAGCATCTGTGCCCTGCAGGTGTCCTCAGCACAGGTGCGCAGAGGGGGTCTCTCTGCAGCCACCAGCTGCTGATGAAGCAGCTCCTGCTGCTGGGCTGCAAGCTCTGAGTACAGAACTAGGGCCCCAGTTGGTGCAAATCTAAACCAGACATGCTTTAACTAGAGACTAAAACACAATAGCAGAAAAAAGAACAAAAACCCTCCCAAAAGCCAACTCACCCCCAGTCGCCAGCACCGTATCCTCAGTGCAGGCAGGAGGGACGAGGGGCCGGCACAGGATCTACCAGATCCAGCTGTGAGGCAGATCCTAGCCGGTGTTCTGGGGCTGGGGGATGTGTTTGCTGGGTTTTGTTCCCCCTGGAGCAGCTCTCTGGCTGGGCAAGCTGTTGCTGTCAGGTTTGCTTTGCTGGTGGCTGAGGCGCCGGGCTTGGCACAGGGCGGTTTGGCCGTGCCATGTCCCTCACTCCCTCCCTGCTCCAGTCCTGAGCTCCCCAGCCTCCTCCCCAAGAACCACTGGCTTCTGCTGCTTCCAGCTGCTCCATCCATGCCAAGGTGTGCCCAGGGCTTAGTTTGTTTTAGGAAGCCCAGGGCAGGAATATGGGCAGGGGTGGCTGGCAACGGCACCAAGCCAGCCCTGTCCCTGCCAGCTCGTGGGCTGCTGGGTGGGCTCTAGACAAGCCTTGGTCCAGCTTAAACAAACCAATGTGCAAGATTTTGTGATGGCTTTTTCCAGCCTGGATATGCTTCCCGAGGACTCGCCTGCATAGAGCAGCACAAGGGGCCGGGACAAGAGGTGAAGTTGTTTTCATGTGTTTAAGGAGATTTTTTCTTGCGCTGCACATGAGGCATGCAGGGAGCTTTTCATCCGTCTTCTGCTGCCTTTTCTGGCTCCTTCCCTGGGAGGATGTGGGTGTTATCCATGTTCTGTGTGTCTCACAGCCCACGGCTCACAGCAGTGCTGCTGCTGACCTAAGAGTTTCCTCTTGAGTCACTGTGTGAAGACGCAGCTTTTCTGGCTTTTTTCTTGAGATAGTGTTGGAATATTTTATTTCCTAATGCTGATGGTGGCTGGTAACAGTGGTAACTATGGATGTGGCATCCCGTGCTCACCCCCAGGCTTTTCACCAGTGGCTTCTGTCCTGCTGGGTGCCAGCCTGGCTCTGTGGGGTGACAGTGGTGTCCCCGCTCCGTTCTGCTGCAGCGCACGGCCGGACACCTCCTGTGGCACATCCTGGCCATGCTGCATCCTCCTGCCCACACGCCTTGGCTCTAGCATTGACTCCTGGCTGCCCAGCCATGGATCTGGGCTGCAGTGCCAGGATGGGCCATTCTGCAGGGACAGAGAGGTGAGTGCTGCTGTGGGGGCTGCAGTGTCCAGAGTGCTGCCCTGCAGCACTGCCCAGCAGGAACACAGAGGTTTGGAGAGCTCTGGGTTCATAGAAAAAACCTCTGGTGAACAATCAGCACCATTTACTGGTACTGAGCACCAAAATGCAGCAGCTTTGGAACTGCTGGAGAAGTTCAGCAGGCCAGCAGTTATTTTTCCTTACTCAGCATTAAACAAATCTTCCAAACATGTAAAGCTTCTGTCTGAGGTTCTGACACATGTGAATGAGACAGCTTTTGGAACCTTGCTGTTTCTGTTCTGGTGATGGTGGATTGTCCACACCAGCCTGCTCTGTGTCTCGCAGCCTCCTCAGAGCCACAGGCTGAGCTGCTCTGCTGGGAGCAGCGATCCCAGGCCGTGCTGGCTGTTCCTGTTCTCTCCCGGGGCACATTCAAACATGGCCCCTCTGCCCACTGTCCTTTCTTGTCACCGAATTCTCCATGCACATGAATGTGCGGTCACGAGTTGTTCAAGTGATGATAAGAGCAGGAGAATAGCCTGAGATAAAGTCTATAAATATGAGTACAGCGCAGAAGTCAGTTGCTCTCTCAGTCTGATCTCTCTCCTTTTTATCCTGTTCCCCCAGCCAAGCCTGATTTTGAAGAGCATGGAGATGTTTAAAACAAGAATGGATTTAGTAATGTTACTAACCCTTGTAGCTGTGGAAAGGGAGAGAAAGGGGCACAGCCATCACAGGATGAACTGGGGACCTGCAGAGCATCGGGGGACCCTTTGAGGTGGAAGCACAAAGCCAGACCCCCAAGTCCCTGCAGAAACACCCACAGTGTGGGGCAAAGCCCCCCTAAGAGTGTCCTGCAGGTCAGGCTGCCCAAGTGCCAGTCGGGTTGACGGTGCCCAGGAGTCTCCCGGGAGGTACCAGCTGGTGCAGGACAGGCCATGTCCATGCTGGCATCGTCTCCCAGCCTGGATCAGGAGGGATGTGCATTCCTCCCCGCACCGAACCACTTCGGATCGCTGGTGAGCCGCTGGCGCTCCCTCGCTGGCGTGCTGTGACTCAGCTGGCCTCCTGCCCGGCCCCGCTGCGCCCTTATCGAAGGAAACTCTGAAATCATCGGTGCTTGGAGCGAGCACGGCTCCCTCGCCCACCGGAGCCTGCCGTGCCTGGGAAGGGAGGCTGCAGGGAGATGCGTGTGAGGGCTCTGCAGATCATGAGATGTCTCTGTGGGGATTGCTCGTGCTCTGCCCCGGATAAGAGTCCGTTGTTTTCATGTTTGTTTTCCCTGTGTCCGTCCTGCCTGTGCAGCGGGGAGCCGCGGATCTTGGAGCACACCCTCTCTTGCCGCTCACGCCAGAGCACCGTGCCAAGAGCCTGCTCGGCTGCTCTCGGAGCCGGGGGCTCTGGGTGGGCTGGAGCACTGCAGGGATTTCTGCAGCTCTGCTCTCGCTCTCCTGATGCCCCTGAGAAAGCGGCTGCTGCCCTTCCCTGACAGCTCACTCGTCCCAAGGGAGGGGAAAATCCACTTGTTTTCCATGGCTCAGCTTTGTGTATTTTTATTTTTCAAAGACTCTGTCCTCTATTCCCCAGCCCGAGGAGCGGTCCCCAGGCTGGCATTCTGAAGGGGGTGGCTGGCTTCTGTGGGACAGTGATGTAAACAGGTGTATAAATAGGTGCAGCAGCCAGAGCCACCTGCCAGCCTCACCCTGCTTCCAGCTGGCCGCCTGCTTGGCTGGTCTGGCCCTGGCGTCACCCGGCTGCTGCAGCCACAGCTCACCTGGCACTGCCATCCCCAGGGCTCACCTGGCAGCACCATCCCCACGACTCACCTGGCCATCCCTGCTGCAGGGGCAGGCATCCAGCAGCCTCTGTTTGGGAATTCTCAGGAAAGCTGCCGAGTGCTGCTGCTCTTGGAGCCTCCCATGTGGGGTTTGGGAGCTGCTGACTGCCCAGCCCAGGAACGCTGGCACCACCTCCACCATGGAGCTGGGCACTGTCCCCCAGCTGTGGCTCTCCCTCCTATGCCCGGGTTCAGTGCACTCCAGGGCAGTGCTGAGCCATTCCCTGGTGTGCTGACAGTCAGATTGGGACACCAGGTGGTCTGGAATTCCTGTAGGTGTGGCAGCACCAGCCCCGCAGTTGGGCTTGGTCCCTGGTGAACCAAACGACTACGATGCATTTCCTCCTTGGTGACTCTTCTCTGCCTCTGCGACCCCAGGAGCATTTGCTCAAAACCAGTTGCATTATTTCTTACTGCACCTTTCACTACTTTTGCCGATTTCTAAGGCCGCTCATCTTTTCTTAACTTCCATTTCAGTTGGCCACGTGTTCTGGGCTGGCTGCCCTGTGTCTCTTTCCAGTTTTGCTGAAGCAACTCCTCCAGCTTTGCAGGGCTGCAAGGTTGATTTGAAAGGCCAGCAAAATACCAAAGGGGAAAAAACTGTTCTCCGAGAAGTTCAGGCTTCCAAAATGCAGTTTTACTCACGGCTCATCCTGAGGAGCACTAAGGGACGTGCTGATACCAGCAGGAGTTTCACTGCTGTGGGGAGAGCGGGGGTTCCCTGGCTGTGTTGGGCCAGGCAGGAGGCTGTGCTGCAGCATCCTGTGATGCCCTTGTGTTTCAGAAGCAAAAATCATTAAAAAAAATTAATCCAACACACTGTCCTTTATAAAAATATTTAACGTACAGCCCAAAGTGCTGCTCTCTAGGAAACCAGTACAAGCCAATGAGTGTCACTGGGAGAATGGTGTGTTCCATGTCTTTGCTTTGAAATGTGGCCCTGCTGCATGATTCTCTTCCTGATCAATGGATCTGTCCCTGTGGAGGTCTTGGGAAGAGGATGCTGGATAACTTAATCTGAGGAAGGGTAAAAGTGTGTCCTCCCAGAAGCTGTATCCCACATCACTCGTTCCCAGTTTTCTCCAGAACCGACCAATATATCCCAAAATTTTGCTGTCCTTCCAGTCTTGTGTGGTTGCTTTGTGTTTTGGTTGGGGTTTTGGGCTGATATGTTGCCAAACTTCCAAGCTGTTGGTGAGGAGACCCACAGTCTCCTTCTGCTCCAGACATACCAGGAAAGCTTCTCTGTGTTTTTAATTGCCTTGAGCCTCGGTGCAGCCTTGTAAGCCTTGCCAGCTCTTCTGGAGCGTGGCAGGTTCGGCAGAGCCAGTTTCCATCAGGCAATGAAGGAGATAAGGCAGGCGTAAGGATTATACGGTGAGTGAGAACCATCGCTCTGTGGGTCCTTGGGTTTTTAATTTAACAGTAAATAAGAAAATAAACCTGTCAAGCAAGTTTGGGCACTTTCCCACAAAGCTGGCTGGGCAAGGAGAAGAATTCATGAGAATAAAAGATTGAAGTTTAGGACAGGAAACAGAAACTGTGGAGGGAGAGTGGGAGGGGGATGTGTGAGTGGAGGTGATGGTCCAGAGGGCAGGTAACCAGCTTGCAGAGCAAAAGGTCACTGGTTAGGGAGAGGTACTGAAAAATGTCTTTTTACTGGGAGCACAGCCCTGCTCTTCTGCCTGGAGCCTGGGCTGGACCAGCTGTGAAAGGGAAGCTGCAGCTTATGAACAGCTCAGTCAATGACGGGCGGATTAGGAGAGGTGAATGTGTGACAGTGTGAGACATCCAGTAAATTCCTTTGCGAGAGGTTTGTAAAGCACAGCTAAACATAGCAAGTTATTTTTAGCAGTTCATGCTAGCCACTTACTCCTGGCAAGTGGAAAACCCGTGTCAGTGTGGGAAAAATGGCCTTTGTCCAATGTGTCAGGATTTCTGAGTCCCCACAGAGCCTTCAGGGGCACTTGCGGACGGCTTGCCCTGGGTCAATGCCAGGCACTGCCTGTCCTGGGCCGCTCTGTAATTCCCTAGTGGTGAGCATCTCTCCTCTGTACAGCACCAGGAGGGCTGGATTCCTTGCAGGATCCTGTGTGGATTTGGGACTACCTAGAAGGCTGACCGGAAGGTTATTTTTTTATCCTCATCTGAGAAAATCAATATGTTTCTGTGTTTGAGCAGCTGTAGAGTATTTGGGAGTGTCCCATGAGGCAGGGCTGGTTACTCCTGATGGTGATGGCACATCTAGGCTCAGCCGGGGGAGCTCATGGCTTTTTTAGGCTGAGGTGTTTTGGTGGGACAGAGACTGGGGACTTCAAGCAGGTAGTACACACAGTGTAAATCCAACAGCTTGGAGCAGAGTCTGCCCCTTGGCCACAAACTTTGTGTGTTGGCTCCTAAAGCTCTGCTGCAAGGACAGAGAATCCCTGGGAAGCAGTGGGTCGGGTACCGTGTCCAGAACCTCATCCCCAGGGTGATGATGGGGATCAGCTCCATCTCCTTAGTGATGCAACACCCCGGGGAATTCTTTGGCGGGACATGGTAACAATGGGCACATTATTTTCCCCTCAGGAATCACAGCCCTGTCTCTGCATGCTGGGAAAAGTGACATTTCTCATGTTGTACGTGTGCTGTGCACAGCTCTTCACCAGGGAGGAGAAAATAATCCATAGGGACTGTTGGTAGGAAATGTAGGTGTGCCCTCAGCTGCTGTGTGTCAGGGTCTTGCAACATTTCCCTGACAAAAATGGACTTCCAGGGTTCAGATCCTAACCCGAAAATTTCCATGTCTTAAAATGCTCTTGTTTGAGGGGAGAGTGAACTTTTATTGTCTTTTGTTCGCTTATTTGAAAAGAAAGTGTGTGGCTGGGTTTGATAGCTCTATTTTCAAGCTGGAGAAGAAGAAAGCAAAATGCAAAGATGGAGTTCCTGCTTACATTTGTTCTGGTTATTTGCACTGCCACGGTCAAATCCAGGTTGGGTTTTCCTTATTGATACCTTATGGATTTTCTTCAGGGATTGCTGAAGCTGTGAGTGAGTTGCTGTGGCACTGCAATCTGTGGGTTGGGCAGATGCAGAAGCTTGGGAATTGCTTTTTCCCCCATGGAAATCTCTGGTGGCTGCTCTTCCCCCAGCTGCCCTTGCGTAGGTGCAGGCAGGGAGACCAGTTAAAGTCACTTCCCACCTTCCACTGTGGGCTGGGACATCCTGTCCCTTCCCAGGCACAGGACAGTGGTGCTGCAGCCCTGTCACTGTTCAGCTATTCATGCCTTCAGTTGGATCACGTTAAATTCAGGACTGCCTTTGCTCTGGGAATGTTGCTGGTCAATCATTGCAATGATGATGACATTGGAGGGGTATTTTTATTTTGTTTTTTCCTCTTTCATTTGCAGTGTCATGCCCAGGGAGCAGTGTGTGATGAGGATTAGCCAAAGGGCTGCTGAACCCACTGCTTGCTCAGCCCCTGAGCTTCTGGAGGAGCAGCAATTCCCACCTGGCCATGTCCTAGGAGGATGGAGGGTGGTGATGTTTATACCAGCTGCAGAACAGCCAATGAATGTCATATAAACAAGGGCTATTTCAGTGTGGATAAGGGGGGTGAGGGTGGTCTGGCCCTGGCTGAAGGGAGTTGTACCCTCCACACCTGCTGTCCCGCACAGTTGGAGAGGTTCTGTTGGTTTTCAAAGTGTTTCTTTCTAAAATTCAGCCTGCTCTTTGCACGTGTATCACACCTGATGTCCCATTGTGGCCCTGTGGTGTTAAATGAGGCAGCCCAGGCACAGCCCTCCTGTCCTGGCGCAGAGATCCTGCTGGTCCCTGTAGCTGTCACCACTCGGTTGTCACAGCCACTTCTATTTCCATGTGCTCAGGGACATGGTTTCCTCTCTTGGGAACAGAGGACCATTGCAGTCACACAGATTGTGACCTCTGGGTTGCAATTAGTAAAGCTAATTAAGGACGTGCACCTGTGACACCTCGAGCATTGCAGACCCTCGAACGGCACCTCTATGCCCCATTCTCTGTTGATGTCTGCTCACCCTGTTCCCCCATGGCTCTGTCCTGTGGTGATGGTTTCCTTCTGGTTTAAATTCTAAGCACTGGAGGAAAAAGCAGCAGCACAGTCTGGTTTGGGGCTCTACTTGTGTTTGTGTTTTGTCAGAGGCCTGTGGTTTTGCAGCGGTAGCAGCACTTTTTTTTTTGTGGTTTTTGGTTACCTGTGGTTGCTGTGAAAGGTTGAGAATCCTTCTAGGTGCTTACTGAGCAGGCTGTGAGGCACATCCTTCCAGAGCTGCTGGCTCTGGAGGTGTGTTTATCCACACATAAACACAGCCCTGAGCTCTCTGTGTGCCTCCTGAGGCTGGCACGGCTGGCGCTGGCACTGCCCGCTCCTGCCCCGCAGCCTGGCTGGGGCCACTCTGTGCAGGGATGGAACTTCATTTTTACCACAAGAGTAAATTATTGTGACCACAAACGGTGAAACTTGGCATTGCTTCCTGATGCTGGAAGGGAGAAGAGTCCTTGAGGACTCCTGATCAAATCCATTTTGGTGTGTTTCCATGGCAACAGGCTGAGCAGGCAGGGTCCTTGGGGCAGCGCTGAGCCTTGGCGTGCTGTTGGCAGGGATATTCCAGCTTAGAGCATGGCATTATTCCTTAATCCTCGGGTCCTGGTGCTGGGGGAGCAGGACAGGCCCTGCAGCCACCTCTCACTCCTGTCAGGCTCTGGGGGCACAGAGCAAGAGCCTTTGGCAACCGAGTGTTTGTATTGGGAGGGAAAACATTTCCGACTGTTAAAACAAGGGAGAACACGGACTTATCTCTCCCAGTGTGGGATGGAGCCCCGTTTTTCCACACAGCAAATCTCTTCCTGCTGGCCCCTTCCTGTGGTGAAACCTCTTTCCTGTGGCCGTGGCTTATCCCTTTCTCCCCGGCCCCCTTGTCCTGCCCCATCCCCAGTGTCACCACACTGCCACTTGGGTGCCACCGAGGGAAGGGGCAACGTCTCACCGAGTGTCTCTGAGCACCAGTGGCAATTCTCTGCCTCAGGCCCTGGTGCTGGGCCCCAAAGGGACACAGCCCCTGAGCGGGGGCATCCTCTGTTTCCGCAGTGCCAGTGGTCAGTCAGCCCTGTGCTGTGTCCCAGTCACACCCCAGAGCTGTCCCATGGTGCCAGCGGTCAGCCAGCCCTGTGCTGTGTCCCAGTCACACCACAGAGCTGTCCCATGGTGCCAGCAGTCAGCCAGCCCTGTGCTGTGTCCCAGTCACACCCCAGAGCTGTCCCATGGTGCCAGCGGTCAGCCAGCCCTGTGCTGTGTCCCAGTCACACCGCAGAGCTGTGGCAGCAGCGATGCTGTCCCGTGCATGCACACAGGAGCTCTGTCAGGAGCCAGTGTTCAGCCAAGGCTCTCTACGTGTGGGAGCTGAGTTGTGTTGGTCTGGAGGGGCCTGGTTTCCATTAAGAGCTCCTCCAGGCACGCATGGTGTGGGCTCACGCTCCCTCTCCCTCTCCCCGTCCTTCTCCCTTGGGCTGACAGGGACGTGCAGCACATGGAGACCCTCTGTCCCTGCCACGTGCCACCCATGGGATCTGCGTGTGCTGCCAGCTCACGAGGACACCAGAGCCATGGTGCCTCGTCACCTGCCCCCAGACAGCACCCATGGAGAGGACAGACGAGCAGACAGAGAGATGGATGCTGGTTGGGGGTGCTGCTGCTTTCAGAGGGGCTCAAGTACACTCACTGGGCCAGGAGGGGTGTTTGGAGGGAGGGATTGAACATCACCTGCGACCAGAGGCAGGGAGGGGCTGGATGGGGCCGCAGCAGCGTCAGGGATGACGGGGGTTTGCAGGGGGATGAACAAAGATCCCCCTGAGCCAGGGCTGAATGAGCCTCCGGCCTGGCCTGAGCGAGTGCTGGGGGACTGAGGGCGAATTATTTGCTGAGGTTTTCCATCAAGTCAATGACATCGTTCTGTGCGAGAGTTCACCCATTTACGTGCTCCAGCCCCTGGCAGCTGGGGCTAAATAGCGACATTCAGGCCTGAATCTGCCCATTCAAGAGCAAAGGTTTGACCCATCAGAGGGAGCTGCTGAACGAGGCTTTTGAGGGAGAAGTGGGACTGTGCTCTGAGCCTGCACCGGACCCGGCTGTCCCCTTGCCCCTGCCTGCCCAGGGACCTTGGGGAGGGTCAGGAGCTCCTGACCTGGGGACAGGGGAAGCAGGGCAGTCTGGGGACCTGCTGGTATCCCACACAGGCCACTTGATTTCTTTTCCCCAACATCCATTTCAATGTTGTCCAATTTTTCTCTCCCCTTCACAGCAGTGTTTTAGAACATCCCGTGATGGCCAAGACAGTAGTGAGTTTTATTTTCAAATTAAAAAAACCCATCAATGTACACCAAGTTCCTATATGCAACAATCATGGTGCTGGTTTGGCAAAGCAGTGGCAGGAGCTGGTTGCATGTTAACATCTGTGCCGTCACATCTTCCCCACCTGCAATTTCCTGAATTTCTGAAAGTGCCATTTCTGTGCACCGCCACAAAGGAGTCCAGTCTGGGACTGTGCCTATAGCTGGACTCCCAAATTAGGGAAAATAGCAACCTAAATTGGAGTATAACATCATTCCCTTGCTTTTCTTTTTGTCGCCTACATCCTACTCCTCCCTGAGGTCAGGCAAGTGCAGCCTCCTTCTGTTTGTACCTCAGGAATCTGTTGTAGCTTTGTGCAGGATGATGTGGTCAATCCAGTGAGTGTCACTGGTGCTGTCCCCACTGGCCCTGGGTCGGGCTCTGTTGTGGTGTCACTGCCCCATCCAGGGCTCCTCTGCCAGAGCCAGCAGACGCCGTCCAGCCACATCCTGCAGCCACACAGGGTGCAAAGACACAAAGCATCCTTTGGGCCAGAAACGTCTCTGGAAGGTCCAAAAATAATTTGGTCTGAGCCACAGCCAACATCAGGCAGTGTCTTTGCTTCCAGCCTCAACTGTTCCTCATCAGCAGGAGCAGCAGGTCCCAGGGCCATCTGTGGGTGCCCAGGCAAGCCCAGCTGAGCCCCCTGGCTCAGCTCTGTGCTCTGTGGCACTGTCCTTCCCTCAGGGCCTGTCTGTGTCCATGACCCCAAAGAGGGACAGTTATTTTTAGTCCTGCCTTTTCCCTCACATTTATTTTCTGACTCTACAGATTTTTCTCCCATATTATGAAGCAATTCCTGTGAACAGTGGCCAGCCTGTCTGACAGTCCCTGTGCTCCGAGGTGCTGTGCTGGTGCACACAGAGCCCTGGAGTATCTCCTGCATGTTTTCCTGCAGGGAAGTGTGTCGGTGTCCCGTCCTGTGTGTGGCTGGATACAAGGCCATCGATCAGTTGTTGTGCCATGTGGTGCATCCATTAGTGCTGCAGAAACTTTTTCAGAGAGAGAAAAAAGTGAAACCCAGTGCTCTCTGTGGCCTCTGAGGGTTTTTAATGCTGCAGCATTTTCTGCAGGGCTGAAATTCCCAATGCCTATGGATTTTCATAACTACCTTCCTATGGGCTTGTTCCATTCAGGATAAATTCCTAAGACTTGCAGTCTCTGTAGAAATTGCAGAAACCCACAGCTGATTGCTCTGTCCTTTTCCAGGGTACTCCTCAGCAGTGCAGAAGTTCTCCCAGACTCTGCAGTCCTTCCAGTTCGACTTCATCGGTGACACACTCACGGATGATGAGATCAATATTGGTGAGTTCTCTGCTCTTTGAAGCCGACTTCCAGTAATTGGAACAGTCTCCCTCTCTAGGAATTAGCCTGCCTGATGGTTTTTAAGCAGCCTCAGGAGCCGGGTTCCAGGCAGCCCTTCCACAGCTTACTTTATGAAGTTGAACAGTCACGGGTCGAGTTTCACATTCCCAATTCAGCGGATAATTTGCAGAGGTTTTCCATGGCTCCAGGCCTGCTCCACGCTGCCAGGTGCTGGGGAGGAGGGGCGTGGTGCTGACCTTCCAGCCAGCCCCTCTTCCCAGTGCTGCAGTGGAGCCCAGCGGGTGCTGCTCCCAAAGCTGCCTTCGCTGCCTTGGAAAGGCCTCACAGGAACAAACTGCCCCACGCTGCCCTGCAAAGGCACCAGGCTGCAAACTGCTGGGAAAAAGGATTGCTGGATGTGTCTCGAATGGAAAACAATGGCTGGTCTGTGCCCTGAGCAGGGCAGCTTGCAGGGCTGCTCCCTGCACATCTGCTTGGGGATTAGTGATCCTGGAGCCGAGTTACATCCCTCCCTTCTCCTGACACTGCTCTGGGGGTCACTCAGCATCCTGCAGGGCTGAACTGAAGGGCCTGAATGCCCCAAACCCAGCACGTTTCACATGAATCTGCTCTTGGCTTAGCAGGGGGGGTGACAGGAGGCTGCAGGAGGGACAACAAGGGATCCTCAGCCTTTGAGGTTCTGACCCTGCCCCTTCAGACAAAACACTTGGGCCACCTGCCTGGGCTGAGGGGCTGGGGCTGCCCAGAGACTCACAGGGCATTCTCCAGGCAGGAGCACAGGGCATTCATGGGGTGGGGCTCAGGGTCTTTGCCAGGCTGCTCCCAGGGGCTGCACATAGGGGAAAGGAACAAAAAATCCCCAGCTTTTGTCAGGCAGCAGTTGAAGAGTGGCAGCAGTGTGACATTGCTGATGTCAGGTCTCTCGACCACTGTTGGAAGGGGAAGGAAGTAGAGCCTGTTCCTTGGGCTGTTGTATTTAAAGCCATGTGAAGCAGATTGCAGCCTGCCCCTCCAAGGCTTGTTTCCTTTATGGAAAGTCTCTAGGTGAAACCTACTGGAAATGAGTCAGCCTCCGAATCTAATGGCAGCAGAGGTGCTGAGCTTCCAAACACTTCTGGGTCAGGGAGGGGAGAACTCTGCCACGTAAATGCCCCTCCTGGGAGCTGAGGGGTCTGAGGCAAACAGCCATGAAAGGAAAGGAGTGTCCCTCCTCTTGGCTGGAAGGGACAAAGCTCCAGTGACCAAGCAAGACTGCTGGAAATGGCAGAGGTTGAGCAAAGGGATTGTGGGATGAGGGAGAGCACGAAGAGATCGCAGCAGATGTAAAACCCTCCATGGTGAAAGGAGCACGTTTCCCTTCAGTTTTGCTGGGGAGTATTTGTTTTGCTTTTTCAAGAAGAGGTCCCCAGTTTCCCTGTGAAGAAGCACGGGCTGTGTTTCTCCTCCCACCCCAACCCTGCCGTGCCTGCAGGGGTTGAGGCTTCCTTATTCCTGACACAGCAGCGGGGCGTGGACGTCTCCATAGCAGCTTCCATCTCCTGCAAGGGTGCCAGGGATCTGCGTGGGAGTGCAGAGCTCATTTGATGTGCAGGATATGGGAGTGAAGCACAACACTTACAGGCACTTCTTATGCACTGCAAGAGAACGTGTTTGGGTTGTAAATAGAGCTAAAGTCACTCTGCTCTCTCGTTGTGTGGGCAGAGAGCAGCCAGGCACCCGAGCGGGTGGCGGCGGGGACACTGCAGGTGGCAGTCAGGACACTGGGTTGATGTTGTCTGTTGTGTGCAGCACTTTCCCCTGGGGATGTGAAAGGTCATCGATGCCCCCGTGTTACCCCACAGCTGCAGCCCCTCCTGTGCTCCCTCCACTGTCACCTCACAGGATCCAAATCAGCAGCTCCTGCAGAGATGAAGGGGACAGTGAAACGGGATGGTGTGTTCCTTCCTCCCAGGCACGGGAACCTGGAATCCTCTGGCTGTAAGGACCTTCCTGGAATGCTTCTGGCTGCCCAGCAGTCGCTCTGGCATTTCCAGGTGTCAGTTCCCAGGTGTGGCTGGGCAGGCAGTGGCTGCTGGTGACCCCCCTGCTCCACACTGCCCTGCAAGGGCTGGCAAGTGCTGACCCAGGCCAGTAGCACAGATCCACCCTGCTGCTCCCGGGAGCTGCTGGGCTGGCAGCAGGATCTGAACCTTTTGTGTGTGTTGCAGGGTCAAACTCAGTGGGCTGCTCTGTGACTGGAGCTAGGAAACGTTCCTGGGCTCTTCCTGTAGAGCAAAGGGAAAAAACAGCTAGGGAACATTTTACGCACTGATGTATTCCCTCTAAGGTTGGGGCTGGATTCACATTCTCCCTGTGATAATTCTTTTCCTGGCTCAGGAACTTGGTGTCTGTGCACTCCAGGTTTCCCATCATCCTGGGGAGCCACAGTGACAGCCACGTGTGGCCCTGGGGGTGAGCACCATGAACCATCAGGCCATTGCATTGCTGGGCGCTGGAGCCCTTGCTGGAGGAGAGCTCAGAAGTTCCTGACTCATCAGGAAGGTCTCTTGTGCCACTGCCAGCTGAGGGCCCATGTCACGAGGCTGCACTTGTTCCCTTTTGTGTGTCTCAGCAGCTGCAGAATGAATTCTCACGCTGGATTTTAGCAGGACAGGTACCTCTCCCAAGGTGCCTCTGTGGGTGAGGGGAGAGGGCCCTCAGCTTGCACAGAGAGCACAGCAGCAGCCTCTCCCTGACCTGTGGGACAAGCTAATCCTGTGCCTGCCTTGCTGTACACCTGCCATGCCCCCTCGTGTGCTGCCCTGCCCAGCCTGGCGTGCCACAGGGAGGGAGGGTCTGAACTGCAGAGCTCTGGGCTCTGACAGAGCCACTCTGGGCTGTTCCCACCAGGGCAAGAGGGAGCCTGGGACCTGCCAGACCCGTCCCACACTGTGCAGAGCAGGCTGGAGCTGTGGGAACCTTTCCCAGCTAACTCCGGGGTAGTTCCCAGGTGCTCTGGGGTGATCAGGCTGTTTCCCCAGGCATCCAGCACACAGCCACGCTGCCTGCGTGGGCAGGTGTTTGCCCAGCCTTGCCTTGCAGCCCGCTGAGATGGGAGTTTGGCTCGGCAGTGTCAGTGCTCTGATGCTGAGAGGTTTCCTCCCCTGTAACAAATTCAGCCCCTTCCCAAGTTCTCCTTTGATGGGCAGGGAGAGGGGCTGCATGTTCCCCCTTGGTGTGGGGTCAGCAACTCCCACCTAGTCTTTTTTTACCCCAGGCTAAATTATTCCTGTTTCAGTTTGTTAAAGGAAAGGTTGCATGCTATTTTTATTGTTATTTGACTCCAAATGCTGATGAATGAGATCTTTTTGTTTCACTTCTAACATTTTGGGGTGTGGTGTCGGTGTCTGTGACCATGTCTTACCTGCTGCCTTTCCTCCGTACATGGACTTTGTGCCTCCTGTTGCTGAGTGTGATCTTTGTCATTCCAGGCCATTTTCATTTGACACACTTGTCCTGGTAAGCACCTGCAGCTCTTCCTGGGGCAGAGGTGCTGGGCCATCCTGGTGCTGCTGACAGCTGGCCAGGCAGGCCAGGCAGCCCCGTCCTGCCCACAGCTCTCACTGTGGCAGGGCCTGTCCTGCTGCAGGCCCTTGGGATGGGAGCTGTCCCTTTCCCCTGTTTGCCTCTTCCCTCCATTTGCCCCTTTTCTGTCGCCTGCCTTGCCATCTCTATAGCACAGTTCCTAATGAAACCTAATTAACATCCTCTCACCTTCCCAGGGCCTTCTTTCCCTCATTGCCCCAGGCAGGAAACCCTCCTCTCCCTTGCAAAAATAAATACTCCTCATGGCCAGCCTGCACGTGGCATTGCCTCACACAGTTTGTGCCAAAAGGGGCCACTTCTTCTCGCTTTTTTGGCCAACTTTTAGACAGCCATGCTGGGGGTGCAGCCACACTGGAGTGTCCTGACGTGTGTCCCACACTCCAGTGCCACATCCCAGCTCCACTGACCAGCCTCTTCTTTTCTTACAGCCGAGTCCTTTAAGGAGTTTGCGGAGCTGCTGCACGAAGTGGAGCTGGAGAGGTCCATGATGGTGAGGAGATGGGAACCGGGCTCTGTCATTCCCAACACGGCTAAATGCCAAATCACAGCCTCAGCACCATGTGCCTCGGTGTGAGGCTTCTCATCAGAGGGAAGCTGGGAGCACCAGGAATGTGCATTGTGCTCGTCTGGTCCATGGTCCCATGGCCGTGGGCCCTGGGCACGGGGCAGGCACAGCAATGGGTGTGGAGGGCTGCGGTTCTCCCGGGCAGTACAGGTGGGCACAGAGCCCCAGGCCCTGCAGCTGGGGGGCCCTGCAGTGTGTGCAGGCTGCTCACCAGCTGCTTCTGTGGTGAAACCAAGGGTTAAAGAATCAGAAGTGCTTTTGCTCAGTTTTTGCTGGGTGCAGGCAGGCCAGGGTCCCTGAGCCCATCTGTGCCAGCCCAGCTCCTGCAGGACAGCACTGCCATCAGGTTCCTGCTGCTGTGTGCCCTCAGCCTCTCCAGAGCTCCCCCAGAGCCAGTGCTGGCTTCCCATTTCACTCCTAATTCCAGGAAAAACATGAAGGTTAGGCTTGGTGGAGAGCTTACATCATGCCAGGAATGTGCTGCTTGGCTCTGCATTCCCCTGCCTCGTGCAGCAGCAGGAGCTCCTGCCAGGCTGGGCTGGAGGGTCCATGGGCAGGCAAGGAACAGCAGGAAACCAGGAAAGCACTGAGATTCTACTCCTTTATTATTAATTACATCCCAGGTACACTGGCTCCTTTGGCAGTGGGGGGAGCAGTAGAAGGTATTGTTTCAGGGATTGTGGGCACTCTCCAATTTTCGAAGTTGGAGTTTTTTGCCCTCTACTTGTAGGACCAGTTCTCTTTTACAGCAGCTGCCTCAGGAGGTTTCACACTCACCATGTTCATCAGCTTTAAGTCCCCTGAAGGGCTGTGGCTGTATGGTGTCCTGTCCCCTTCTCTTCCCTCTCCCTTCTCTGGAGCCTGGGACAGAGCCTGTCACAGAAGTGGGGATGGGAAGAGACAGCAGATTGGTTCCAGTGCCAGGATGGAGCTGAAGCCCATGATACAAACTGGGATGAGCTTTCATGTGGATTCATGGTGAAGGTGTGCAGAGCATCATCCAGAAAGCATCTCTAGATGTGAGACAGGAGTGGAAGAGACACAGGCAGGCTTTCCCTTTTCCCGAGCTGCTCCTGTGACAGATAACCTTGTGGCTGAATCTCGAGAGAAGGGAAACCCATCCTTTATGTGAGAGCAGCCTTGTTAGATCAGAGTGGGGGACACCCCTTGTCATCCACAGGATGCCCCTGACACCTCCTGGGCTGTGGTTGGGATTTGCTGTGTGCTGCCAATGGGGAAGAGCAGGTACATATGGGTTAAGTGACTTCACCTACAGACAGAGAAGAAGTTTCCAGTCAAAAACATTAAAATCTTAGAGTTCTTGGCTTCTAGCCCTGTTCAGCTTCTGTTTAGGAGAAAGTTGATCAGCATCATGCAATTAAAATGCTTTTTCTTTGCACTGTAGGTGCAGAATGCGAGTGATTTGCTGATCAAACCTTTGGAAAACTTCCGGAAGGAGCAGATAGGGTTCACCAAGGTAAGGCTTGTTTGTTTGTTTTCAGTGTAAACAGATTTGTTTTCTGTTACTGTGTTTGAATTCAGATTTTTCTCCTGTTGTTGTTAACAAGCAGAGTGTTGCTCTACTGCATTCTGACTTCAGGCGCTCAGAAACTCCCTGTTCAATGCTGGCTTTCAACTGCTGGCATGAGGGTTCGTGCTGTGACTTTTAGTCTGATTTTTCAATCATAAGAGGCTCCAAAATCTTTTCCTGAATTCTTTGGGTTCTCTCCTGGCATGATTCCAGCACCGCCTCCGTCCTGAGCAAGGAGTGCTTGTTTCAAGCAGGAGATCCAGATCCTCCTTGCTGCTTTCTCTCCTCTCCCCTTTGTTCATTCAGTGCCATTGAGAATAAAATACTTTCTGCAGAGAAAGTGTGCGGTGGAGTGGGAGGGAGGAAGGGAAGGAGGGAGAAAGGGAAGGAGGGAAAGCAGCAGAGGCCTGATTATAGTCATAGGGCTTTTGTTATGAAATATTTACATAAAGCGTCTAATGAGTCTTTCAGATGGACCAAACTTTTAAAGAAACAAGCTATAAAAAGCAAATTCTGCACATGTGGAGCACAAAAGATCATTTTTCCCTTGCCTGCTATCAAGAAGTCCAGGTTCCACGTTACTCAGCGGCAGCTTAAAATGGGGCTGGCTCTGACCCAGCTCTGAAATGGAGATATTTTGGAGAACACTTGGGGCTTGGATTCAGCCCAGCCCATCTGGAGGCTTTGACGTTTAATAAATACAGGGTTTGAGAAGAGATACTCGATGGCCCTCCTGCCCTTTGCCATGCCCTGAGGGCTGGTGTGTGGAACCCTCTGAAGAGCTACAGCCACGAGCATGGCAGAGGTGCTGCTCACAGCCCCTGCTCTTATGTGCCTTGAGCTGTTCTCTTCCCCGAGAGCCCTTAAGGTGTGTAAGGGCCACTTTGCCCACAGCCCAGAGTGTGCTGTGCCCTGAGAGCCGAGCTGCCTCCACCCACAGGCCGTGTGCCCATGTCCTGCTGCACTGTGGCCGTGCCCAGCGGGCAGGCACGGGTCTGAGCAGGGCTGGAGCCATAGCCCTAGCACCAGGGCAGACTGAGCACTGACACGGATTCACCTGGCAGCCTGCAGCCCTTCCTCGGTCCCTGCAGGTGGGCAGGGCACTTCAGGTGCAAGCATAGGGTGGTGACAGTGGCAGGGCACTGCTCAGAGCAGCTGGAGAGGTGACAGAGGGCTGGGAGTTGTTGCAGGCGGCTCAGCCGTTGTGGTTTGGTTTTGGGTTTTGTTTCCTGTGAGGAACGTGAACTGCAGAGGTGGGAAGAGGGCTGTGCTGTGGCTCAGCACAAGGGCCCCACGCAGGAGCTCACAGGGACCTTGCACCGTGCCAGGATCCAGGTGTGCCCACACTGGCAGAGAGGCACAGGGAGGTACCACTGTTCCCAGTGCCACCACAAAGCCTTGAGAGGGTGCGAGTTTGGGAGCAAGCCCCAGCTGCTCCAGCCCCTTGTCCTCCTGACAGGAGCCTGTGCCACTCTGCTGGTGGACTGCACCCTCGGGTATCACCTCGGGCACAGAGCCTTCCTTCACCTGCCAGCCTGCAAAGCATCCCAGGTCATCCCCACCGGCAGCAGAAGGTGTGAGGTACAAATGAGGCTCCTCACAGTGGGGCTCTGTCAGCGTGGGTCCCTCCCATCCCTGCTGGTCCTGGTATCGCCCCGTGGGCCCTTCCTGATCTGCACCAGGGGCAGAGGCCGAGGCCGGGCTGTGGAACAGGCTGGAGACATGACACAGGGAATTTGTGCCCTCTGCTTGGTTTCCGTATTTTGGCAGCGTCGCCTTCTGTGAGATGTTTTCTGTTCCCTCTGCGAGCTGCTGGAGCCAAGTAGGAAGAGCCCTTGAATCGGGGCTTTGTGATGCCTCTGGCTGGAGCGCAGCCAGTTGGTCTGACCAACACATCTGAGTCTGCATTCACCCTTTTCCCCAGGACGAGTGGAGTCTCCCCGGGAGGGTGTGCTCTGCTCCCACACGGGGCAGCCCCTGCTGGCACCGGGACCCCTCCAGCCACTCCCTCCTGCTGCAGCCCCACAGGGTCACTCTTCTTCCCGTGGCTTGCCATCAGTGTGAGTGACTTGTTCATATCTGTGCCACTTCACAGATAAAAGGGAGGATCTGGGACCCCCTGAGCTGACCCATTTCCCAACTCTGGCACTCATGGCAGGGGGTGAGTGTGGAAAGGAATTTGCCCTATCCCTCCCTTTCCACAGCCCTGGGGCTCAGCTCCACGCTGTGGGGCTGGGACACTTTGGGAAGAGCCTGGCTATGCTTACTGAGTCGAGGAGAATTTGAATAGGAAAAGTTTCATTCCAGTTTCACTTGAAAGGAGACAGCTTCTTTTAAAAAAACACAAAGCAAACCAAAAAAGTCAGAGGGAGAAGCTAGTTTGGATGTACTGTAAGGGCGGGAGGAATGCTGAATAGCTGTAGTGTTTGTCAAAAGTTCTTCCTTAGGAGATAACATATTCCTAAAAGGACTTAGTTAAATCTGTTATTAATTTCATTAATTTTAATTTTAAAAGAAAGGGAGGATAGTAACTTCTACTTGCTTTCATCTCTGTGGGAGCAGGGCCCAAGGAGCATTTGAGAGAAACCAGTGGGTGAGGGAAAAACACCAGGATGAACTGAGTGTGCTTTGATGGAACTGCTCTTTCTACACCCCTCGACTTTTTAGAAATCTGTTTTTGAATTAACTGCTGATGCCTCATAAAAATGAGCCATGATGATGCTCCATCCACTGATCTTTGATCTGAACCCCTCAAGTGTGTGTGGAGGTGGTGGCTTCCAGCAGGCAAAGTGTGTTTCCTTCCTTATGGAGAGGAGAAGTGGCCCATGAGCTGGGCTTCTCGCTTGCTGCTCACTCCACCGCTCCTAAGATGGGAATTTCAGAGGATCCTAATTAGCAACTAATGCTTAAGGGGAAGTTTTGGCAAGTCCATTTGCCTCTTTCCCCCTGGTGAGCTGGACCCGAAGCTGCTGAGGGACTTCAGTGTTGCCCCAGTGCTGGTGGCAGTCAGGGTGTGGGCAGGACCTGGCACATGCAGAGCAGCCAGAGCTGCTGCTGGATCACCTGCCACAGCCAGGGCTGTCCCACAGGCACCTGCTCATTCCTAGGTACAACAAAGTCTGTCAAAGCTCCCAGCATGGATTTTGCAGAGCACCCTGCTGCTTGCACTCAGTGGGATCTGCTCGGTTGCTCCCAGTGAGCAATAAACAGAAGATGGGTGGCTCTTGGACTTGGCAAACCTTAATGGGAACGTGGTGCTGCCCTTTGCTGAATATTCATGAGGAACTAATTTGTGCTCGTGTTTCCAGATTGTGCTTCAGTCTGGGTGATTTTTTGTGTTGTTTTTTTGTCTTGGCGTGCTCTGTTCAGCAGCCAACTCAGAAGGATTTGTAGGTCATCCTTCTGCTGTTCAGTTATATGCTAATTAGCCAGAGTGGGAATGATTGGCAAGCTCCCTCTTAGTGGCCTAAAATGCCATACTGCACTGTGATCCTGTCACACATGGGTCTGTCTTGGACATCATTCCCAGTCCCTTCAATCCCCAGGAAGAGCTCAGTGCTCCATGTCCCCAGTGCAGCCGTGTGCCCCTGCCTGCCGTGGGCACTGGCAGAGAAGGAGGCACTCCCCAAAGGAGTTGCTGTCTGGCTTCCCAGCTCCTGCTGCAGAAGGAGCTCCACTGCTGTTGCTCTCCCAGGCTTTTCCTTTCTCTTCACCAGCCTTTCCCTGAGCAGAAGTGACCCCTCGGCCCCAGGACCCACCATGTCTTCCCACGGGGAGCTGCCCACGAGCTGGTGGCAAAGCTGCTGCCTGGTGGTTTGTGGTCTCCCTGTGGCTGCAGGCTGTGGCCTCCTGTGGGCACCACGGCCACACACAGCTCATGGCCTCCTCCATGGCTTCTTGTCCTTGTAGCCATCTGCACAGGCACCACAGCATCCCACAGCAATGTCACCTCTCCTGGGAATGAGCCAGGAGCTACATGCTCCCAGGCTGTTGCATCCAGAGGCACATCCCCTTGCCCATGCCATCCCTGCTCCCTGCCCATGGGCTCTGCTGTGCCCAGCTGCAGGAGCACCAGGCTGTTCCCTTGCCCCGTGCTTTCCCACAGCTCCTGGAGCAGGTGAGCAGTCTCCCAGCTAGAGAGCAGGAGAGGTTTGTCCCAGCTCTGGCCTGGAGAGTGGCTGTCTTCCCTGGTGGCCTCTCCACAGGGTAGGGACAGCTGAGTCACCCTACGTGTGCTGCTTGCTGGCAGTGAGAGGCAGGAGAGGATGCCTGGAGTGGTCTTTATCCTCTTTCCTGCTGTGCCTTCAGCTGTTCACCCACAGCTCTGCTGAGGAACGGGGATGGCACCATCCCTGTGCTGCCACCACCATCTCTGCATGCCACCTTGGTAGAGATAGTGGAGCTCTTGGTTGGGTTTGGAGCTAGTTTTCCATGGCAGCACCTGCTTTTCCATCTCGGGACCTGCTGCTGGCACAGTCATATCCTCTGAGACGCGAGGAGCGCTGTGCCTGCAGCCCCACAGCTCTGCTTCCCTGCACTTTGGTGGCCTTGGGGTTTGGAGGCTCCTCATTAAGGAAATGGAAACAAGCCGAGTTCCTGGCTGCATTAGCCAGGTCATTAATGGCAAAGACAGCCCAGGAGTGTGACCTTACAGACACAGGAACTGCTGCTCTGCAAACGCTTTCGCTGCGCTGGGTTTGGGTTTGCTGATCAGGGCGTTAGTCACGAGGGTGGTGGTTTGTTTTGATAGTCCTTCCTGGCCTCAGCCACGCAGTTGCTGTGCTGCTTAAATTAGGATTCACCCTTGGAGGACTCTCTGTTCCTCTGGATTTGATGTTGATCTTTCTGTTCTGAGGTGTGAGGTTGCTGACACGGAGTCACAGTGCCTGATACTGCAGGGGGTGATTCCAGAGAATGCACTTCCCTTCAGGTATCCTGTAAATCCGGGGTCTGCAGGGCAGGACATGTAATTGCTGAGGTGAAAAGGTTTGCTGGGCTAAGCCTGCCCTGCTCCAGAGGGTTACACATAAGCAGGGATAGTGGAGTTGGTGCCATTTCCTCATGGCAATTGTGCTTTCACTACAGCCATGTCAGGACTCTTGTGGGGAGAGAATCCTTTTCCCAGGAAGACAGCTGGCAAGAAGGCTTGTTGCTGCTATTGGGAGCCAACTGTACTTAGCCCAGGTAGGGGTTTTGGGAGCCCCCAGGCATCCTGCTGCAGGACATCCTGACAGACAGATGGAATAGTCTGTGCAAGTGGAATGGGGAAGCAAAACTTCATGGCAGGGGAAGCTGTGGTCACTACTGAATTAATGAGGAAAATTCCCAGCAGTCTGGCAGAGTCCATCTGCTCTGGTTTGTGGTGGCACTGGTGTGTGCTTGCTTATCCAAGAATTTCAGAGTAGGGGCAAGAGAAAAGGATTTCAGGGCTTTCAGGAGATAGGTGTTGAAAGATACCAGTAATTCCCCAGGAAGCTGGAACTTCCTAGCTGCTTTCCACTTTCTTGAGCTTTCAAAATCCAGACAGAGGATCTGGCCATCCCATACGTACCTGCACAATGTGTACACCAGCTCTCAACTGCTGGACCTGGCACCGAGGCTGCTGCCAGGCTGGAATTTCCTGATTTTAGTAATTTAGTTGCCTCCCAGGAATCCGTGGTATCTCCGTTACCATCTGAAGTGAGTATTTGTAAACCTGGCCCCTACTCTGGTTGTTTTGTGGTTGCCAATGTCACAGTCAGTGCAAGGCAGGACTGTGCCTGGTGCTCAGTTCTGCTACTGCCTCCTGCTCTCAGGGGTTCCTTCTCTGTTTGCTGCTCTCGTTCATTTGTGCTCTCTTTGCACCACTGCTGACGGGCAGATGAGGATTTCCTGCCTGCCTGTCGACCTTCCAGGCTTCTGCTTTCCTCCTGGTACTCTTCAGAAACAAATGATAAACTCTTCAGAACAAAAAGTGGCCAAACTCTAATGAAACTTTTCTTGACTTTGACACGTCTCTGACATTGCAGTGTTTGCCCAGTTGTTTCTGGGCTATGTGAACAGCACGTCAGCAGATGGTGAACAGGGTTTTGATGTATGAGTACATCTCCAGTTTACTGGATATTGAAGAGATTGAGAGAGAGAACAGCACCTCATCAGTGGGGCTTTTGCCATGATGTTGGCATGAAAAAATACTTTTTGTGCCACAGGGTATTGCTAGACTGGGTCTTGAGGTGTAACTGCGTCCAAGGTAGGCAAGAGGCTGTGAAAGCAGAGCAAATGAGAAGTGGCCTCCTGTTCTCTTGCTGGGTTGACCAAAATTGGGAATACAGAATTGCACAAAGGATCTTGGTGTTGATGCACGTTCTTATCTGGAAAATGCCAATAACTGGTTCTGCTTCAACCTCTTGCATCTACAGGAAAGAAAGAAAAAGTTTGAGAAGGATGGTGAGAAGTTTTACTCTATGCTGGATCGCCACTTGCATTTGTCTTCCAAAAAGAAGGAATCTCAATTACAAGAGGTGTGTATGGAGTTTTTCTCAGAGTGGGTCCAGAAGCAACACCACCAGCTGTTCTAGGTCTTAAAAAAGGGGAGGGGATTAATCCCTTCCAGTAACCTGTTGAAACTGATAATCGATTAAATCTACGCAAAGCCTGGATTCTGTGTGAGACCAGGGAAATCAAGCTCGTAGTTCTCCTGTGTCTGTTGGATGCTGGTAGTGGCTTTATGTGTTGTCACTGCTTGTTGTCACCGTAGTGGTGTAGGGCAGTGGCACTGGCACAGCTGGGGACTGGCCACCCTTTCACCTGGACAACTACTCTGGCTGAAAAGTAACCAGTTATTACTCCTTTGCTGGCCTGGCATCCTGCCTTGCTGCTGGTGCTTTTGGGTGGCTGTGGGGGCAGGCAGAGGAGGGGGGCTCCTTCCAGCTGGTGCTGCTGCAGGCACGTTGCAGTGAGGGAGGAAAGGCAGCTGTCCCAGCCCACACCAGAGCAGCTGGATCCGGTCAGATCTGTCAGACCAGTTGTCAGATCAACCCATGAGCATCTCTGCAAGGCAGACTGTGTGTGAGCTCTGGGAGCACTGTGTGCTCCTGCCACTGCTGCAGCTCCAGAGTTGCTGGTTCTGGGACACAGATGGAGTCAGGCAACAGGGTGGTGACAGTGGCCTTGTCCTCATAGGGTTGTGTGTGGAGAAGAGGCTTGTGATGAAATAACAAATGAGCTTTGAGAAAGCCTCGTCCTTGCAGAGTGAGAAGAGGGTTTGGATCCTTGAATGAAGGGAGCCAGAAATAGGCAGACTTAGAAGAATATCCAATGTTCCAGTTCAAAGCTGGGCTGGACACCTGGCAGGCTGTTTCTAGTGAGGACAGAACTATCTGTGGGCTGACAGACAAAGGCAAGTCAAATATTTTCAAACTGCATGTGAAGTATTTTCTTTTTCTGCCTTTCTCCCTTTCATCTAGGCTGACCTTCAGGTGGACAAAGAGAGACATAATTTCTTTGAGTCCTCACTGGAGTATGTGTACCAGATCCAGGAAGTACAAGAAAGCAAGAAATTCAGTATTGTGGAGCCGGTAGGAGCTTCCTTTTCTCTCTGTCTCAGTGCTTGATGCTCAGATGTGCTGGCAGTGGCAGGGAGGGATGAGTTGCCAGGTTGGATTCAGTCCTGTGGGGCAGCAGTTAACCTCGCACCCTTGGCTTGCTGCAGCTTGACAGCCTTCGTGGTGCTTGCTGTAGCACTGTGAAGCCCCAGCCCTGTTTCTTCTGGCAATTTGTTGATCCTGAGGAACAGGTTGGACACTGTGCATAGCTACAGGTCTTGTTATGGATTGTGTTGTCCTCCTTGGGTTTGGCAAATGCTGTCTGTCTGCAGAGGGACAGAGGTGTTGCCTGCTCTGCTCACCTGCCCCAGCCTGGCCTGCAGTGGTCCCAGACTGTGGCTGAGTGCAGGGACTCTGCCCTGGGTGGTTGCTCTGCCCCTGAGCTGGCTGCAGTGGAGCATGGGATAGTGGGATCCTGTGGATCTTGTGGATGAGCACTCTGCAGATCTGCTCCGGGTCTCCCTGCAGGATCTTTCATTCTGGGTGTTTTATTCAGACAGATGTGTGGGTGGTAGTTTGGGCTTTAGGGACACTGTAGTGGATAAGCCATACCAGGGCTGGCATCATTCCAAAGTTGTAAGGAAAAAATAATTGTATATGTCATGTCTGAAACCCCACACTCTGTCCATTTTTCCTTCGATTATAAACACTGAAGTTCATGTGTCCCTTCCCTCCGTGGCAGGTGCTGGCATTTCTCCACAGCCTCTTCACTTACAACAACCTGACCGTGGAGCTGACGCAGGATTTCCTCCCATACAAGCAGCAGCTCCAGCTCAGCCTGCAGAACGTGAGTCCCTGCCCAGCTGAAGGACTTTTCTGGGTGACTTCTGTTCTCATTTGGATTTACACGCCTCTGATGGCAAAGTCTTTCCACCCAAGCAGTCTGGCCGTGTTTGCATTGTGGGAGCTGCAGATACAGTTATTTCCTCCTCAGTTCACGTGCGTTTTCCCCTCTCCTGCACAGGACAGTTCACAGCTCTATGAAATTGTTTTCTCTGGATGGGGCTATTGCAGTTGCATCATTTAACCTGGTGCATAAACAAACCTGAGATTTTCTTTCAGCTTCATGAGATTGAAATTGTACTCTAAGAAGGCCTCTAACCTTGATGTTAATGGTACTGGCTTCCTACAGGCTTGCTGCATGCTTTGATAAGCTCCTCTGCTGGCCAGGTGTGCTCATGGGGTAGAATATCTGAGTCCTGTTTCTTTTATCTTCAGCCTTTCCTGACTGGCCTTCATTCCTATGGAAAAATGACCATGGATCTGAGCCAAGCTGGTTTTGCTGCTGGCTCATTAATTGGTCCAAGTAGTATTCCATCAAAATGCCTGGATTTTGTACCCCGTGTTGACGTGACTCTCTCATGCCAAGCAGTGTAGCATGATCCTTTGGGAATCTACACCTTTGGGAGAAGAATACACCTGTTACCCAAGCAATGGTGTGAAGGGGAGCTCGGGGGCTGCCTCTGCTCCACCCAGCCTTGAAATGTGCTGAAGTTCCTTAATTAAGGGAACAAGTGGCCTCCCAGCTGTGGCACTCCATCACCATCTCTGCACATGGTGTGTCTCTTCCATCATCTCTAAGATCCCAGTGGCTCTTACAGCCGGTTTCCATGTGGATTTATGGAGTGTTTCCCGTGTTTTGTGCCTTGGGAACTGATCCATTTCTGCTACAGCACCTCAGATTTATCTAGGAATAAATACCTGCAGCTCACTCTTTGCTCATGTTCAAATATGCTTCTGTTTGTTTTGTGTTTCCAGACAAGGAATCACTTTTCCAGCACACGGGAGGAGCTGGAAGATCTGAAGAAGAGGATGAAGGAAGCGCCCCTAACCTGCAAGCTGCCTGGGCAGCCAACCATCGAGGGCTACCTGTACACTCAGGAGAAATGTAATGGCTTTGGGATTTGAGAAATGTAATGATCTGGATGCAGTAGGGAACGTGCAGGCCTGGGCTGCCCTGCCATAACCCAGCTGGGGGCTGTATTCAGCTCCCGTGCCCAGGCGGGTGCCACCACTGCCAGGGCACAGCATGTCCAGGGTGTCACCTTCTGCCAGTGCCTGAGGTGCCCAGGGTGTCACTGCCTGCAGTGCCTGGGGAAGCACCAGCAGCCTCAGCTGGCAGCTTTGTCAGCAGTGGCACAGAGCTTTCTCCAAGTGCTGTGAGCTGTGACAGCACAGGGCTAATTGCCCTGCGCTCTGATGTGATGGGATTTATGACTCCAGAGCCTGGAGCTCTGGCAGACTCTGCCTTGGCTGTGTTTTACCAGGATGAATCTGGTGTCCTGCCCAGCCTCCCTCTGGCAGCCTCTGTGGGCAGCTGAGCACAGCCAAGGTGGAACCAGTGCTGAGTTAAGCTGCTGAGAGCGAAACTTGTAATTCTGAGCAGAGTCAAATCAAACCAAATACAGCCTTTTCCAAACCCTGGCTGCAGTTTTCCATGGCCATGCAGCAGGAATGCTCAGGGGACATAAGTCTGTGCAAAACTGTGACCTCTGAGGCTACACAACTTTGTAAGCATTCTTTCTTAATCCTATATAGAAATCTATTTATACATATTTTTATGTCTGTTTATCCTGCTTTTAAAAGAAAGCACACTCAGTAATTTTAGATCCCAAATGTGGCATGTTCCTGCAGGCCAGTGGCTATTTGCTGCCTCTATTTATAAATCAAGTATGAAAAGTTGTTCCTCCTGACAACTGCAACTTAAAAACAAATTACAGAAAAAATACCAGTTGAATTATTTCCTATAAAGGAATTCAGGTAAGAAAACAGAGAAAAGTGACAATAAATCTAGAAATAGGAACTTCAGAGTATTTTAAAGCTGCTGTTGTCTTTATTATTGAGTTTTCACCAACAGGAGAGAGCAGTGGGGTTTGTGAAACAGGCATTCAGGACATGTAGGATCCTGCCAGTGTAGGCCTTGGCTGGGCTTGGCCAAACCAGCCTGGCTTGTGCCCAGCGTCCCACAAACGCCCTTTCAGCAGCAGTGAGTGGGGAGGGTGCTGGAGGTGCCTGCTGCCCTGTGCTCCTCTCCTTCTCTTCCTTTCTCCTCCTCCCTTCCTCCTGCTCCTCCTCTCCTCCTGCTTCTCTCTTGTCTCCTCCCCCTTCTCTCCTCCTCCTCCTCTCCTTCTCTTCTCCTCCTGGCTCTTGCCCATGGAGACACTTGCAAGGGAGATGTCCCCCAGGGCTGTCAGTGTCCATCCCCAGAGAAGGGAGGACATGTGGGCAACACTGACCACGCCTTGCTGGCTGCCTCCAGCCACAGCCCTGTCCCTGATTCCGGCCTCTCGTGTGTTCTGCAGGGGCACTGGGCATCTCCTGGGTGAAGTATTACTGCCAGTACGAAAAAGAGGCAAAAACCTTACGGATGACACCCATAGACCAGAAGCCTGGAGCTAAGCAGGTGAGTTGGATGTCTGCAAACATTGGCCCCACCACGGGCCCACCTTCCACCCATGTATGACTGACTCCCTTCCCATGAGAGCTGACCTGAGAGCTGAGCCTGCAGGTGCCACAGAGCAGAGGGGTGGACTCCATCCCCTCCCTGCCTGCCCACACAGGGCAGTTTGGTGTCACCTGGAAGAGGCACCTCCGTGAGGAGAGGTCTCACTCCACTGTGTCCCTGGGAGCCCAGGCCCTGCAGGGTTTGGCAGCAGAAGTGTGTTATGTGGCATGAGAGATACCAGACAGTGCTGACCTGTGAGTCCGGTCTGAAACTTGTGCCTCTCTAGACCAGCTGATGTTGATCCTTCCCTGTGCACAGGGGCTGGGAGCCACAAGAACTGTGGCAGCCACTGAAGTGCCTGAATGACTCAAGTTACTACAGCAGTTGCTACTTCCAAATGCAGCATTTCCTTGCCTCGGCATGTGCTCACAGCACTGCTTTGTGGTTTGATTTCTGCTCTCAGCACTGGCTCTGTGGGACTGGGACAGTGTTGGGAGAGGAGAGGGCAACAGTGCAGCTCCAAACTACTCTAAGGCAGCAATTTGGGTAACTACTTTCACAAAATGCTTTGGTTTACCGAAGTCTTGGAGTTCCCTCAGTCCCTCCGCGTGACAGGGGAGGGGTGGGAGGATGGAGCACAGCCAGTGCCTCCAGCTGAGTCCCCCGCCCTCCTCTGCCACGGAGAGGTCCCCGGGGCCTTCCCAGCCAGGCGTGTGTGCTCCAGTGTGTGAGCTCATGGTCTGGTTTTGGCAGGGCTCTGCACACTGCAGCAGGAAAATAAAATGGATATTTTGCAAGCCCTTGGCAAAGAGCTGGGCAAAGAAATGTCTAAACTATTGTATGGAGAGATTTGTTGTCATTTATGCCATAAGTATGTCTAGTAAGGCCCATTACTGCAGGAAGGGCTTGGAAGATTTAGCGCCTTTCCCAAACTCTGGCAGTCTGGTAGCCTGCACCATCAGGTCACAGCTGGCCACAAACCCACAACCAAATTGTGAATTGACTCTGCTGCGGAGCACAGGAACATGAGCACCCAGGGCCAGAGCTGAGCCTCTCCAGAGCGTGTCTGCTCTAGCTCTAGGGGTGAGGAAACGTACGTCCCTTTGCCACGCAGGGTTTGTGTAAAGCCATTTGGATCACTGGTGGTGTGGGTAATTGGCACTGCTGAGCAGCCCTGATAAAAATGAGGATCCAGCTGTGTCAGAGCACGGCTGAGTGTGGTCGTAGCCTCGGAGACTCAGAAACCTTGCTGGGTTTGTTGGAGCAGTGTTCCAGCACTGTAGAGGCAGAGTGCTGCTGTGTGGGGTAGTGCTGTGAAATCCAGAACATTCTCTGGCTGACAGCAAGCCTGGAATTTGGAGCCTCTTATCTCTGCCTGTGGTGGTGGTGGGAGGATCACCTGTGCTCCTGGTACCAATGCTATCGGAATGTCAGGACAGTGCAGTGCTGGGCTGCAGCTGAGGGGCCTGAGGAGCCCAAAATCTCCCGTGTTTCTGTCCTCTCACCTTGGCTTTCATGTTCTCTCCTAGGGCACCTTGGACCTGACCCTGAAATCCTGCGTAAGGAGAAAGACTGACTCCATAGACAAAAGGTTCTGTTTTGACATTGAAACTAATGAAAGGTGAGAGGCTTCGCATCTGGTGGTTCCAAACCCCATGGGCCTGCAGCAAATCCCTTTTTGCTGTCCATTAAAAACAACTCTCCTTCCTTTCCCTGCCTGTCCCTGGGGGAATTCCGCGCAGGTCCGGGACGATCACGCTGCAGGCGCTCTCAGAAGCCAACCGCAGGCTGTGGATGGAGGCCATGGACGGGAAGGAGCCGGTGAGTGCTGCTGGAGCTGTTCCCAGCTGGAATGTGCTGCCGAGCAGTGTCCTCTGCCGGCGGGTGCTGCTCGGGATCGTCGTGGGCTCCGTGCCGTTCCCTCAGCCACCACTGGGGATTTTGGGTTTCCCCCTTAAACCTGGGATGTTCCCTTGCTGTGCCAGCCCGCTTGAGGACCGGCCTTTCCGAGCTGGTTCACTCCTATTCCTGCTCCTCACCACCTGCTGGAGATGATGTTTTGTCTGTCCCCGCTCTTAGCCACCTTTTCAAAGGTGTCACTGCCCACCCTGCACCCGTGTTCTCCCACCTTTCTGTGCCTACTGGTGTTTCCTTCCTTCAGTCTGAGCAAAGCTCAGAGCCCTGTGGTTTGCCCACAGAACAGAGAATTTCCCTAGCAGTAGGTGCCCCACTGAGATGCAGGGAGGCAGCAGAAACTCCTTGACCGTGCAGATAATGGGTTCTTGCCTAATTATAAAATGACATTTCTATGGGACATTGTCTTTTTGGCTGTGATTGCCTCTGGGTAATCTAAAGGTGATTACGAGTGATTTATGGGTAATCTACAGGTGATTTATGGGATGCTGCATTTTCTTTCAGAAATAAATACCAAAACATGCTGATGATGGTTTTTGTTCCTCCCTCCCCCATTCCCTCTCCCTTTTTCAGATTTATCACAGTCCTATCACGAAGCAGGAAGAAAGTGAGTCACTTCTGTTGCTGTTCTGTGGGCTCTCTCAGCCTGGAGGCCAGGCAGGATCTTCCTTGCAGATACACTCATCCTCAGTTCCTGCTGAGTAGCCGTGTCCCTGCTGCATGACAGAAGTGTCACTTCAGCATTCTTGTACCACAGTGCCTGGCACTGAGCCCAGATAAGAACGAGTTGCACACAACTGCAGTGAGCGGTTTTTATTTAGCCAGGAGTAGTGGGATATGAGGTTCACTTTGCACCTCCAAACCCCGGTGAGGGATTCTGAGGATGTGTCCCTTAACAGAGATTGTAACAGGGCAATAGAGGTGGCATGGAGTTCCCTGGATCTCCCGCCCACCACCATGTCCCATGTCCCCCCTCTCAGCAGTGGGGTGTACCCTGCAGAGCCCTGGAACTCTGAGACACTGCAGAGCCCAGGAACCCTCTGGGGCTCTGTTAGCTGGGTGAAACCTGTGTTCTGTCTCAGAGCTCACTTCATCAGCACTGTAACTAGCTGTCCCTAATAAGCTCGGAGGGAGCATTCCCAGAAGCCTGAGCACAAACCTGCTGTGTGGCCGTGTTCACATCATACGCTGGGAGGAATGTGGATTAGGCTTTCACTGAATAAACATTCTCTATTTCTTATAGATTAGAGCTGGTAAGAATTCCAGTGGTATCATAGCCCTCAGTATCAAGCACCAAGTGGGTCTGTGCTTATTCCTGGGGTAGGGCTAAGAGACGTCTGAGCTTGATTTTGCTGTTGCTCAGAGCAGACAGAATCAGTATAAACAACCTGCTGGAAATGCAGGGATCCCATAGGATTCCCCAGCTCAGTGGAACAAGCCCTGTGCTTAGCTTTCCTCAGCACATCAAGCTGGATTGGTTTTGCTTTTTAATCCTGGTGATGTAGATAAGCTGAAACTACACAGTCCCATGATGGGGAAGAGCTTTAACTACAGATTTTGCTCTGGAAGTGATTATTCAAGTCTTTATCAGGCACAATCCCCGTGATCTACACTATTATTGTTATTATTATTAAACACTGATTCACACTGTTATTATTAAAGACAGAGAGGGGGTAGGGAACAGTGCTGCAACTCAAATTCAAGGAAAAATGGGAGAACATGTGGAACTAATAACTCCGTGTCAGGATGTCCAGAATGCCGGTGTTTTCCTGAGGGTGTGCAGGGTGCAGGTGTGCACACTCTGTGTGCTGGGGCACTGCAGCTCTGGGTGCTGAGAGGGGCTGGGGCTGGGGGTGTCCCAAGGGTCTCCAGGAGTGCTCAGGCGGCTAACACAGCTTCCTTGTCCAACACAGTGGAGCTGAACGAGGTCGGCTTCAAGTTTGTTCGGAAGTGCATCAATGCAGTGGAGACAAAAGGTGAGGAGCTCACCCGGCCTGGCCGTGCTCCCCGTGGCCTTGAGTTACCTGTAGCTCCTGCAGCACAGTGTTAGTCACTGACACTGCAGCTTTTAGCTGAGGAATGTGTGTTCTTCAGTTGAATGCGTGTTCTTCGGGAGCAGAAATCCCGCCTGCTCCGGAATATTGTACCAAGTCAGTTGGGGTTGAACTTCCACCTGTAAGCTGTTTTCACTCATGGTTTTCTCAGTTTTGGCCCTGAGCACACCCACAGTGGGCAGCAGGAGAACAGCTCCAGCACTGGGGTTGAAGGGTGGCTACAGGCTCCTTCAGCCCCGGTCTGTGAAGCACCAGAAGCAGGTGCAGGGGTGGCAGCTCATCCTCTGGGCTGTCACATGTCATCCAGCCTGCACCAGTGAACATCACCAGTGTGGGACGGGGGCCTGGATTCATCTCCAGATTTCTGGGGCTGTGACAGCCCAGGCCCACTGGAGTGGGGAGCAGCAGGGGCACACAGACCCTGCTCACAGAGCTGGGAGATGCAGTGGCTCTGCCTGTCCCAGCACTGGCCAGTGTTTTCAGATTCTACTTCAATGTGTTGGTCTTCTGTGAGGGTTTGAGCAAATCCATGATGAAGCAGCACTCCCCAGAAATGGGGTGTGTGGACTGGTGTGTCCCACACCCTGGCTGGGCTCACCTGACCGTGACATGGTGACCACGGTGGTTCTGGTGGCCATGGCTGCTGGGGGTGAGCAGAGCCCTGCCTGCAGAGCCCGGAGTGTGGGACAGAGTCTGGGATAAGGGACAGAGTCTGGGATAAGGGACAGAGCCCGGGGTGTGGGACAGAGCCTGGGATAAGGGACAGAGCCCGAGGTGTGGGACAGAGCCCAGCAGCAGGAAAACAGTTCCACTAGATGGGGCTTTTGGACCACCAGCGAGAAACCTCGGCTGACACTCTTGGCTTTGTCCTCTTAGGAATCACTACGGAGGGCGTGTACCGGACTGTTGGCAGCAATATCCAGGTGCAGAAGTTGCTGAATGCCTTTTTTGGTAAGAATTAATTGTTCGGTGCAATTACACTGTCCTGTTCTTGAATTGCTTGTGAGGGACAGAGAGGATGAGGTCCCACAGTGAGAAATGGGTTTTGCTCCCTGCGACTCCTCTGAGGCTCACCTTCCCCTTCTTTCCTGGGATAACACGATGAGCTGGACTGGGAAGGTGGCCTTTGCAGGGAGGCCTCCACCCTGGTCTAAGGTTTTTCCCTGGCAGGATGGGGACGCCTCGCTGTGTGCAGTGTGTATGTTAAGGAGTCATTGTACATGTTAAGAAGTGGTGCATTCCTGCTGCAAGCCTTCCTGTGGCTGGATCTGTCTGTCATACAAGCTTGGCAACGGGGGACAGTCTCTAGTCTTGGCAGGTTGTGGGGCTCAGCAGCGCTGCTCTGTGCCAGGACAGGCACTTCTGGGCTGGGCCCTGGCTGAGGCCATCGTACCCTCACCTCATGGGCACCTGCGAGCCTCAGGGGGGATGCCCGGGGTCGATCCCCACGTGCCCAAGGCCCAGCCGTTCTCCCCAGCCCTGCCTGGGGCTGGAGCACGGGGCAGGGATTGCATTCACCTCGCTGCCTGTGTGCCTCGGGCTCACGCCAGCTCAGACATCTGATATTAATGCAGCATTCAAAAGTTTTGGCTGTTGTTTCCTATTGCTTCTACTCTGGATGTTGTTTATTAAAACCCTGGTTTGTACTGGTGTCTGGCTGTGCCCGATTCTCACAGAGCCGTGACTTCAGGCATCTGCCCAGCTCCGCTGGCCTATGACTCATTGCTGAGCCTCAGGTTCTATTGCTGCTTGATTCTCACCCTCCCTGTGCACAGCTCTGTGGTTTTCTCCTCTGAATCCCACCAGTGAGTGGCCTTTTATTTTGTTTATCTGTGTGGGTCTGGCTAACCACTTGCCACCCCGCTGCATATGAATGCACAATGGAAGGTCCAACACCACATAAATAAGTGCTGCCAGCAGCATTTCATCCTTAACCACTCTGAGGAGATCAATCTAATTTTTTTTTTTAAATCTCTAGTCCTATTTATTTTTAAAAATAAATCCTGCTGTTTATTTCTGTAGTCCAGCTTCCCCCCATCCTACAACCACATCCTTCACTTCATGGCGCCACAGGCATGATGTGGTTTATCCATGGGGGTAGGCAGAGGCAAACTGCATTGCCTTGCTGCTGGGCCTCCCCTGAGCTCCCTCCTCTCAGTGCAGCAGGAGGGAATGCTTCCAGAGCAGCCTTCAGGGGAGTAGCTGCAAATGAAGGATCAGAGCTGGCATTCAGATTACTTTGGATATCAGAAAGCTTGTCTTGGACCTCTTGAAATATGTTGTTTCTGCCAGCCTTGGGGAAAAACAAACTGTAGAGAATATGCGCTCAGTGACTTTTCAGCACTGCTTAAATTTTACCTTGTGCTTCCCTCTTTGTCCCTCATTAGCACTGCTACCCAAGCTCTCCAAAATCCTGACACTGGTGCAGTTGTTCTGCTTTTCCCAAACATGAGAATCAGGAGCTCTCTTTGTGTGCTGCTGTGGCTTTGTGTGTCTCGAGGGGAAACCCCCGCCCCAAGCAGACTGTTTATTGGCAACCTCTAAATGAACTTTATTCTAAAACCTTTTCATTCTTCTCCAGATCCAAAATGCCCCGGGGACGTGGATCTCCAGAGTGGTGACTGGGACATCAAGACCATTACCAGCTCCTTGAAGTTCTATCTCAGGTAGCACTGAAGGTCACACCTGCCCTGAGGAGGCAAAGGGGACTGGGGCTGATCCAGGTGAAAGGTGGAATGAGCTGCCAGATATTCACATCTGGCTGTTGAAAAGGGCAAAGTGACAAAGGCTTTGGGAAGAGGAATGATAAATATGGGTGTTGCAGAACTCCCCAGTCCGATGGGGAGAGCTGTTGCAGTGATACTGACTGCAGGGGGAGATGCCACTGGGATCTGGTGGCACTGAGGGATGAGCCAGTTTGCCCATTGGTCCAGGATGGGTCACGACGCCCTGCAGAGCTCAGTTTTCTTTCTGGTTGTTGCAGGAACCTGTCTGAACCTGTCATGACATACAAGCTTCACAAAGAGCTGGTCCTGGCTGCCAGTAAGTCCCACAGCTGCCCCACTGATGTTCCCTGGCCCTGCTCTCCCCAGCCAGGGTCCATGAGAATCACTTGGCAGAGCTCTGCCAGCCCGTGGTGTCCAGCTGCTTCAGCTGTAGAAAGAGCAGTGACCCTCTCCTCTGAGTCCTTATCTGTGCAGGGGACATGTGTTGCTGCATGTTTCCTTCCCTCAAACAGGGTCTTTTACTTCTGGAGGATCTGGAGAGCCAGGGGATGTCACTCACTTGAAAGCAGCACAAGTGTGCCACAAGAACTGTTTCCCCCTAGTATTGATATATTTATTGCAAAACCTGTGAGGGAACGGGATGTGCTGTTGCCACTCAGATAAGTAGGTGTTCCCTTTAGGTTGTGAAATTTGTCCTGGGATATCAAAAGCAGAGTGTCTACCAGTACATAGAAGACATTTCTCTGCTACAGCTGTTGGGATTGAGTAACAGGAATAACAGAGGTCAGCCAAGAAGCACTACAAGTGTAGTGCCAGGGCTTCATCTGTGCTGAGCCAGCCGGTCCTTGGCTGTCCCCTCGTTGTGGCCATTGCAGATAAGCTGTGACAGTTGTGAGCCAGTGTCCTGTGCAGTGAGGGACACAGGGATGCAGGGAGCTGGTCATCACTCTTAGCATGGGAGTGCTGGCATTTGGAAATGTGTGGCATTAGAGGATCCCTCATCCCACTGTGCCTCCAGAAGTCACCGGGAGACTGGGAGAGTGCCCACTTCTTCTTCATGTGTCCCTCTGGAGAATGAATAGCACACATTCTTCCTTGGAAAGGGAAATGTTTCACCACTTGCTGAAGGTGGTCAAGCCCAGTATTTATTAGTTTCAGAGCTGGTTAAGGCCTTGGTGGCTGGGTGTGGGCAGGACCTTTATGCCTTCCCTGCCCTCCCTCAGAAACTTGCACCATTGAGCTTCCCAGCCACCCAGACCCCACACCATTCTTCTCACACCAGGTATTTTATTGTTTCTTGATAATTTATGCTTCTAAGGGTGACCTCTTTGGGTCAGGGACTCAGTTTTTTTCCCTGCAGGGTATTTTAGGTGTTGTTCAGTGTCAGAGCTCTCTGGGCTGATAGGGCTCCTAGAGGGAGGCTGTGTGTTCCCAGGTGTGTGCCACAAGGGTGTGAAGGAGAGGACCTGCCCATGCCCAGCCTCTTTTGGAGTGTGTTCCTGGGCTCCCTTTCAAGCTCCATTTCTTCCTCTTTCCACTTCATATTGTTTCTCACAGGGTTCACCCTGTTGCTGTGAAATCTCACTTCCCTCTGCCCCCCATCGCTCCCGTGCTGCACAGGGAACAGCTTCCACAAGTTTCCTTTGGCTTTATATTTCCCTGGTGTATTTAGTTTGAAAGTCTCGGGTACAAATTCTTCTTTGTGTTCCTGCTTTCCAGAGTCTGAGAACCTGGATTACAGGCTGGGAGCCATTCATGCACTGGTCTATAAACTGCCTGACAAGAACAGGGAGATGTTAGAACTCCTCATCCAGCACCTGGTCAAGTAAGCAGATGTTTCCCTCTAAAACCAAAGAATGGGGAATAATGGAAACAGCAGAACAAGCATTTTTGGGGGGTTGGATTTGCAAAATTTTATCCACTGTAGTCCCCTTGGGAATGTCCATGTGGTTTGCACAAAGGGGGTGACTGTCCTCTGCATGAAGTGATGCTTCTTTTTCTGGTTGCTCCTTCCATCCCCTTTCAGACATGCACAGAGCAGGAAATGATTTAAAAATGGAAACACCCTCTGAGAGCAGGGGTTGTAAATTGTCACCCCTCGAGATTTATTGGAAACCACCACAGTGTGCTCCCTTCAGTTCTCTTCCTTCAGAGAGAGGGAAAATTAAAGCCAGAAGTCAGTTCTGGATAAAAAGCATATAGGATTTAAATGATTCCTTTTGTGTGTACGTTGTGCAGATAACTTTTGATTGCAGAGTTAAAGAGGAGCTGGGAGTGGGAAGAGATCAAATAAAGATGCTGTCAGCACATTGCTCTCTCCAACATCTGTCCGAGCCAAACGTGTGTGTCAGAGCTAGAGCCATGTTTGTCACTGCTGGGAAACAAATTCTCCTGAAACACAGTGAAAAATATTGAATTACTGATTCTTAGTGTATCCTTGGAATAAGATCTGTTTGGAAAAAAAACCAAACCGAGCTCTTTTCCTTCCTTGCCCTGCTCTCTGCAGCGTCTGTGAGCACAGCCGGGAGAATCTGATGTCGCCGTCCAACATGGGGGTGATCTTCGGGCCCACCCTCATGCGAGCACAGGAGGACACTGTGGCAGCCATGATGAACATCAAGTTCCAAAACATCGTGGTCGAGATCCTGATAGAGCACTTTGGGAAGGTACGGGGCAGCCCCAGAGCAGCTCTGGCTGCTCCTGCAGACTGTTGCTGTGGCAACGCGGCAGCGCTCGGCTCCTTCTGGAGTCTCCTTGGGCTGGCTTTATATAACACACTGCTCTGAAAGGCTTCAGGAGGAAGCAAAGAGTAGCAGGTGTGTTCCTCAATGTTGCTGTTATCTGGTCCCAGAAGAAACAGCGAGTCTGGGCATTTTTGCCTTTTTAAATAAGGGGAAGCTTTACTGAAAAAAATCCTATTGTATGACTGGATATTACAGGGCTTCAGTCTTTCCTTTGCCAGACAAGAGCTAGGCCAGGGCAAAATTGGTTTTAATGGGCACAGTCCAAGATGAGACACTGTACAACTGTTAAATCAGGGGAAAAAACCCAGAGCAGAGGTGTTGAACAGTTGATGAAAGTAATTCAGCTGTGGATGTGTTCAGGTGCAGATACAGGGATGGTGTGGAGATGGTACAGGGAGGTGCTCCCTGGAGCGAGGGGGAGCCTGAGCGAGCTGCTGCCTGGGGTGGAGCAGTCAGAAGAGCTGAGGCTGGTGCCCGTGGCCCTGGGCCATGCTCTCACAGGACAGAGAGCCCTGGAGAGTCTCCAGTCTCATCTGCCTTCCATGGACCTGCTCTGGTATTTCAGCCTGAGCATCGCCTGTGTGCCCAGCCAGGGTCTGGTTCCTGGGATGGTGCTGAAGATGCACGTGCAGACAACAGCTTTGTCATGTGGAGTTCTGTCTTTGGAAAGCAGAATATTCCACTGTGTCTGTGCTCTCAGCGATACCCGACACCGGCTCAGGGGTGTCAGGTGGCTGGGGGTGACAAGAGCTGGCTGTTAATATTGAAAGCTGGAGCAGCATTTGCAGATCCCGAGAGGGAGCAGATTACTGCCCTGGTAACAGCCCTGGCTTCTAAGGAATGAGTTTGGTCCTCCAGCTTTTCACACAGTGTCCAAACCTCTCTCATGCCTCAGAGGCAGGCAGCGGGTGGAGCCCTTCATTCAAGGATGCTGTTTGCTGTGAGGGGGCTGAGGCAGCTCCCAGCATACAGGGCAGCACATGGGCAGGGGCAAAGCTCCCTTGGAAAAGGAAGAGGCAGCCAAAGCTGGAACAGCAAGGTTCTTGCAACAGGGGTGTGGAGCCAGAGCAACCACGTGGGGACCACATGGAGGTGTGGGACCAGATCAGGGGGTGTGAGTCAGTTGTGATGCCAAGGTTTGAAACGGGATGAAAGAGCTCAGAGAAGCTTCTGAGTACCACACCAGAAGCTCATGGAAACACCACCCAATTCCTTTGTAGGTCTCTTTGAACACTTGTAACAAGTTCCCACAGAAAAAGGGGGACTGGTGTCTGGGGTCTCACACGCTCGCACCAGAGATGAGGCTCTGTGCTCCGCTCTGTACAGCCTGTGGCACAGCCTGAATCAACACACACTGCCACCTCTGAGAGCTGGGATGACAGCGTTAATTAAGCCAGATGTCCTTTTGCTTGCTTTTAATTTCTCCAGCAGTAAGGTTAAGTTAGTCACATTTATTAGACTGAGTGTATAAATTCAGCGTTGGAGTTGAGAGTGTCTTCAACTCACACATGAGCAAACAGCTCAGATGAGTGTGGAGGAAGAGGGGATGTGGGTTATATGGTGCAATCTGAAGACTCTGAGGACAAAGTAACTATTCATGAAGTCTTTGTGGATAATTGCTGTTTCCACAGCTCATGTTTCAGTGCCGTGGTTAAATTAAATAGGTTGATTGTTCTGGAAACACCTTCTTCCCTGCACAAACCTCCTTAAGGTGAGGGTCTGTCAATATCTTTGTACCTTTAGGTTATTTTACTTGGTTTTCAATTAGAAGTAAATCAGAGCCTCTTAAACAGAGTCATTTGTGGTGGGTTTAGCTTGGGTTCAGGTGTTGAAAACAGTATTCTTTGGTATCTGTGTGAGCGTCCATGGGGAGCTTAATGTTTCTTTTAAAAGCAGGATTGGATTCTGGTCAGGATACAGAAATGAGTTTGGTATTTCCAAAAAATTGCCCTCGTGCAGTCAATCCTTTGCTATTTTAGTAATGCACGAGCTGCTGCTTTTAATTCACAGGCTGCTATGTCACAGCAAGTCCCTCTGAATCCAGGCAGAGAGAGTGCTCCAGACCTGGTGTTTTGGAGCGGGGAACGAGTCCTGGCCCTGCTCAGGGCAGTGAGCCAGCACCCGCCCTGTGTCACCAAACCCTGAATTGTGGGGTTTTTTTCCCAGAGTGGGTGTGGAATCTTCCCTCACTGGAGATATTCCAGAACGGTCTGGACACAATCCTGTGCCATTTGCTTTAGGGAGACCCTGCTTGAGCAGGGAGGATGGACCAGATGACCCAGTGTGGGCCCTTCCAGCCTGAACCATTCTGTGATTCTGTGGTGTTCCTCCTCTCCTCGTGCAGAGTGGGCCAGGCTGTCGGGAGCAAAGCCTGCTCCCAGCACATGGATTTATCCCAAGCCAGCCCAGGCTGGGCCAGAGCAGCCCGACCGTGGGGTGTGGGGAGCCGTCCACCACTGCCTGCCCTCCCCAGGCACACGCTTGGAACCAAGGAGGTTAAACCAGGGATGTGTTTTCCTCTCCCATCCCCCATCGTGGTCCCCTAGCCCTGCTCTTTGGCCCAGAGAAGAAGGAACACGCTTTTGGTTTGAATTACCAAAATGAGGCACTTAATCAAAGCAGAATGTTGGATTTCTTCACGTTAAGATTTTTCTGAGTGATGCAATAAAGTTGTTTTTCCATATCGAAGCGTGGCCCAAGGGTGTGGTGACCCGGCATGCCAGTGGGGCTGGCACAGCTCTCCTCCCCTGGGCAGGAGCCAGGAGGGGACCAGCTCCACATCTCCCACGACAGGCAGTGCAGCCTCTGGGCTCAGCAGCTCAGGCCACCCCTCCATAGTAACTCAGCCTTTAAAGCCTGATAAAACTTCAATTAACATCCCTGGGAAGAACACAGGAGCAGCTGCTTTGGACCTTGATATGGTGTTTCAGCTCTTCAAATGTAATTCTTTTTCAGCTCTTAAAAAAAGCCCTGAGATAAATAAGAACTTCTCAATTAATCTCAACCAAATAGGTGCCACATGACCAGTGAGAAAAGGAGATAAAACTCCTCAGTAGCATTGTTTTTACGTCGGTATTGCATCCCAGGTAATTTCCTGGTGCCAAACACGTCATTGTAAGCCAAAAGCTGAAGGGTTTTAGTGTTAGATCTGAAACAATGCAGGGCTGGTTTGGGTGTTTCAGGGATTGTATCTCTTCCATGGTGGGAATCTTGCTGTTGCTCAGGAACCGTCAGCTCCAAAGCTTCAAAGCCTTCCTCATCTGCTCCAGGGGAATTTGCTTCTATAAATTGTGTTTGTGATCTTCCTGCTGAGCTGTGGGGACAGTGTCTGTGGTGGGGACAGTGTTGGTGATGGGGACAGTGTCTGTGATGCAGACAGTGTCAGTGGTGGCCACTGTCCCCCTCTGTGCTGGGCAGGGGCACCTACAGTGGGAGGTGAGGCAGCAGCCCCTTTGTGTCAGGTCACCTGAATGTGTCTCCCTTTACAGATCTACTCTGGCCCCCCAGAGGACACCACGGCCCCCCCGGTGCCCCCACCCAGGGTGGCTGCCCGGCGGCACAAGCCCATCACCATCTCCAAGCGACCTCTGAGGGAAAGACCTGTCTTCTTCGGTGCCTCTGTGGAGGAGAGCGGAGGTCAGTCGGCTGTTCCCTGGTGCCTTACCTGCCTCTCACCCCTCCTGCTTCCTGTAACACCTTTCTAGGAGCAATGGAGGTAACAGCAGCAGGGCTGCACTTCCCAGGTCCTGGACACGGCAGGCAGTGAGGGCTGTTCAGAGAGAAAGGAAAGCCAAAAACACTCATACATTGGTTCATCATATCACAAGTCAGACTCTGCGGGATTTGGGTTTTTCTGCTACCTGCTGCATTCTCCATTGGCTAAACTAAGGCTGGTTCTTGCACAGGAGAGGTCTGGAGGAGAGGTTTTGCGGCATCAGAGGCAAAGGTGCAAAAGGAACTGCATGGGGAGTTGGTAGCATGGAGAGCTGTGCTGCTGGAGGTCCAAGGAGGTCTCAAGCTGGTTCAGCCGCTGGCAGTTCCACATCTAGAGCAAGAACTCCAAAGAACTTTTTCAGAACCCAGTGATGATATTTTCTGGACCAAGTTCAACTCTGCTGTTAAATCCAGCTGACTGTAAGGAAGTGCTGAAACCCTTATCATAATGTCAAAGGGCACATCAGCTTAAAATCATGTTTCTGCACCTGATTTGCACTAATTGTCACTGCAGGCTGTGCTCTGATTGCATAGTCACCAAAGACATGGAAAATCTCTTTCTCCATTAGTTTTCAGAGCTTTGATGATGTTTAGGTACAAAGTGCACTTTGTGACACTGGCAAAACATGATCGATTCACATTGCTCTTTAAAACCCCCAGACTGCTAATGCAGGTGGGGCTGGCCTTACATTTCAATACTTCCCCGACTTGGGAGCAAAAGTATTTGCCTTGGACTGCCCCGAGGCTGCAGGGAGCAGTTGAGTTCATAGCAGAGCTCCTGCTCCTGGGTCTGTAGCACTGCAAGAGGGGTGAGATGAGTGGCTTTTGGAGGAACATCAAGTGTGGCACACGACTAACCCCTCTCTGCCCCCTCGTTTCCACAGCAGAGCGGCTCATCCAGACCCCCAACGGCGGCGGCGTGGAGGCCCCCAAGCCCCTGCACCGCAGCCGCCTGCCCGCGCCCCGGCCGGGGGGCGACGAGCTGGGGCGTCCCCCCGCTGAGAGCCGGCCCCAGCCACGTGCTGAGCCCGAGCTGGGCAAGCTGGGGAACAGGCTGCAGGATGGAGGGGCCAAGCCGGCTGGCAGAGCGGCCAACGGGGTGGTGAGCAGCCCTGCCCTGAGGACGGCCACGCTGCAGGCCAAGAGACCGGCACCCCGGCCAGGCATCTGTGGCAAAGAGGGTGAGTGTGTGCCAGGGACATGGCCAGAGCCAGGCAGGAGCGCCCTGCTCCCAGGGGAAGCCTGAGATGCCCGAGTCAGCTCTCCTTGGGGTGGGTGGTGGGCTTCTCCCCTTGAGTCCTCTTGGTGTAGCTCAGCAGGAGGGGCTGGGAAACCTGGGCACAGGTAAAGCCTGACACTCGTTGACCCTTAAAGACTTTGAAGGGTGAAGTGAATAGCAAGGTTGGCTGGATCTTGGGGTAGAAAAGCAGTTGAGGAGAGGACAGGTAGTGTCACTGTCCAGGATGAAAGCTCAGCCACAGGAATCACCAGTCTGTGCTGTTCCTCTCCCTTTCTCAGAGCAGCACTGCTCAGGGTTTGGTTAAGAACACCTGTCGTTCCCAGGAAGTATCTGCTTCACAGTCAGCAACTACATTGGGTTTGTTCTTGCAGGTCCAGCTCCAGCCCCTGTTCCCAGTGCCAGGAAGGCTGTGCTGGGGCAGGTACTGTGGGAGCTTCCTTACCCTGGATTCTCTCCCTCCATCCTGGCTAGTGGCCACTGTCAGTGAGAGGGTGTTGAGGCAGAGGGACAGAACTAAACCCAGAGACCTGTTCAGTGCCCCTTCATAAATCTCTGGCCTCAGCCAAAGCTTCCTGCTCAGTGTTTGTCCTGTCCATCCCCGCAGGTGACTGTGACGGTGTCCCTAAGCCACGTTCCCACAGCGACAAGCCCGTGATAATGCGTCCCCCTGTGAGACCTCCGGACCCGCCGTGCCGGACTCCCATCCCTCCAAAGCTGGAGCAGAGGCCAGACCTGATAGCAGGGACTGCAGAGGAGATGCCCTCATCTGTGTAAGCCAGCAGCCCGTGGCGGGTGCATGGTGCCAGCAGGGGCACCTGGGGGCTCAGTGGCTGGAGCCCGTGGATGTCCCCTTGGCACCGGTTCAGGTTTGAGTGTCACTTGGAAAGCTGAGCAGAGGGCACGGCCAGGGAGGGGAGTGAGGCCACAGCAAAGGCAAGCACAAAGCTTTGGAGCTGCTCAAGCACAGCACTGGGGCTGAGGCTTGTCCCATTCCCTGCCCTGCTGTTCCTGGGTCAGTGGAGCTGAGCCCCTCCCTGCCTGCCCCCAGCAAACCTTTCGAATTAGACACTTTCTGGGGCAGGACAAGATCCAGCTTGGATCTGCTTAAGGAAACTGGAAAAAGTTCAGCTTCATCTCATCTTCAGATTTCTTTCAGATTTTAGGAGAGTCAGAAGCCCTGCTGGCTTTAGTGAGAATTAACTGAAAGAAAAGAAAAGGTGCCATGAGGGTCAGCTCTGTGCCAGAACTACCTAGGAGAACTTCTTGAGCACGGGCAGAAGCACATAAACACTGAAGGAAAGACCATAAAGGGGATGGATGCACATGGGATTATAGGCAAGAGCATGGAAATAATGGCTGGATATGGCACTCAGGTCTATGGTTTAGTTGATGTGGTGATGTTTGGTTAAAGGTTGGGCTCCATGATCTTGGAAAGCCTTCCCAACCTGAATGTTTCCATGATTCCAAGGTTCTGTAAGCAGCCCAGCCAAAGCACTGGCGGGTGGTGTGAGGGCGGAGCGGGCGCAGAAGGAGCTCGGCTGTGCCTTGGCACAAGAACTGTTGATTGAAGGTGATCTCTGCAGTTCTGCCATTGCTGCAGCTCATTCCCCGGGCACAGAGCAGATCTCATTAGCAAATTGCCAGGTCGAATCAGAAGAGAGACTTCTGTTTTCTTTGCAGGGTGGCCTCTAGGACCAAGTTCTTTGAGACAGCTTCCCGAAGAACAGGCAGGTAAGGTTGGCAGGGTGAAGATGGCACGTGGAGAGCAGCAGCCCTGCAGCACAGGGTGCTTCCTCTGAGGCAGGGCCACCATGGACAGCCCCAGCCCCAGCCCAGGCCTGCCTTGTCTTGTACTCAGGAACAGCAGATGGGGCTCAGCTAAAATGCTGAAACTAAACAAAGAGCACAAAACGTAAAGTGTGAGTCCAAATACAGACCTGATAAGTTAAATCTGCCACGTGAGAAACATCCCTGTGGATCCCTGTTACCATGTGTGTAGATCTGCATGGTGTAGTGCTCGTTGTACTCAGGCTTTGTGGGAAGATCAGGTGCTGGGTGAGGTGATGAGGGCTGGTTAGCTCCCAGCATGGCTGCTCCAGCACAGGGGGTATGCAGGCAGTGGGGTAGGGGTTATGGGGACACAGCGTGGGCACCAAAGCCCTGAGCTCTGAGTGGCAGCAGGTGCCATTTGTGATAAAATTTGCCCAAATAAGCTCCAGCTTCCTGCTCTGAAAAGCCACCAATCTCTGCCCAAGGGAGAGCAGGTTTGTGTGTAAGTCTGAGAACTGCTGCTGCTGGTACTGAGAGTGAAATCATTTGTTCTATTGCAAAACAGACCCCTCCCTGCCCATTACCCAGCCTCAAGCAGTTTGTGGAGCTGAGTTGGAACTTGCTCCTTGCATTCATTTTTTTCTCAATTCTTCTACTTCCTTTTATCCAGGTCGTCATCACCACAAGGCAGGATCCCAAGTGATGAGAGCTGAGGCTAAAGGTACGTGTTTATGACAACAAATCAAATAATAAACTGAAAATAGACATGTAATACAAAGTCAGCATTTATGGGGTTGTGGGAGTCCAGTGGTTCTGCCATTACTCATGGATTTCCACTGCTGCACCAAACATAGAGCTTGTTTTCTTCTTCCAGGCTTTGTAAGCACACCTCAGCCCAGCTGGACCCAGGAGACTTTCTGTGCCTGTGACCCAGGAGTCATAGCTGAGCCTTGCCAGCCCCAGTGCCCTGGAGTGCAGCTATCTTACCGGACGATGATTTCCAAGCCACCGGTGGCTCAAGAAATTAGGAGAGGGAGACCACGATGGAGAGTAGGTCCTGCCCACACATCTGTGTTGAACTGTTCCCTGCCCTCCCACCTCTCCTCCCTGCAGGCTGTGACAGTGCCCATGTGTGCCTGGGCAGGTGATGGCAGCATGGGCAGGGCTGGGGGACACCAACCGCCTGCAGAAGGGACAGTGGAGCCCCCATTCACCTGCTCACTCTCGGGAAACACACCTTGAAAAGGGTGTTTGGACAGCACAGGGGCTGAGTCCCTGTGTTCGGATGCAAGGGCAGAGCAGCTGCAGGCCCTCCTTGCCCTGAGAAGCCCCTTCCTTTGTGCTTGTGTCCCTCACGTGGTGAGCTGTGCTGTGGTGTCAGTGTGCGGGACAGCCGTGCCTGGGAACGCTGACCATGGTGGCACAGACTGGGCAGGGACAGGGGCACCACTATGCTCAGCTCTGTGGATTGTCTCCTCATCTCCTCCTGGACGTCCCTGGCCTGGGACACCACATGACAGATGCGGCTCAGCCCAGGGCTTGGCCTGAGCTATGGCTGCAGCCTTGCCTCGGGTCAGCTCTTGGGCAGCACCCTTGGGTCAGCAGCCTCCAAGGGAGCAGCTGGGGGAAGGTGGCAGCAGGTGCTCCTCCTCCTCATCTTCCTCTGCTGCCTCCTCTTCTGCCCATGTGAGCCACACTCCCACCAGATCCACTTCTCACAGGCCCACCAAGAAGTCTCCATCCTGGGTGATTGCGGTGGGCCAGCACAGAGGTGCTGAGGATCTGAAACTTGCTGTTTGTGGGTCAAACCCATGGTTTTTCTAAGAACTGCCCAGTTTCTTGTTTGCTTGTTTATTCATTTCCAGTACGAGACGCCCAATCTGTCCCTCAGCCGTGCCCCTGTGTTTGATGTCCCTTGGCCTGGGAGGTGTCCCTGGCCAGGACCTCTGTGCAGCCCTGTAGCACTAATGGCTTGTGTGTTGCTCCAGCGGCTGCTGGGACTCAACTCCAGGGCTGTGCACAGCAGTGAGCGGCTTTCCCGCTTCCTCCACCCACCCAAAGATGACTGCCCCATTTTGAATGGTTTTCTTTAGGTGCTGAGAGCATTTGCAAAACAGTGGCCAGACATTCCCACAGCTGCTTTCCCGGGTGCTCCATCCCTGGAGCGTGCTGTGTCCTGCCCGGCACAGGTCCTTGCCACCTCCTGGCTCTTTGTGCAACCTCGTGTCTCTTATTGCTGAATGTCACACACTGGCGCTCACATGTGTCATGTCCATGGTGCTCTCACTCCCTCGGCTTCAGCAGTGCCCCAGCTGCTCCCTCCTTTGGACCTGGCACATGAAAGTGGCTTTAAAACCAAACCAGCCCTGTGCTGTGGCAGTTGAGGCTGTGCCACACGCACTGGCAGCACCTGGAGCTGTGCTAGGCCCCTCCTGCTGCAGCCCCTCACCAGCGGCTCAAGGACAACACACAGTGGTTCTGATCAGGGATCTCTGAACAGGTAGGATGGAGCTGAAGCTGGAGGGAGCCGCTCTGACCAGCCTGGTAGTGGGGCCACCTACCTGCAGCACATCAACCACTGGCCCTGTTGGGGTGTTGAGCCTGTGTCTCCCACACAAAAGGCCAATGTTTCCCAACTGTCTTTCTTGCTTTGGGCTGCTGTTTGGGGGCCCCTTGAGCCTGTCAGTTTGGGAAGCTTCTTGGGTTCTGCCAGTGCACGTGGCTCTGGAGGCGACATTCTGCAGGAGCAGTGGCTTGTCACATCCTCCTCCTGCTTGTGCCCACTGCCCAGCACAGAGCCCCAGGACAGAGCCGGGCTCCGTGGGTAGGGAGAATCCAAGGGTGGTTGGGTTTCAGTCTGACAGTGTGAGCAGTCAGGGAGAAGTAGCTTCTTGCAGACATATTTCATGGTGTCCTTTTAAAGTTCTTTGTCACTTGCATGTCTGTGCTGATTTTCCCTGCACCTGTGAGTGCAGCTGAACACTGGGGACCAGCAGCTGGAGTGGCGGGGGGCTGTGGGGTCCAATTCCTGCTGCCATGAGGCACAATCCCTGCTGCTGTGAGCACAGTCCCTGCTGCCAGCGGCCCAGGAGTGACAGCTGGGAACGTGGGATGGCCCCGTGCAGCACGGCAGCCCCCCAGCATCAGCCCCAGAGCCATTGTGGTGTGTACAAGCTTAGGTTACTGCAACTGTTTATAAAGTTTCCATGAAGTGAAACAACCATCTCGGTGTGTTTTGTTCCTCTTCACCCCAGGCCCAAGCACTGTCCCCACTGCCACCCGCTCTGTAGGCAGGTCCTGCTGTGGGGTCCCAGCTCTGCGCCCCAGGGAGGCCACACAGGGCTGTGTCCATGGCAATGGGAGTGCCCTGTGCTCTGCCACAGCCCCACTCTGGGTATGCAGTGCCCAGTGCTGCTTTTGTGCATTTTCTGTCTGGAGAAGCTGCCCTGCCAAGGCTGAATATTCCTGCACTGCCACAGTGCCTGGACAGCGTCCTGTGCCGTGGGTCACTGAGACTTCAGTTTTCCTGTGACCACCAATGTCTTCTTTCCATCTATCCAGCCCTCTTCCCCCTCCTCACATCTGTTTTCCCCTGCCTTTTGACTCTGACATTGTGCGCCAGTGTTTGCTTTTTGGGCCTCTTGCCTTTCTTTAACAGCGAGCCCTCTCTCAGGAAAGAACAGCTTTCTCTCTCTGAAATGGGAATCTTACAGCTGGCTTTGGAGCCCGGATTTCTGGAGAAAAATGGAAGTGACCACTCAGGAGGGTGTTCCTGGGGGCCCAGGGACAGCCGAGCTGCCCCCACATCCGTGAGGGTCCCCAGCTGGAGAAGGGGAGCGTTCCCACCCACACCCTGCTCAGGGCTGGTCGCTGTTTTTGGGATCCTGCTGCAATCATTTTGTGTGGGCCCGACCCCTGCCCGCAGGCTCTTTGGGCAGCACCAGCCAGGTTTGCCAGCTCGGAGAGGTCTGTGCCGTGCCCTGGCTCCGAGCCCAAGCAGCCAGAGCACTCTCGGGGCGGGCATGGACACAATGCACCTGGAGCAGCAGCTGGAGGCTTTCCTGCTTGTTTTTTCTGGCTTCTTGTCTCTCTCCAAAGTTTCCTTGTGGGGCTGTAACTTTTCAAGGGCTGGAGGCATTCAGAACAGCGGCATTTGGGGAACTAAACTGTTTTCTTTCCTCACTAGGCCTTGTATGAAGTGATCATGAACTGGAACAAGCACTGAGGCACTGCCCCAACAATCCTTGTCTCCCAACCCACAGGTGCCTGGCTTGCTTTCTTACAGAGAACATTTGGATTTAATATGAACAAGAAAATTATTTTCCAGCACAAGTGAAACCTTTCAGGTTTTTATAGAGAGAAGATAACAAAACAAGCAGTTCCAAAGCTTGAGCCTGAGCCTCAGTGAGTTCTTCCAAGAGGAAGACCAAAGACTCTGCAGCAGACACATCTGTGTGATAAATTTAGAATTGAAATATACTTAGTGGAGCACTGACATCTGAAATTCATGTGCTACACAGAGACCCAAGAAGGCACTGGAATCCACCCACGCGGGACTCCTTGGAGGATCAGAGCCGTAGTTTTCAGCTCTGTAGCTCTCCCTGACCCATCCCACTGCACAATTCCCCATCTGGATGCTCCGAGCTGGGAGCAGCTCCCTGCGCCGGGCGGGCTCCTGGCAGCCCTTAGCAGCTTTCATGGCCTGTACACATGGCTGTAAATCAGGTTGGGCCACCAAAAAATCCTGTGATTGGCTTGAATAATCAGGAGATGCTTTGAACCAGTAAAGGCCGTAATGTTTTTCATTTTCTCTGTTCTCAGAAGAGCTCCTGCAAGGCAGAAGTTCTGAAGATTCTTGAAATCCTGTATAAAATGTGGCCGTTCCCATGAAGGCTCAGAGAGGCTGGAGTCCCCAGGAGCTCCATCCTCCCACAGCTCCATCCTCCCTCACTCTGTGTCCTGCACACCCTGGCTCCCTTCAGTGCCTTGGCCCCACAGGCTCTCCCAGTGGCCACCACACTGGCACCACACCATGCTACCACATTGCCACTGTGCCCACCCTGCTCCTGTGGGATGGGACACGGGGCATGCCAGACCCTGCCTGCCCTCCCCTTGGCGCCTGCCCACCACTGGCAGAGGGAGGCAGCAGCAATTTCGGATAAGGAGCAAACCCCAGCGCTGGCCAATGTCCCTCATGTCGGGACACTTGAGTCAATGTGACCCTGCTGAGGTCTGTGGCTGTCACCAGCTCGTCGTGGGAGTGCAGGCACAGCCCTGACACCATGGAAGGCACACAGGGCTGGCTGCCAGCGCGGCAGGGTCACAGTGCTGGCGCTCCCAGGCCCCCAGGGAGGGGAGCTGCTGCTGAAACGGCTATTTGACACAACTCGTCAGTATTTTAGGAAACAGAACTTCTTTCTGTTTTAAAAATATCCCACTTTCTGCCATGAGGACAAGAACAAATAAATAGATTTAAAGCATGGGGCTATTTTGGGGTTTTCATGATGTTTCCATGTTTTCAGTTGTCTTCTTCTTCATGGTAACTGGATTTTCTCCAAGTGAACTTGGTGTGCTGTTCTGCCGGGGAGCCAAGGCATCTCCAAGGGCAGCTCTGGAGCCCACCAGCATGTGGCTCATCCCCAGTGCTGGCATGGTGGCTGTCACCATGTGCCAGGCCCTGCAGCTCCGGTGGCTGGGAATGGTCAGGGAGCTCAGCAGCTTCCCTGTGACCTGTAAGGGGGCGTGCAGGATGTAGGATGTGGGATGCAGGATGTGCAGCAGAGGTGGCTGGAGCTTAACGGGGCAGAAGGAGTTGAGTGATGTGGATTTGCCCTTCAGCCTGTTCCAACCCTGGCAGCCCCCAACTGGTGGCCTCACTGTCCTCCCACAGACTCTGTTCAAGCCACATGAGTTCAGGGCCATCAGAGACTGAGGCCAGCACAAGCCCAGGATGTGTAGCCACAGAGGGACCAAGTCCATCATCCCAGGAGGGGCTGGACCAGTGGCTCCTTAATGTCCCTGGGGACATTGGCGGCCAAGTGGCCATTTGGCAGGTGACACTGGGGCTGAAATGCTGGCACCACAACGGCCCCAAGGAGCTGAGGCCTGCTCAGTGTCCATTAAGGGTGAATTTTGAAAATAACACATTAATTTTTCACTGTGACTCAGAGCAAGGGATGGGATCAGATTCCTGGTGGATGACAAATGCAAGGGTTTTTGTTGTCTTGGCACACTGTTCTTCAGCTCATGGGGCACGGTGTGTAGACTGCTGCTGTGCAATTACACACCAGGCACTACTAGCTATTTGTGGCCTGATGTGCTTTTTTTTTTCCCCCAAGCTCTTTGCTTTGTCTCAGTGAATCAAATCTTGGCCCTGGGCAGGATTCACATCTGTGCCTTGAATTAACAAGTGGCTGATAAGCGTCTTCTTTATTACTTGGAGAGCATAGGTCAATTTTATAAAGACGTTCCAGAAGAATGGATTTACAATTGCTCATAAAGATACCGAAAACAATGACAAGAGGAGGAGGACACTGGCCTTTATTAGCTCCTTGCTTTGAGAAATACATTAATCAACTGAAATTCAATTTAAAAGACCCAAAGAGGAATATATGAAAGGATTAGCCAATTGATAAGTAATTGAATTACGAGTTCAGATGTGATTAACAGTGAAATCTGACTGTGAAAGAAAGCCTACAATGACCCAATGTACAGCCTCATCTACTGGCAAACGACCCACTGATTCCTGGCGCCTTTGCTCGCTGGCAGCCGTCACACCCACAGCGGTTTCATGCACAAAAACGACACAAAAGCCAAACACAGGCGGAGGGTAGTGCTCCAGCAAACCAGATTCTGCATTTATTTGACTCATAACAACAGCAGATTTTCAGGTTACAAAAAGAGCTGAACACCAAGCGTGAGGGGCCGCCCCGAGGCATGGCTGAGGGCTCACATGGGCCCCAGGCATGGCTGAGAGAACCAAAAATGAGAATTTTCATTTACCCCCAGCGCAGCGTCATTGGTTCCTTCACCTGGGTGCCACGCAGGCCCCTCTCTTTGGTTACACAAATGAACGTCCTTCAGTCCCATGTGGGGACTTGTGAGTTGCAGTTGTCCCCAGGGCATCCCGCACTGCATCCCGCTGGCCCCGGCAGCATCTGTCACCACAATCCAGCTCCCATGGTACCAGAACACTGTGGGGCTCTCTCTTCCTCATCCAATGCGTTCAGTTCCAATTCAAAAAAAACCAAAACAGCTGTGTCAGCAATCCACCTAATTCCTTCTCTGGGAGAATTTACCCTCAGGTAATGCTGTAATTTGGGCAAAGCACTGCGATCCCAAACTGGGCCAGACCAGGCTGTGTGCGCTGCACCTGCGTCACGCGGCTTGTGGGGGCTCCAGGGTCACAGTCCCACCCAAACGGGGTCGAGGCGTCCCAGTATCATGCCCAGCCCTCACCTTGGAGCCAGGCTCCAGGAAAGAACCAGCATCTACCCCGAAGTCTCTCTGCCAATCCAAGGCTGTTGGCTCTTTTTCTTCTGGCAGTCCTGTGTAACCGGCTTCCTGCTTTCCCTCAGCTCTGGTGGAAGGAGCAATTGCAGACACTGGCCTTTGTTACTCCCAGGAACACAGCTGTGGGCTGGCAGCCCCCCCTCCAGGCAAAAAGGCACCAACAATGAGCTTTTTGGCTTATTACAAACAATGTAAAATATATCAAATAGAGAACTCTTATTTTTACAGAGACATGTTAACAAAGAGAAACAGCGTAAAATTGCCACAGAACACCAAACACCTGGCACAGAGAGCAGCTTTTATCCACTTGCTAAGGGTTTATGTGGGTGCAGAGATTTACTCTGTGAGTCACAAGCACAGTGTCCCTCTGCTGCTGAAGGGAAGGAGCACAGGGAGCAGGCATCAGTGGGCAGGGGAGGCTCTGAGCCACCCAAAGGGGCCAGGACACCCTGCCTGCCCCAGGCAGTGTCCACAGCCAGCCCTGGGCCTGGACACGGAACACAGACACCTCTCTGTAATGCCAGGATTCTGCCCAAATATGTCAGGACACTTTGTGCCAGTCAAATAGGGCAGAAACAAGGGACACTCCGTTGCTCCCCAAGGGCAAACACTGTCCCTGTCTTAAGCTCAAGCAGCCACAGGAAAGCTGGAGAAGCTGATACCGACCCCAGCCTATGCCAGTGTGTGCTCCGTGGATGCCACAAAAGGGGGGACCTCTGCAAATTGGGCAGCACCCAGCCAGAAAAATAATTAAAAGTCTCCATTAAACTGGCACATTCTGACTCATCTCCTGCAGAGCATCCAGAACCTCAGTGTGCAACCAGAGAGGACTCTTAGAGCATGTCACTGAATAGATACCTTTAGCAACAGAAAATGGGCCATGCCTTTATTTTATATAGAGATAGGTATTTTTAGCATACATTATGTTACTGAAACATCCAGGGCAAGAGTTCAGCAAGGGGAGGGACACCACGGGGACTGGGGGCTGGCCTGTGATGGGAGGTGACTGTGAGGGCAGCAGCTCTCTGGCTGCCTGGGAGGCAGGTCACACCTCGGGTACCTCTCAGCATTCCCTACAGACCACGGTGACAACCCCACAAGGGGCCCAGAGCAAGGAATGGCACCACAGGGAGGGTCCTGCCCCAGGTTCACCTCCCTCACCGAGCACCCTGTTCCCTGAGCCAACCACAAAGGGCCTCCTGCAATTACAGCAGCGGCATGTGGATGCTGCCGGTTCTCCAGACTCATCCACAGCCTCTCCGAGCAGGGAGCTGCTGCCCAGGCTCCTGCTCCTGCTGAGCTGAGCTCCCTGCTGAGGCAAGGGGTGCTGGCAGGAGCCTATCAGGCTCAGGTGGGCACAGGTCTGTGATCCCTGCCCTGGCAATGCTGCATACCATTGTCCCATTTGATCTGGCTCACTGCTTCTGGCGTGATGCAGGGCTGAGGAAGAGCCCTCCTGCCCTCACTAAACACATCATCCTTCATCCCACACCCTCTCTTGTGGAATGGTGCCCATCCATGCACAAACGCTGCTCCCAGGGAGATGCCAACGTGTGTGTCCCTCGTCCTCCATCTGCTGCCGTGGGCAGGAGCTGATGGGCTGAGCCATGACCCAGACTGAGCTGGCCCAAAACCCCCCACACCTCTGAGATGAGCCACAGCAGAGCCAGGGAATCCACAGGGGAACATGGACATGTTCCCAGCTGCTCCCAACAGCTCCCAGCTGCGACAGCCAGGGGGACTCCATTTTGGGGCTCAGCCAGCCCAAGAGGAGCCTCAGGGACAGCTTCTTTGGGACTGTGAATGTGGTGAAACTCTCATCGCTTTATTAAAGCTAAAGTAGACAAGAAAACGCAGAAGAAAACAAAAAGCACAAAGATAAATGGCAGGAGTTGGACTTTGGTATTTCTTAAAGCCTCTTCTTCCTCAGTTCCTGCAGCAGCTCTTGAAAATCCATGTGGGAATAGCATTAATTCCCCCAGCAAATACACACACAGGTGCTGCACGTCCTGGCTCCCACATCTCCTGGTAATTATATTGTAGGAACCCAACTTTTACATGAACAAGTTGCAGAAGTTCACTGTGATACTGAAGAGACAGAGGACATGACCTCAGTGCCCCCGACTGCCCCTCTGTCCTGGGCTGGGGGTGCTTCCCGTGAGCTCCTGTCCCGCTCAGCACTCGCCATCCTGAGCAGCTTCACACCAGGTGACAAGCACAGGGCAGGTGACACATGGGCAGTATCCTTTCCCCACTCCCCCACTTCTCACTCGCATGGTGCTCCCACCAGCAGAGCAGGGCGGGCAAATCCCTGGTAGGTTTGGCCTCTTCCCGGTCTCCCAGCAGATGAACACCCAGCAGGACACGGCCACACTCATTAATTAACCAACAAAACCTTTGCTGACATGAGCCTGTGCAAAGCACAAAGCTCTCCCAAATTGCTGCTCCAACTGCTTGGAGCCATCCTGAGCTGATAGCAGGGATAGGGCATCACCACTCATCTGCTCACTGAGCTCTGCTGTGAAGGGCCAGGAAAATTCCAGAAGACAGGGATGCACCAGCTGGAATTTTTTACCAGTTCATTTGCAAATATCCATAGCTCACACCAGCACTGAAAATGCCAGCAGCCCTCTGGCATGTGGGAGCCTGTGAGAGCAGCATCCCCCTGGCTGCCAGCCAGAAAGTTCACCTATGGATTCTGTTGCTGCCTACATGAGAGGATTTCAGGAGGAGGAGCGGGATCAGAGCCATATCTGGCAGAGGAACGAAAACCATTGCAAAGAAGATCCTCCCCTTCAACAGGTGCTTCTTCCCTACTCCTTCATATAATGAAAGTTCCATCAAAAGGTTGGAGAGTATCAGGGAAATTGTTTTACTGCAAGTATGCAAAGGAACAGCTGCACCACGAGGGCACTGCCTGGAGAGCTGGGCACAGGGTGGGCACAGGGCTCTGGGTGGGATCAGGGCTCCCAGGTGGACTCACTGCCCTGGCTGGGTGCAGGGCTCTGGGTCGGCTCACTGCTCTGGGTGGGTGCAGTTTGCTGTTTGCCTGTGCTGGCACAAGGATCCCTTGTAGATATCTGGGTTGGTAATGCCAGATCATGCCACAGCCCATGATGGGATGTGTGACCCTGGCACGAGCTTGTGCGTGTGCGGTCACTGACAGCCTGACAGGGTCTGAGCAGGTGGTTTTGGTGTACTCAGGATGTGAGGGAAGAGGGGAGCACACAGGGCACGTTGGTTCGGCTGCTGTGTGTGTGCTGGGGGCAGACTGGGTGTGTGGGGTGATGCACAGGGGATGGTGTGTGTGGGATGGTGTGTGTGGGATGGTGTGTGGGTGGGGTGTGTCCTGTGGTGCATACAGGACCATTTACATGGGACAGTGAGTGCACGATGGTGTCCCCCCAGGCTGCAACCAGCCACTGCCATCAGCAGGAGCTGTGCATGCTGCTCCCAAGAGCAGGGGGTCTCTTGGTGCTTCCCTTCTAGCCCCCCCAAAGAGCCATGGTGGCACCAGCCAGTTCCCACAGCCACGTCCCCGTGGACAGGACTCAGAGAGGAGTCCCATGGTCCCACAGGTCCCACAGATCCTGGCCTTGGTCTTGGTTCCAGGACACTCATCTGCTGGCATTGGAAAAAACAGTTGGGACAAAATATTTGGGACAAATAAAGGGAAGGAGCATAGCTGGAATCCTGGGTCTGCAGAGACGTGTCGGGAGCAGAGCAGGTTTGGGGCACGGCAGGGGCTGCAGGTGCCCAGGGGAGCCAAGCAGGTGTGAGGTCCGAGGGCATCAGGCACTTTTGGAGGTGGGGTCAGCTTTGTCAGGGAGCAGCAGCTGGTGAGGACAGGAATGTGACTGCTGAGCGCTCGGGGGTCTGCGGGGCAGACCAAGACCCGGCTGGACAGGCCATAGGAAAAACATCCCAGGTGGAAAACAGGAGCCAGCCGCCATTGGGGGATTTCCAAGGTGATCTTCCTTGGCCTCTCCGCTCCAGCGCTCGTGTCTCAGCCCCCCAGGCAGGTCCCAGGGCCGAGCTGGCCAGAGCAGATCCCACAGGGGCTGCAGGGTCTGTGAACTCCTCAGCCACAAATTCGCCTTGTCCCCCAGCTCTGCTTCTCTTCTGCAATGTTTGAACATGTCTGCTTCCCAGCACCATAATGCAAACAAAATGTCCTGAAAGAGGCTGGCATCATAACTCACACCCAAATGTGGAGCTGCAACCTGCTTTGTGTTGTGTTCTTTTTATAAAAATCACCCCAGACCCACCACCCGCTGGCGCTTCTTCTGCTGTCCCATAGCCCTGGGCTGCCGGAGTCACAGTGACAAACGGAGGACACTCAGACATGGTGCCACTGCCCCTGCCAGTCCCTGTCCAGCACCGTGGGCAGCTCGAGCCAGGGGTTCAGTTCAGAGGTACCTCAGGAAAACAGAAATCTCAGGAATCCCAGCAGGTCTGTCACTGCCCGTCCCCTTGGCCACCGCCGCAGAGGGATTCCCCAAGGCACTGCAGGACAGTAGTGCAGAAGTAACAGGCAGGAGATGGCTGGAATGGGGGTGGCAGCATGGGGGTCCCTCCAAAAGATCACTGTGCATGGAAGTAGATAGGCTTGACTTTTCCAGACAGGATCTTGGGAACCTGCACAGAGATGATCTCGGCCATCATTTCCGGGTAGTCCACGCTCACCATGTGTGCCTTGATTAGGAGATCAAATGTAAACTGATGCAGGTCCTTGGCAATCTGGGGAAGGAAGGGAGCTGGTTAAACAAGTCCCTGGGCAGCGCTTTCTCTGGGAAGACACACAACAGAGGTCCCACCTTCCCTGGGAAAGGGAGCCTGGATGAGACTTTCCAGTGCTCTCTCCAACTGCATCTGAACTCCTCCAGTGATGGGGAGGTTGTTCCAGGGAATGATCATTCTCACTGTGAAAAGTTTCTTTCTTATATTGTTTCTTACACATTTAGATGGACATTATGTGTATAGATGAATATTTCCCTGTCCTCTCTTACCGGATGCACAGAGTCCAGGACCTTGGTGAGCTGGTAAAACCTCCGGGAGCAGGAGGTGGGGTTCTTCCTCGTGCAGGCAATGATACGGTCAAGTTCCTTAATGTAATTCATGCGGAGCTCATCAAAGAGCTTCTGGTTCTTCAGACCATCCACTGGAACTGGGTGGGATGGGAAGGAAACAGTGAGAGGAACCCAGAGAGTGACAACAACAGGAGAACAGGAGGAAGGCTAAAACAGGGGACATCCCCAGCCTCCTCCTGCGAAGTGAAAGCCCAGGCCCAGGGAAAGCACCAGATGCCTCAAGGGCGATGCAGCAGCAGGTGCTGGAGCTCTGTGGGGGAAAGGGTGTGGGTACTTACTAATACTGAAGAAGAGGAGAGCTTTCATGCAGAGGAACTCCTGGGGTGTGATCTGAAGCCACCCGAACTCCTGGGAGAGGTGCCGCATCCTGATGCACTGGCTGTACATCCTGGATTTGTGCATGCGGTACCTGGCAGGGCGAGACGGGTACGGATGGCACGGACACCCAAGTGCACACGTGTGATGGAGAGGACACTCCCTGACCCCTCCTGCTGCCAAGGGCCTGAGCTCTGTCCCAGGGATGCCACGTGCAGGAATGGAGCATTTTCCAAAATGCCTGTGTGTGATCCTCTCTGGACACAGATGGCTACCAGGAACTTGCAATGTTTGTCTGAAGAGCAACTGCAATGATTTCCCAAGCATTTCTATCTGTGAGGGATATGACGCTGAGTTGGAGCTTTCAGGTGGGGGGGTGTTGCCTGCTGCTCTGCTTGGTTATTGGGTTCAGGCTCCTCTATCTGAGTGCCAGCAAACCCTCCACAGCTCTAAGCTGACGGTAGGTCGAGGAGAGCCCACCAGGACCATACAGTACATTCTGTCTCTGTCTCTTCTCACTCCAGCTGCACAACAGAGCTGGAAATTGGAATTCAAACCCTGCAGCAGAAAGGCAGGTCTGGATGGAGCAGCCTCTCACCCCACACCAGCTTCTGCTGCTGGCGCGGTGGGCGTCAGCCCACGGCAAGGCTGAGGGAGCAGGCAGAAGGACCTGGAGAGGCATCACAGTGTCCTCACTGCTCCTGGAGGTCACCACGGCTGGGCTGGGTGGCTCAGTGTGACTGCTCTAAGTGTAGTTTGTCTTCTGGGCTGACCCAAAGCCCAGCGTTAGGCTGTTGTTGTTTCGCACTTACTCATTGAAGACCAGGTCTGGAGCGAAGTAAAGCATCCTGGAATTGACGTTGGTGAAGGATCTCCACCCCATAGCAAACACCATCAGGCCCATCCAAGAGTACTGGATTATTGACATCTGGTCATCCACATGCAGGTTGCGAAACCCTAATAAACAGTGAGGGAGGGATGGTATGAATTTGGGTTCCTGCAGTTCCCAGGGCTGTGTCCATGCAGACCCCAGCTCTCCTGCAGTGTTCCTCTTAGGACAAGGTCATCAGTCCACAGCCCAAGCTCAGCATGGCCCAGGACAGGAGCACACCAGCCATGACATGGAGCTCCCACCCTGACTGGGAATCAAGGATAGATAAGCACAAACCTGCCCCTGGAAGGGAAGAAAGGGGACTTTGGACACAAGGCAAGGAGAAAGTCCCATTAGGACTTGACCAAATTTAAGTAACTGGATTTTAATGTGACGCTCAGAGCCAGCAGGCAACCCCAAGGCCTCCTGCCATGGCTACACATGCTCCAGTTTCTGTCCCATACACACTGCTAATGATCTAATGACTGTGGAAATGAGCAGAGAAACCTCAGTTACATTGCAAGAGCAACAAAAATAGCAACTACTTTCAAATTAGCGTTCCCAGATGGCGGCTCAGAGTTAAACCCCAGGCATGCTTACACCCCCTCCAACACTGCTTTTTTCAATGTACTTGTAAATAGGCAAATATAATCAAGTTTCAAAATGATCATGCATTACTTCAATCAAATATTAAAGCAATTTAACAGCTCCAGTGTATAATTACAACCCATTCAGGCAAGGATCTCTGTGGCTTGGGGAGCTCTTCAAGGCAAACAAACCAGAGAATGAATCCTGCCCAGATGTCACCCCAGCACAGTCAGGGCCAGCCCCAGTGGGAAGCAGGCCAGCAGCTGGCACTGCTGCACACTGAGGGGTTGGGCATCAGGTGCAGTTCAGGAGAGTAAGACCCTCTGATAAGGGGGTGGTTACGATAGAAAATGTTTTCCAAAGCACTCTCTGTTTCCATCAGCACTACTGCAGTGGTACAGCCTCAGCCCTGGATGCCAGGTGGCTTTGGTGGTGTCTCTGTGTCTGATCTTCATATCTGGTGTAGACAAGCCGAAGAGGAAGCAGGATTTGTCCCTGGTCTTACAAGCCAAGTGACTCAAGAAGAGCAGAAACAGAATGGGCTACTCTGCATTTAAGGGTTTTTCAGACCAATATCCCCTGGGAGCACCAGTCCAGGGGGCTGCTAAACTCCTGGGAATGTTAGACACCTGACCACAGTTCATCACCAGGGCTTGGCAGAGAGTGGCAAACTTACTCAGTGGCCTCAGTCTCCTCCCCTGGCTGTATCACCCCACACATATGAGGAGTGGGGTCCTTCTTTTCTATGGTGTTCCCTGAGGAGCGGGGCCAGAATGGAGAAGGCAGCAGGAACTGGCCCCATGCCCCAGTCTCTGGGATGCTGGGAGGTGAGCTGGGTCCTGCTGTGCCCAGACTGAGCTCAGCCCTCTGCAATCCCACTCAGCTTCGGGATTACAAAGTGGAACTGGCAGCATGTCACCAACCAGCGACCCCTTGCAGACCCAGCTCATAAACACATCAGTCACCAGGATGCTCCATTTACTGCACCTGCTAGCAGCATCTGCAAAATTCCTGGCCCGTATTACCTCTCTGAAGGCATCATAAATATATCCCACTGGGCTGTCACATGGGCAACCTGAGTGACTGCCAAGAAAGAGCCCTTTGGGATTCTGTATTGCTCTTCTGCCATGTTGGAATTTACCCTTTTCATCTCTTCAGGTGGGTCCTGAGACAGGATTAATCCTTGTCTAGAGGGCAGTTCTGCAGGGCTGGCAGACACAGCCTGGAAGTGGAGCAAAGCTTCCATGGAGAGAGGAGGCAGAGAGCAGGACCCTGAGCCTGACCAGAGGCAGTCCTGCCATGGGGGGCAGTGCCCTGTGCCCACACTGTATCACTGGCCAGGGGCTACCTGAACCCCGAGCAGAAGTTTTAACATATTCCATCACCCCTCAGTTCCCTCTCCCATTGCCAGCCCCTCTAGAGACACATCCCACGCTGCTCCAGGCTGCTTCCCAGGCAGGGGACACACACAGTGCCCACGCAGACGGCCTCCCAGGAGCTGTGTGATGGGACATGGGCTGCAGACCACCCCCTTCACACCTGCCCCCGGCAGTGCAGATGGGGCTTTAGAACTGGGAGGGGATTTGTTTGTTTTCTTTCTCACCTGGCAGGGCCTTTGCCCATTTGACCACATAGACCAGCTGCCGCTCCCCAAGCTCATTCAGGCTGGTCAGCAGGTTGGAGAAGGAGTCAGGCTGGCTGTTATCGTGGCCAGCACACACCACACCGGGCTCGATGGCCTCCAGGACGTTGAGGAAGATGGGCTGGCACTCGTAGCCATCGATGCGCGTCATCACCAGCTTGGGAGCTTGCTCCTCCGTGGGGCTGGATGAGCTGGCTCCCTCTATGTCATCCTGTGTCTTCAGGGTACCCAGTTTCTTCAGCTTGCGGGCTGTGGGAAGGACACAATTTAGTGTCATAATTAAAAATATATTAAAAAAAAGGTCAGGGCTTCTTGGCTCCATCATTTATAGTTACAAGGAAAAGAAAAGTGATGACCAGCAGCAGCTCCTCCCTCAGTGGATGCTGCCCAAGGAGTGCCCTGGCACTGCAGTTCTCACCTAAGGACGAGAGAACACACTGTGTGACAAAATCCATTTCCTTGTTAATCTGACAACATGGAAAAGAACCAACATCATTTACATCCTCAGTCACAACTGGTCTCTAATTCCCACTTAGTAATGGAAAGGAAGATCCAGGGAAGAGAGAGAAGCGATTTTGACTCAACTCAAACAATTGCTCATATGCAATCAAAAAGAGGAGCAACACAAGATGATAAACTCGGTACACAGTCATGTGCCAGGGAGAAAAAACCACTGCACTTGGATGTCCAAGTGGGTTTGTTCCATCCCACACCAGAGTAGAAGCGGGATGCATCCGAGATAAAAGCCTTCCCCCTGCAACACCTGCTGCCGCACATCCAGGCTCTCCCAAACACTCTTCAAAAGCCAGCAGGTGGTTCCAGGGGTGTTTCCCTGGAGTTTTCCAGCTCAAGGGGGAGCAGACCCCAGCAGCATGGCCTCACTCTGCTGTGCAGCCTCATGAGCCCCACCAGCAGCATGGGAAGGTCACGGGGCGACCGCAGCACCAGCGACTGTGCCTGTGCCAAAGCAAAAAAGTGTTTTCCCCACACACCTGGCTCTTAACCACAGGTGCTGGTCCGCCTGCAAAGTCATGCCAGAGGTCTTGGAGACTCTGTGTTCCCCTCATTGACACCAGCATGACAGTGCTGGGTGGGCTGCTACTGCCACCACTCACTGACTCTAAATCGCCACTAATTAGAGAACAAAAGCCCATGGCTTCCTTCAAGCAGAGAATACAACATCAGACCAGTTATCCTTGGGGTTTTGGTTCCTTCATTATATGATACTTATCTCGAATTTCCTTTCAGCTGTAATTAGAAAAATAAGCAGCAAAACATAAAAATGTCAAGTCAAAGTGCAGCGCTGTAAATTAACTCCAAATGTTGATCATTAAGCATTGTACTCTGAATGATCTGCTGCACGGGCAATGACAACAGGCTTCTCCGCAAAAAGGGAGGAGAAAGGATTCATAAAAATAAAGGAGAGGAAAACAGTGCTGCAGCACAGTGTGATGTCCTCTGGCCATCGGCCACTCATTTGATACGGCCTCCTCTCCCTCACCTCCAAAGTCACAGCACTGCCAAGGCCACCACTAACCCATATCCCCAAGTGCCACATCCACACATCTGTTAAATCCCCCCAGGGATGGTGACTCCACCACTGCCTTGGGCAGCCCGTGACAGAGTCTGGATTTAGAAACAACCAATGCCCCAGGTCATGTGTGTGAATGGAGCCAAACCCACATGTACAAAACACACACATGGTTTGGTTTAAATGCATTGGGGTTTTCCTTAATATTTAATTATCTAGTATTAAAAGATCCTGACTGAAGTGAGAAGACAACAAGTACCTACTGTGCTGGCTCTGAGACTGGAGCCACAAACCAGAGTTTTCTGTGGTGATAACCAGTGGGTGATAACTGCACTATTGGAGGGGCCTTGGGTTTGTGAATTCCAGGAGCAGCTGTCCCACAGGTCACTGAAACACTGATGTTACCAGCTGGAGAAAACCTTCAGAGGTAAAGACTGGCTTCTACTCAGTCACCTGTGCCAAACCCCTTTGTGGTGGTGGCTCCTACTCAGCAGGTGATATAAACAAAAACTTAAAAACTGGAATTAGAGACATCTGTAATGTTTTTACTCCAGAATGAGCTAAGCTGGGCAGAAGTCTACACTGCACTTCTTTGAACCAAGGTGGGAGGAAGCTTAGGACGTGTGAACAATACTGGGATGTTCCTGCTTGGCTGTCAGCAGGGACAAGGGGCTCAGGGAGCCTCAAGGTGCAGCTGCAGCACAGCACTGCCCCAAGCCCTGCAAGCTCATCTGGGGGTCTTTGGGGAAGTGCCAGATGGATTTGGAAAAAACCTTAAAGGACACAGTTATATGGTGTCACAGTAAAATATTCACCAGTGCAAGAACCCCCGGGAGCACACTCAGAGCACATTTTAAGCACCTCCCTTACAGGCACTTCTAAAGCCATGAGGAAGGAGCACTCTGGGCTCCAGCACCAATTTTCATGAGTGCCAGGACTCAGGGAAGTTATGGGGACCTGTAAGAAGCTGCTCTCGCACTGGCTACGACAGAGAGATCCTGCAGCCCCTGGCAGCACACATCGAGCTCAGCTGCCAGCGGGACACTGAGGAGCTGAACAGGACTTGATTTATACCCTGCTGCCCTTTGCAGTTTATGAACTTCAGCACGTGGCTTGTCAAAACCTGAACCTGTCAAGCTATCAATCTTGCCTGGCACAACAATCCCAGTTGATAATAATAACATTACTGGTTGTAGCAGACACATTTAAGAGGTCTGAGTCAGTAATGTTCACACGAATGAAAAGAACTTGAAGGAGGTAATAGCAGACTATTGCTGAATGATTGCAAACCCCCCAGAGATACATCTCAAAGGCAATTATAAATGTTGAAACAACATCAGACAGGTTTGCTTCTTATGGTGGCTTATGGACCTTTTGTGAACATCTACATTCACCCTAAAACCAAATGTCTACATTCACCCCAAAACCAGACTTAACCATTTTTACTCAACCAGCCTGCATGGCAATGTATGGATAGGGAAATAGGGATGAACATTAAGGATGATCACTGAACAGGTGAACTGAGGTCTGCAGGCAAGGGCTGACAGGTGTTGGCAAACTGCACAAGCCATGAGGACACTAAAGACTTCAGAACACGCCTTGGAGCAAGGAGGTAAGGAATGTCACCTGGGTGGCTGTGTAGGATGCAAAAGGGTTATTGAGTCACAGGTGACAAATACCGCTGTGGGGACAGAAAATCAGTAAAAGTAGGGGCTTTAACCAAGCAAACAAAGCTGTAATAAAGATCCAATTGCTCTAAGTCAAGGACAGACAAGATGAAGAATAAGGTACATCTGACACAACACTGATAGTAACTACTGCAATGGCTCTGCAAAAACGGTGTCAGATTTCCTGGGGCTGGAATTGCTCACATCAACACCCACTGTGTGTGAGACATAAGCTCTGCTCTGTCCCCAGCAGCTGGACCTGAGTTAGGACTAAACACAGCTATGCCTCAAATCTGGGCTTTCACAAGCTTCTGGCTGTTACTTCAGGAGATTTCTAGCCCTACCATCAACAAAATGAAAGGAATTACATGTTTGGAGTTTTTGCTCCAAGCCAGGACCCACATGGTTGCAGCGGCCAGGATGGAGGTGCCCTGATATCCTGCACCTCAGGCAGCTGCCAGCTCTGGCTGGTTTTGTGGGACCTTGGAGTTCCCCACGGGAACAGTCCCTGGCACCTCACCTGCTCCTTGGGCACGGGGCTGGCAGGATCCCTGCAGCCATGTCCATACCAGGACATTTCCTGGAGATGGGGCTGGCAGGATCTCCACAGCTGTGTCCTTACCAGGACATTTCCTGGGCTCAGGGCTGGCAGGATTCCTGCAGCCGTGTCCATACCAGGAACTTCCCAAGCTCGGGGCTGGCAGGATCTCCACAGCCGTGTCCATACCAGGACATTTCCCAGGCACAGGAGCTGGCAGGATCCCTGCAGCACCTTCCCTGGCACAGGTACAGTGGTTTGGTGGGCACAGGCACAGTGGTTTGGTGGGCACAGTCCAGCAAACCAGCAGGACCCAAGACACTAAAATGGCATTATCACAGGTTTTTGCTCTTTTTTGTGTTTGTTTTTTTTTTTTTTTTTTTTTTTTTTTCTTCTCTACAGTGTCTTTGCCCTTTCTATAGAGAGAAGATCCTGGTTAGTGGATAGCAGCTTGCAGGTCACTGTGATCTCAGTCAATAATAAAGTGCTTCAACACATCACCATCCTGTTCCAGAGCAGAGCCTGCAGAAGGCATTCAGTGTGTCACCTCCTCCTTCTCCTCCTCCTTCTCCTCCCCCACGAGAGCCGCAGGGCTGCCGGGATGTGCCCCACCAGTGACTGTAATTAACCACCAGTTAAAAAGCAACTGCTTGGAGCTTGGGAGTGATTTCAAATGCCCTGCCTCCACTGTGGGAGAAATTACTGTGGGCAACCACAAGCTTGCCTGTTTTTAACAATTGCCTTTACACCGACATCCAAACCAAATGTAAAACAGACCAGGCAGAACAGGTCATGGTGACCCAAAGAGCTGAAGAAAAAAGAAGGGAGCCGGGTATCCGTATTAGCATTAATTTTGTCAGAGTGTCCTGCAGAAGAGGGTTACACGTCTCCTACTTAAGGAAACTTCACTAGAAAAAAGCACTTGAAAATAAGCTAAGAAAAGGAGGTTAAGACTGCACAGCCTTTTGGGACCTTTGGGGAGAAATAAAACTAAACCCTCTGCTCCTTGGTAAGCCACAAATCAGAGCCACTTCAGTAACAAGTCCTTCAAGGCAGTGTTGTTGCAGCCCAGCAGCTCTGGAGGCTCAGCCTGAGGTCAGGATTTAACCCAAAATGCTGGCACAGCCAACCAGTCTGAGCTGCCCCTGTCCCCCTACGCTGTGCCTGGCACTGCCGGGGCTCCTCTCTACAGCCCCAGAAGCCCCCTCAATCCAGGCCTTCCCAGCAGGGGAAGGTCTGTCAGCCCCCTTTTCCAGGGTGTTTTCCGCCTCACTGTAACATCACAGAATCCCAGGATGGTTTGGGTTGGAGGGGGCCTTAAAGATCATCCTATTCCACTCCCTGCCACAGGCAGGGACACCTTCCACTAGCCCAGGTTGCTCCAAGCCCCATCCAACCTGGCCTTGGACACTTCCAGGGATGGGGCAGCCACAGCTTCTCTGGGCACCCTGTGCCACGGCCTCACCACACAGGGAAGGATTTCATCAAATGAACTCAACAAGGAGACACCCAGTGATCAGCACTGTAGCTTATAGATTTCGAGAAGAAAATCTCAGTTTTTGGATATAAACACTCTGTCAGGTTTGGTAGGGTTACATGTTTGGGAACAGAGACAAATTATAACAAGGACCCTCACCAGGAACACAGGCACAGCTTCCATCCAGCAAAGGGCTATAATTTCACCAAGAAATTGCCCCTTTCTGCCTTGGAATAATCCCATCAAAAGAGGGTAGCTCTCGGCTCTGAGGCTCCAGGAGCCAGAACCAACTCACCCATTGTTTATATTTCTTTTAGATTAACAAGGTTTGAAATCAGAAAAGCATGTTTTCTGAAACACAAACAAAAGCTATTGAAATTCACAGTTTTGGTACTAGAACCCTGCAAGTGTAGCCTGAGCATTCCATCACGCTCCATCAGCCTCATTTTCCTGCCACTTACTGACTGTTCATACACCAAGTGACATGCAGGGACCTGGGAGGGGACCCCGGCCGTACCTCCGAGAGTCATCCCGGCCTCGTAGCACTTGCGCAGGCGGCAGGACGGGCAGTTTTTCCTTCGGAACTTGTCAATGGTGCAGTCGTTCCGGCTGGCACACAGGTACTTCTGTTTGCCTAAAACCAGAGAAACAGAACAGGGGTGCTGGGTACCAACAGAGACACGGGCTGGGCTCTTTTGGTATCACCAGGGGCAGTGGCAAGAGGAGGCAAGAGGAGAGAGGAGGATGGAGAAGGAGGAGAAGAAGGAGAAGATGACTGGAGAAGAAGACTGTACAAGTGCTGGTTTCCCAGTGCACATCCCAGGAGAAAACTTATGTTGGAAATGGGCATTTCTCAGGAAAACGGCACAGTCCTGCCTCTGGGGCTGCAGGGGTGGTTCATGGCCAGGCACACACGCGTTGCATGAGCACTGGCTCCCCAAAACACAGCTGGGTCACTGCTGTTCCACCACACTGCAGCACTCCTGCCCTCTGTTCACACATGGCAGAGGCTTTTAGACCAAGATATCCAGGGAGAGAAGTCCTTGGAGACTGGAAACCCAGGCACTCTGCACTGTGCAGCACAGCAGAGGCAGACAATAAATAGAAATTTAAAAGTACTGAAATGTGGAGGGTTTGGTTCTCATTTTTTAAATTGCATGGCCTTTGGTACTTTTCTCCCAGACCACCAAACCCCACAGTTTGATTCTTCTGCCACAATACTCACCTACCAGTCCCCTTGTAACCATGATGCTGTACAGCCCTTTTGGGGACTGAATTACTTATGTGCAACCCATTAATACCAGTCGGGTCTGTTGTCTCCAGATTACAGATCCTGGGGTTAGTCAGTCGCTGCTCCACAGGTGGCTCTGATGCCACCCTGTCCCCTGGGCTGTACCTGCAGTCAGCCAGGAGGGAACTGGGACCAGTGAGTCCCTGTACAGGGAACCTCGTGCAGCTGTGGGTTTTGGGGACATGCAGAAAACTCAGAATTTACTTACGGCCAGAATAACCCATACCTCAGACTCACACTCCACTTGCCCAAACAACACAGAGGTGCAGCTTATAGACCCATGGGCAACCCATGGGCAGCCCACGGGGGCAACCAGCCCACGGCCTTTATCTGTCATCCTGCAAGGGATTGCTTTCTGCATTCCTGCAGGAATAGCCCTTTGGAGTCATCAGAAATCTACAAACAGGATGAGGCTGAGTCCAGCCCCTTACTGTACCAGTTTTGACATGAGATGCACCAGTTCTTGCGCACAATTTGAACAACCTCCAAACCTCTGCCGCTGCTGCCCTCGCTGCCACTGCCTGGGGCCTTTATGGTGCCCTCCCGGGTCCCCCCACTTGTGCTCAGCTGTGGCTTTGGCAGGACCAGCCACCACTGTCACCCCCACAGACCCCCTGGCGGGGCTCAGCACCCAGCCCACTCCTCTCACAGCATCCAGGGGCTGCACAAACACCCCACGTTTGACCTTCTCAGAACTGTCCCCTTCAATGTGCATCATCACCCACCCCTGTGCCATCACCTGCATTACTCACCACACCTCACACCTGTTAAATCATTTTAACACTGTCCTCAGAACAGCTCTTCTCACTCCCTCCCTGGCTCATTTCCCATGAGAAGGATTCTCAGGCAAGCCTTGATGACACCTAAATCCCTAAAGACCCTAAAGGGAGCACAAGCACCATCCTTCCTTTCAGCAGTTCATTGAGGAGGAGGATGAGTAGTAAACAACTTCATCTGAAACTGGGTTACTTGGAGTTATTTTTGTGCCAGGGGCACTGAGGTCACACTCCCTCCACTCACCCTTCTTAGGTACCCTTCTTAGGTACTCACAAATGGGTGCCCTGCTTTCTGGGGAATGGAGAGCTGGAAGGAGCTTTGGCTGCCTGAGCCCCCCAAGGATGTTCCAGGATCCGAATTCCCCTGTGTCAGGAGCAGCACCCACCCGCCCCAGTCCCCTCCTCATCCCCAGGATCTGGACAGATCCCAACACGTGGGCTCGTCCCCCACTCCACTCTGTCTCTGCTGAGCACCCACGGGAGGGGAGCATGGGGACAGATGAGGTTTGGTAGTGAGGTCCAAGCCTTGCTCAACGAGGCCACTGTGCTGTTTCCTATCTGCTCCTCAGCTGCATCTCCCAGCTCCAGACCTGCTGGGAAGGGATGTGGAGAGGGAGCCTCTCCCCTGAGCCAGGAGCAGGCAGAGCGCCCCGGAGGACAAACAGGGCACGTTGGAGGAGGCTGCAGGATGGCAGTGCCACCCTGGAGAGCTGCAGCCAACAGCTCTCCCCACGGTCACAGCACAGTGGCACTGCTGAGATGGCCAGGGCAGCTTCATGGTTCATGGACAGGCTCTTAGGGGCAGGAACCTGTTCTCTGTTGCCTGGGCCTGCACAAGTGAGCCCTGTTTGCTTTATGCTGTTTGCCAGGAACAAAAAGAGAACCAAACAGCCGCTGCTGGTCACGGTGCTGCTCGGCATGAGAATGAGCTGAGCTCACCTCACCCTAATGCCTGGGGATGCAGAGATTTCCCTTTAACCACCAGGGAACGAGCCCCCAGCTCTAAAAGGTGGGAGAACAAGGAAGGGTGGCTGGAACATGGATGAGTTCCTTCCATCTGAAGCAACTTCTCACACACAGAGATCTGTTTCTAATTTCACGGTAATTCACTCTCTTCATTTAAGAGCAAGGTGAGACATTTGCGATCAGCTGTTCTTTATGTAAAGATAAATGTGCTGGTTTTCCTTCCCTGGAGTTTAACACTGAAACTACTTCTTTGTTTTCCTTTTCTCCCCTGCAAACAACAGAGATGTTTTCTCACGTCACTCCAAGGCAGAGGCTCTTGCTTTGCAAACCTGTACATACAGGTCCAAACCTCACACTCACTCTCTGGTGTTCCCCAGCAGTCCTGCTCTTTGCAAGGCCCATCACCCAGCCCGTCTTTCCCCCAGGGCACTGGCCAGGCACCCACCCATAGAGCACTGCCCAGCTGAGGACACTGCAGATGTCACCCAGAGCAGCCCCTGCTCCTGCCCTGCCGCCCAGGTCCTGTTTGACATGTGCACAGGTGACAAGGGAAGTCACACCCAGCACCCTTTGCTTTCCCAGACCAGCACAGGCACCCCAAGAGAGCATCTGTGCAGCAGCCCCCACCATGAACACACTGCAGTGCCAGTGTCCCCTCTGCAGGGAATGTCCCTGACACCTCGGGCCCCTCCTGGGCCACCTCACCAGGCAGAAAGGTCACCATCCCCTGGGACCACAGCACACACTGGGAGCCAAGGGGAAGAACTGCTCTCCAGTTCTTCTTGATTAAAAGTAATGATTTATGGAGGTGAGTTGCTCAATCCATAGTAATCATCTGATTAACAGCCTGTTGCCACATGAGCTGTTGTGCCCAGACTAACTTTCTCCTCCACACACCAAAGTAATCTGTGCAAACATCTGGAGCGAGATACACAACTGTAAATGTGAAAAACCAGTAAATGACTTTTGGAAGAGAGAGATCCTCGTGTTTCAGAACATAAACTGAATTTTAACAGATGGGGGATAAGCCCAAGCTTTCTGTGAAAGCAACTCCCCTGGGTCTCATGTAACCACGGAGGCTTCAGTGCTCTCCTGGGAAGCCTCTGGGCCTTGGGGCTGTCACCAGCAGGGCCATGCCCGGAGCTGAGCCTGTGGGTTTGGGGCTGGCACCCTTCCCATGCCATGCTCCTATTAATAACTCAAGAGGGCTCAGCCACAAGGCTCCCAGGAGCCAGCACTGAGCCGCTGCTGATGAACTACCTTTGCAAAGCTGTTTTCTGAATAGTCCTCTGGATTTACCAGATGGCTACGGTGAGCGTAGGGAAAGCACCCAGAGCTTTCCCTGTGCTCTGGCTGTCCCACCTTTTGCTCTCCCCATGGCTTTTTAAGGCAAGTAACACCCAAACAGTCATGAGAAACCCAGACCTGGAGCATCGTGGTGCTGCAGCACCACTGAATTTCTGCAGACTCAATTTCTTTGCGTGTCAGATCAGCCTGGGAATGAGGAGAAAGCATTTGATAATATGGCAAGGATCTTTGCAAATGTTCACTTTAACTCAGTGTCATCTTGAAATCTGGCAAGAAACTGTTGAGTTGGCCCAGAGACATCTCTCTGGTGTAAGGCTAATCCTCAGCAGGTCAGAACATAGAACACTAATCCATACGGAGAATGATGGAGGCAATCAGAGCAGCCTGCACAGCAGCCTGGCTGGTTGCCTGCTAGGAAAATTGCCAAATACTGTGTTATTTTTTTCTTTTAGCTCTCTGCTATTTAAAGGCAGCCCCATCAGGAACCCAGCCCAAGGCATCCCAGTCCTGTGCTGCCAGGAATGTTGCACAGGGGCTGCTCTGAGCTGGCCAAGGTGGCCGCCAGATCTCAGTAACTTCAGAGGGACAAGGAAGGTCTGCTTTTCTCCAGGGAAATGTGCAGAGACATGATGATCCCCCTCCTGGACAGACTGGGACAGCTGGAGCCCCTGGGCTCCTAAATGAGACTGGAGCTGCCTTGTTTGAAGCATTTTTCTGTTTCAGGGACAAGGGTGGCATCACAAGGACTGAACTCTGATGTCTCCAACCCACCTCAGCCATCCTAACCATGCCCAGAGGTGTCCTGCCTATGAGTGTAGGGAAAAGCAGCCTCTGTGCTGAGCTGGATGAGCTTTTTGCTCACCAAACGAGGAGGGGGCAGTGAAGGAGCAGCAGCCCTGCTCACAGGGCAGCCACCCAGCCCTCCGGACTCTCCCTGCCAAGGACCCCTGGGCAGGTGACAGCAAGGGAGAACCCAGCGCTGGGCTTGGTCACAAAAGGAGGGTGGTGACCCTGCAGGGGAGGCGACCCACAGCAGCGTGGGGAGCCTTCAGGGTGTGCTTCAGAGCTGGCCTGGACACAGCCTGGGTATCCCAAGAGAGTCTGTGGATCATGAGAGCTGGCAAAATGAGGTCAGGACAACAATCCTGTCTCTTCTATTAACTCTTCCAGCATCTTTCTGGAAGCAGCAGTTGAACCTGAGCTTGTGAAACCCCTCAAATCTGTCAAATATTTCATCAAAGCAGGGGTGACCTGCTCCTGCCCATAAACCCCTCAGTGTGTCCAAAGTGAAGAATCAGTGTCACAACTTTTTTTTTTCCATCTTTTCTCCTTTCTCACCCCTTAGAAGCCAGTGCATGTCTATAAAACCTCCTTAAATATCCCTGAATCCCTGCCAGATAAGTTCATGATTATCTCAGAAGAATACAATAAAAAAGAAATTATGTGCCCAGCTATTTCCCTCGCTTCCAAGGCGCTCTTTGTGCTGCTCCAGTCCCAGACCTCTGCTGCTCCCTCCACAAAGGCCGTGGCTTGACACCAGCACCAGGAAGGTAACAGGTTTCTCATGGGGAAGCATTTTGATTTACTGTTGTAAAGTCTCCAAGGGTGACCTAAGGTTTTCTGAGAGGCATTTTATGGACTTTAAAACATGAGAACGTGCTGAAATATCGGCTTTAAGTAATGCTCCTCAGCTTTAAGAAGGAAGAGGAGATCTGTCTGGAAACTCACCAAAAATTAGAACAAAAATCATCACCTGCCATCCCTGCATTCAGTGCCTATAAAGGAGCAGGATTGATTGTCACTTCCCCAAAATAAAGACTTATCCATGCACCTCAAGGTAACATAAGATGAAACCTCACACTTTGCCAGCCCCCCCTGCCCCTCCCTGCACACACAAATGGTTCCTCAGGAAAGGCAAAGGGTTGCTGCCCAATCCCAACATGACCAAACACTCCCAACCCTCTATCACGCTGCAAGGCCAAAGAACCAGGAAGAGACATAAATACCATTTAAATGAATGATATAACACAATCAGGAGAGGGAACAACTCCGCAGCACGTGCGCCGGAGCAGCACGAGCAGCTCGGGCTGCCCCTCTGCCCGTGGGCACCTCCAGTCCCTGTCACCCCCAGACAGAGCCCACCCTGGTGCCAGGGGAGCACGGCTCCCACACCCACCCGCAGACACAGGCGTTCCAGCAGCAGTTTATCTGACTGAGAGCCAAGACTCCACTTACTATAAATCAACAATAACTTGCTGACTTAAATAAGCATCTGTTATTTACTCTGGCTGCATAAACCAACCCACTTGGCTCGATACAGAGCTGGTGTGCAGCAGAGACAGATCTGCAAATGATTTACTTGGAAGAAATATGTGAAATTTATTAACTATTATCTGACTGCCTTTTTTGGCAAGAGGACACTGATGTCGCCTGTGGCATAGCCCCTATTCTTCCTTGGACCAGCACTGGCAAGTTGGCTCCTGGCACAGAGGAATGAGAGAAACATGACTCCAAAAAGAGGTAGGATAATGATAATTGATCTAGGAGCAGCATTCTGACAATCCCTAGCCTGGGACCTCTGCTCATAGAGGGGAGAGGCTGGGCACAGGTGAAGGTCATGATGAGACAGAAGCTGTGTCCCCATCTCTGTTTCCAGTCCTCTCCCAGAGACACCACAGCTGGTGGCAGCAGCTGTCAACAGCGTGCCCGTGCACCACAGAAATTGTGTTAGCACCGAGAAAAAACAACGGCTTGTGCTGGTTCATCTCTCCTGACAACAAGCCTGATGAGTGACTTCAGGCACACTACGTTGCCAGACAGTTCATCTTCCACAACAGGGAAGATGAGCTCACTCTCACTGCTGCCAAAGAACCACGACTCTGAACTGCAGGTAGAAACCAGACATTGCTGAGGCATAGTCTAAGGAAACAGCTGGGCTAGGTGCTTCTGCATGTTCATTCCCAAGGAAAGATGGTATAAGTACCTTGCTGTTGAGAGGGAACATTTGGGCTCACACTTATCACTGGAGAGCCAGGCACTATGGAGCTGGACACAAAGGAGAAGTTGCTTTCTCAAGGGTGGGGGAGAAGGATCATGGACCCCAAGGTGAGAGCATGCTCCTAACGGACAGAGGGTTGTGCTGTTTTGTGGGTAGTCACAGAAGTGACCCTCTGGAAGGGGTACAGGAGAGGAAAAGCCTCCCCTGAACTGGGAGTTGTGCATCTGAGATCGCAGGCAGGCAGATGGGAGCTTAAAGCACTCTGGAGAGCCAAGAAGAGAAGCAGCAGCTGACTGCTCCAGGGTCTCACCAGGTCACTAAGATAATTGTGGAATCACAGAAGGATTTGGGTTGGAAGGGACCTTGAAGACCATCTTGTTCCACACCCCTGCCATGGCAGGGACACCTTCCAAGAGATGAGGTTGCTCAATGCCACTGAAAAGAATTATATTTTGGCAAACTGGTTTGGCTGCTTTTTGAGGGCAACCTGTAAAGTGAAATGACAAACGCAGGACAGAGAAATCAATTTATCCTTGATTTTTCTCCTTTCCCGGTTTAAGAGATCTTAGAACACCACCACAGTGGAGCAGTGACCTTCCCTCCTCTCTGTCCCCATTACCTTCAGCTGCCCGTTTGAAGAAGACTTTGCAGCTCCCACATGTGAGGGCTCCGTAATGGCACCCGGACGCTTCATCTCCACAGATCAGGCAGGTCTTCTGAGGTGGGAAGTAATAGTCAATGGGCAGGACATGGTCACGGCCAGTCTCCAAGCTGCAGCAAAAACCAGAGAAACAACAAGAGAAGGGTCAGCAAACGTGGTCAGGACAAGCCGTGGGGAGCACGGCAATGGCAAACCCAAAACTGCAGTGATGGATAAGCCAAGCACTGAGCAGGAAGCAGGTGAGAAACAACTGAGCCAAACCTGGCCCTGACCATGCAGAAACCGTGCTGGGTGCCCCTCCTGACACTGCCCAGTGCGTGCAGTGTGTGACCAAGTGTGACAAAGTACAGGCACAGTGACAGCACAGCCTAGGGAGAGAAGGCGGCTGAGCCTGGCTGTTGCAGTGCTCATGGAATTTTGGCTTCAATAGTGAAGCTCATGCACCAAACAAGGCAGAGTGCGGCGCTGCCAACCCCCTGATGCCACATTAACCACCCGAGAGCCTGACCCCCCTTCTCCAACCATGTACCCCTCACCCTTCCACACACCCAGATTCTCCCCTCTCGACTGGTACTGCCCCCTCTCCAGCCTGATCTGATCTGTTTGATCAGATCCATGGAGAAGCTGCTTCTCCAGAGGGCACGGCAGGAGGAGAGGAGCTTATCCAAACCAGGAGCCAACATGTCCAGGTAGTTTGTAGAGCAACAGCACGTTGAATTAATTACTAGAACTCACTTTTTCTGCAATTAGCTTTTAACAGTCTGCAGGTCACCACAATTTTTGGGCAAAAATAAGATCCCCTTCCACTTCTGGCATTGCTTGTTGCTTGCAGGTGAGCTCTGAGAAATCAGGTTACATCAACAGTGAATGTGACAAAGATAGGACTTCCTGGAAAAAAACCCTTATACCCAGAAAAGCCCCACTGTCCTCGCCTGTCCTTCACCTGGGAGTTGTGCAAATTCTACCTCAGTTTAAGGTCAGTAACTGGAGCAGCAATTTCATCCTTAGTTCTTATGGCAGAAACCTTTTGAGTGATTTCTCATCTCTTTAGCAGGAGCAATCAGTGACTCATCTGTAGATGCAGCTCAACCACCCTTCCCCAACCATGTCCATTTCCAAAGCTTTTCTTGAATTACTGATTAAATGGAGGAGACACAGTTGGCTACACCGTGCCTCCCATAGCCAAGTCCTGATGCAACCGTGTTCCCTTCTTGGTTTACGTGGCATCCCACCGTTCCTCCTGGTGTGATCCCACCACCCCATCTCAGGGCACTCCCACATCCCCCCGTGCCATGTGCCACAGAGCCCTGGCACTGGGTGTGAGGGCAGACCCTGCTGAGGAACACCAGCAGCACATAGAAAAGCTTGGCTAAAAATGTCTCATTTTTCAGCGCGTTTTAGATTCACACAGAACAAGCCTTTCTGCTAACAACCCAACACTTCTTTTCTCCCCTCTGTGCAGCCAGAAATCCGACAGTGCTTATTTCCCTGTTTCCATAGGGCTTCCACCCTGTCTCCCCCATGCTCAGCACTGTGTGTGCCATGAGCAGCACGGCCTCTCACAGCAGGTGCTGTGACAACACACACAGGACCCTCAGAGGACCCCGGGTTGTTTCTGAGGATTAATTATCTAAAACTGCAAAGCAGGTTTGCAACTGAGTGGCTCCTAGAACAGCTTTTAAAGAGCTGTTCCTGTTCGGGAAGGGTTGTGCAAGTACAGAAAGACCTTCCAGCCGGTGTGTATCAAGAGTACCCCAGATATGTGCCCCCACCAGGGACGGGGCTGGGTGGGGCTCCCTGCACACCCCTCCACACTCAAGGACAAGGACAAGGAGCCTCATCCCCACTGCCAGCGAGGGATTGAGACTGGAGGATGCTGGCTCACATGGAAGGTGATTCCTGGCTGTGGGACAGGCTCCTCCTGGGGTAAGGCTTGGTGGGGTGTGCACAGCCCCAGCACCCAAAGGGGCAGGAGATGGTGTTTTGGCAGGTGGGGAGCAGCTGGACCACAGGCCCTGCAGCACCGATGTCATTCCCTGCCAGCAGCCACTGCCCAGAGCTGATGCATCTGCCCAGGAATGCCCTTGACTTCAAAACGATGTCAAATTGCCTTTTTTTTATTTTCAGAGAGAGATCTGCAAGAAAAACATAATGCAAAATGTTTTAGCAACTCAGGGTGAGCTATGCTAATGGCTCCCTTAACGATCCACTTTCCAGTTTCCAAGGGACATTTACAGGGTGTTCTCAAAACGTGCAGGCAATACAGAACACTGGCCAACGAGCCAAAGAGGCGCCTGGAGAAGCTGCAGGGCCTCGGGGCTGGCAGCGGAGCCCCAGGTGCCACCTGCCCTCGGGTGCCAGCGAGCAGCAGTGCCACAGTCCCTCGCCCCTGTGCAGAGCACAGGAGGGACACGAGGTGTGGCTCAGCACCCAGCTCACCACTGGCAGCTCCGAGGCTTTCTTGTGGGTGGAATTTTATACTCAGTGGGGCTGTGCTGGCCCAGAGAGCCCCAGGAGTGCCAAGGTCAGACCAAAACAAGCCCTGAGCGCGCTGCGGGGGGCTCGCGGTTGGTGCAATATATGGCAAGTGTCAGGCCAGCTGCAGAGCCCAGAGCAGGGCGATAGCTGGCCAGGGCAGACACAACTGGGACGTGGTGACGGCGGCGACGATGCCAGACCCGGTGCATGCCCCGAAGGCCAAGGTCGTGGCTGTCACAAAGGAGCTCAGTGGCTTTCGGGGGCAGGGAAAAACAACCTTGCTATCTCTCCTGCGGGTCTAGGATGAGTTCTGCTCTCATTTCAGAAGGGTTCTGTAAGGAAATGGAGGGTTTGCTGAGCTCCTGTCACATGCAAATATTTCAGGGGATTGGAAAATATCATTTTGCAATGCAAGCACTTGTTTGTCATTAGTTAAATTTCACCAAACAGCCACATTTCACAACACCCCCAGAAAGCCAAGAGCAAGCACTGGTAAGAGAGGAGCCAACCATTTCTCCTGATCCACAAAGGAAGTTTCCATCTCAGCAACAGCCAGCACAGGCTGCCCAAAAGGAGCCAGGGAACAACTGCCCCCTCGCCCACGACTTCCCACCCCTAGGCCAGACCAGGACAAAATGATGGCAGCTGCCACACACCCCCAGCTCATCCTGCACGGGCATCCTGGTCCCATACTCCCTGAGGAAAGAGGGTTTGCACCTTCACCATGCTGCGTCCAAAACCTGCACATCTGCGATGCTCAGGGGGATGCTGAGCCCAGAACTGAGCCAGCACTCACACATGAACTCAGGTGACATAGAACCCTATCCAGTCATTTCAAACACTGTCATTTCTGAGACACTCTGATGTTATCAGGAGGGATCTCTGCCTTTAAAACAGCATCACCTGTGGATGACACTCTCTAATGCAATATTCAATTTAACTGGCTCCCCCTCAGTGCAGCTGTGGGGCTCCTGCCTGGATGAAAGTCTGTGACTCCCACCGAGGGGCCAGACCCATGCTCAGCAGAGGGCACAACTGCTCACTTTGGGCACATCCTTGTGTCCCCTTGTACTGTCATTTCGCTGCCGCTGGCTCCAGCCAGAGCTGAGCCAAGCCTGCACTCGCAGCCACCACGTCACGCTCATCCAGATAACAAGGCCTGCACGGAAACTTTGAAGCACCCACCTGTTAAACTGCTTTGAGACATTTAATCTATAAACACGAAGCCTTGTGCACTGAATTCATGCCCTTTCTTCTAAATAGCCTTGAGTATGTTTCCAGTCTGCCCATGCCTTGTCTCCGTGTGAGATGGCAGACAGCATCTGAGAGCAGAGCAGGGCGCAGCGTGAGCCCCAGGCCTGGCAAACACACATAGGAACTGGACCATCACCGGATTTGAATAAATATTAGCAGATGACAATGGGTTTTCCAAGCATCCCAGCAGTGCAGGCTGGCAGGAGGAGCACGCCTCAGAGAAAGCAAAGGTCCTCCCACCAGCAACTCCCAGGAGCAGGCTCGGCTCTCCAGCCCTGGCACTGCCTCCGAGCCCCGGGGCACCAATAGCTTCCACAGGCACAGCTGCACAAATCCCTTCTCAAATCTCCAAATTAAACTCTGGTTTTTTGGTTTTCAAACACTCTATTTACTTATTTTGACAGTTTATTTTTCACACAGCGGGTCCCCACTGCAGCTGAAGCCCTCCCACCCCCAGCGCCCAGCGCCTGGCTCTTTTCTCTCCTGCGCTCCTCTACTGTGCATGAAGGCTGCTCCAGGCCTGGAGCTGCATGGACCCAGCCACTGCCCCTGCACTCAGGAGACAGCCACAGTTTGTCCCTGCACTCAGGAGACAGCCCCAACCTGCCACCTGAGCAGCTGAGGCACTGCAGACCCATACATGGTATGGGTGGCAGAGCCACAGCATAACCCAGACCCCTGGGGAGTGAGTCCCCTCATTTAATGGCCATCCTGGGCTCTCACCTTCCAGCCATCCATAAGGAAGAAGCAGAAAATTAGGCTAAAAAGGTGAAAGGTGGCAGGTTTGCTACACCTGGAATGCAAAGCCTGGGCAAAGCCACCCTGCAGCCTCTGCACTTCGCTGGTGGCCGTGGTGAAAGCTGCTGCCTGCATTTGGTGCAGCTGACATCAAAACTTCTGCCTCAAAGCCTGATGTTCAGCCAGGGGCTCAGGGAGCAACTTAAATAAATCAGCTCAGACAAGATGGAACACTTGATTCCCCCAGACGGAGCAAATATCTACAAAAAGAGACAGCATAAGCGCATTGCAAGGTTGTTCAGATGAGACCTCACCTGAAATAGAAGCACAAAGGGGCAAAAAGCAAACAAGGAGCAGCAAGGCTGCAGGCAGGCTGCAGCCCTGAGGAGCACCCCCGAGGTCATCAGAGCCCCACACTGTCCTCCTGGTGACTGCAGAGGCACCTGGAGTCACCAAGGACAGGACCTTGGTATCCTTGTTGCATGGAGAACCTGACTTATTTCCCAAGGAAACACTCTGTCCTGACTGATATTTATGCAGTTAGTTTAAGCCACACCATAATCTTCCATTTTCAAATCCATCTCCTCTGCTGACAAAAAGAAAATGTGCCCATAAAGAAAATCACAAATAACGAGACACTTGATACATATATTTCATGCTCCAGGAGACACTGCCATGATGCCAGATGCAGGTACAGGCTTACAGCTCCCAGGAAAGCATCCAGGGTACCATGGACTGGTAGTGCCACACATCAACACCTTCGCCTGTAGGAGAACTTTTATCTTTCCCTCTTCCAAAACAGAGTGCAGTGATGCTTATGAAACGCTCTGGAAGAGGGGATGCGAGTCCTTGGTGGCTTTTCTCACAGCTGGTGTGCCAGGTGGATCCCCAGAGGAACAGAACACTGTACCAGTGTCCAGCCATGGGGTCCCCAAGGCCACCACGGTCCCCCAGCACCTCCAGCCAACCACAGCATCTGGTACGGTGCTACGAAGAGAGACCCAAGGTAGAATTTTCCAATCAGTGTCACATGGAACTCCAAATGTATTTGGAATTTAACTTGGCAGCACGGATCAAGTTGTGCTGGTGGCCAGAGGTCAGCTCCCAGCTGGGCTGCTGAGGGATGCCAGGATTCATTCCCAGACTCAGATATTTAAAACACAAAATATTTTCCCCACTTCCTTTGGCAGTGGAATTATTGCTAAGGAAACCAGTGCTGCAAATTCTGCATTTTTATTTCTCCACTAGAGGAAGCACAAGGCGAAAACAGTCAGCAGCAAGGGCGGGACCCGGCATGGAAATATGAGGAGACCACAAATACCACGGATTTGGCACCCGACTGGGGAGGCACAGGGCACGAGCCAGCAGCCTCCCCCTGGCACAGCACAGAGGCCTGGGGATAGATGGGGACCAGAGCAAGAAGCAGAATCCCCCATCGCGGGGAGAAGCCCCCCTCCTGTCCCTCTGGCAGTGGAGGATGTCAAGGATCACTGCAGTGACGCTGCAGCGCTGGTCCCACAATTTACCAGCAGAACTGGGGTATTTTTAGGTTATTTTTAGGCACATTTATACCAAGACCAAACCTTTGCAGAGACACAGCTGCAGGGGCATAAAAATCCTTTGGCTTATTATGTCCGGGAGTGGATACAAGCTCTATCTGCAGAATTTCCCTTCAGCTCTGCTGGCAAAGCACTGAGTTTCTAGAGGAGACTTCACGACTTGTGCAACAGTATCATCTTCCCGCGCCCTCGGATGGTGCTGTGAGTCATCCCAGACATAAACACACTAATTATAATGAAGGTTTCACATATTTAGTGCCAGGTCTCCCTGCCACTCAGCCCCAAGTCTCAGCAGAATAGGCAACATGGGAGCAAATTCCCCAGCAACCCACAGCCATTGGCTGACACCTACCCATCCCTCCTGTCCTCCTGGCATGCCCACGGCTCACAGCTGCCCACATCTGCCAGCTGCACAGGGATTGGGGCAGAATCTGGGAAGGACTGGGACAGGAGCAGGGCAGGACTGGCGCCTCTGTAAGGCGGGGATGGATGGATGGATGGATGGATGGATGGATGGATGGATGGATGGATGGATGGATGGATGGATGGATGGATGGATGGATGGATGGATGGATGGATGGATGGATGGATGGATGGATGGATGGATGGATGGATGGATGGATGGATGGATGGATGGATGGATGGATGGATGGATGGATGGATGGATGGATGGATGGATGGATGGATGGATGGATGGATGGATGGATGGATGGATGGATGGATGGATGGATGGATGGATGGATGGATGGATGGATGGATGGATGGATGGATGGATGGATGGATGGATGGACAGCTGCACCTGTACCAACCCCAGTGGCACACACCTGCAACCCAGGGCATCCCAGCCAGGCATGGACTAGGAAACAGTGCTTTGATGCCAGTTTGCTCTTTTAGCGACAAATGGCAGGGACAGCCAGACCTGTGGTTTTGGGGGCTGAGAGCATTCCCGGGAAAACACAGAGAGCAGAGCCCCGCACCCCTGCAACCAGCTGACTCCAGGGATATGTGGACATGGGGGGTCCTCCTCACAGACCCACGCTGGAGTTTGGACTGGCCCTGCCGGGCAGCAATGTCCAGAGAGAGCCGTGGCACGCCGGGGATCAAAGCCCTGGCCGCTACCCCTTTGCCGTGCTCTTCCAAGCAGGCGAGGAATGAAAGCAGCCACAAATCATTTTCTTTCAAGCCTGCCTGCAAACCAAAACACAGATGCCACATCTAATTTTAGGCCTCCCAGCCTTGAGAGTGTTCTCCCAAGTCTCTTTGAGTAAGCAGTGAGATAGTCAGCTTAGGACACGCCACAGCCACAGTGGCTGCGCACCCGCCTTGACCCCAACTCTGAAACGATAGGAGGGCAGGGGCATAGCAGGAGGGCACAGCATGGCCAGGAGTTAACAGATCCCTGCTGATCCCAGGGGATCCTGCAGGACACACCGAGTCTCCTCCATTAACTGGAATCCAGTGCAGAGGAACTGGCCAGCCACCCTGCTAACCTCAGGCTGCCACCTTCTCCTTGCTGGACGTGACAACTGCTTCAACTCGGGCATAATCCAAGGGTTTAAGCACCCACATGGCAAAAGGGAGGGTGAACTGGACAAGGAGAGAATCGCTGTCCCCTGGAACCTTAGCTCCCACCTCAGCTCAGCTCTGTCCAACCCTCAACAGCTCCAAGGGGAGGGATGTTCTGTCCTGCAGGCTCCCCATCACTAAAGAGGCTCTGCTGCCTCTTCAAACCACCCCCGACACAGCCCAGAATCAAGGACCCGGCACTTGGCACAGGCTGTGCTGTAAACAAGAAAGGGAAAAAGTCCCTGTGCTACTATTGTTTTTCTAGCCATTTAAAGATGCTCCAGGGACTCGGGAGCAGACTGGGAAGTAATAGATTTCTTTGTAAGGGGAAGATCCTATTATCAGGGAAAAGACTTTCTGACCACAAGGGGACACGTGAAAACAAAGCCAATCACGGAGAGCCAGAAAAACGAAATCCATGTGAACAGGCTGAGTTCATTGGGACGACGTCACATGTTCTGGAGCACAGGAGCATGCACAGGGACAAAGCCGAGAGTCAGCCCAGGCGGGTCACGGTCTGCACGGGTGACACGTGTGACCCAGCCCTGCCCTGCTAGCAGAGACTGCCAGACAGCAGGAAGGGGAGTGGGGGTGAGCTGTGGGGCTGGTTCTCACTGTCTGAGCGGGGAGAAGCGGCAATGCCGATCCCGCACCACCCGCAGAGGCGCACGGAGCTCCAGCCACCTCTCCTTCCTGCGGGCAGCACGGGGCACAGCGCCCGTCCTCCGGGGGCATGGCTGCAGAGGGAATGCTGCAGCGGTGAGGGGTGGGGATGTTCCTCACACAGAGGAGAACACAGACAATCTGCGTGTGGTGCTCACGGGGAGATGATGAACATCCACAAATGTGCGCAGGCACACAGGCGATTCAAGAGAAACAGTAAATCATCCGAGCTCCCTTTGCAAGGCGATTCATTTTCCAGTTAACACACCTCATTGCTTTCCAGATGAAAGCTATTAACGCAATCTGCACAAAAATTTCTTCCCTGTATCTCCCTTTCAAGAGGAAAGTGGAGCTGCTGAGATATCCCGTTCCAGCCCTGCCAGCACCAGGTCAGGAGATGTGCAGACACTGCTCTGCTGATTGGTGCGAGGGGGAGGAGGCAGGAGCCTTCACGAGGAAATTTGTGATACAGAAACTTGTGCCTGGGCTCTGTTCTCAGCACACAGGCCAAGGTCAAAGCGTTTTTTTCTGCCATTTCTAACCAGCAAAGAAGCAAACACAGCTGAAATATGTAACAGCAGCCAAAATGCTGAATGCTGGTAAAAACATCAGAGAAAGAAGTGTCGTCTTGGGAGAGACAAGAAGCTCCCTCCATCCATCCCCAGGCAGAGAGAGCACAAAGGGAAGGAAGTAAACTCCAGGGTTTTCCCACCTCATCCCAGGGACTGAACACATCCTCTGTAAAATGTATTTTGGAGGTCTCTGGCATTTGTAGGGATCCCTCCTGCTGGCAGCCATTCCAGAAGCACTCAGCGGGATGGGGGTCTGGAAGGTGAAGATGCTGCTGTAACACAGAAGGATTTGCCCCAAGGTTCTTCCCAAAGCCACTGGCTGCAGTCAGCCCATGTCTAGTCCCTGCTGGACAGAGGGAGAGGGCACCCACCAGTCAGTACCCACCACCCATCCTCAGGCGACAAAGCCAGGCAGGACATGGCTTGGAGCAACATTGTCTAGTGGGAGGTGTCCCCTCCCACAGAGGGCAGGGGATTGAAATGGGCTTTAAGGTCCCTTCCAACCCAAACCATTGCTTGAGTCTACGATCAGACTCCCCAGGCTCCAGCAGGAGCTGGATCAGGCAGCCAGCACCCAGGACATCCCCCCAGCACCACCTGTCACAGACACCTGGCTACAGCCATGGAAGGTAAATCGTTATGACTGGCCAGCCCATGAAGGGTGGCTGGGACTCTGCGTGGAGCTCTCGGGCAGCTCTCCCACTCTGCACAGCCCCTGAGCAGGGCTCTGCCAGCCCAGGCACACCCCAAATGTGTCCCAGGAGCACCCAAATCTCAGGGTAGGCACTCCAAATGGTAAATATGCCTGTGCCTGGCTGTTTGCCCCGGCTAGCGCTGCCCTCAGTGCTCCATCCCCATGCCAAGGGTGTCACAGACCAGCACTGTCAGTGTCCCAGTATTGGTGGTTCTGCCCTGACTCTCCCATCCTGACTTAAGCCATCTCTTTTGTCCCCGGAGCTGTTTGGGAAGTGACAGGCACCTTGCCTGCATTTTGAGGCACTCAGCATGGTCCACCCAGCCCCCAGCAGCCCCATGGGCCAGGCAACGCCATGGACTGGCCCCCTCAGCAGAAGCACTGGCTCATCCCAGGAATCACCATTTACTTGTGAGGGGGTGGGCTCCCTTTCCCTTTGGATGGCACAGGGAAGCCACCAGGACACCTGTGGACAGCACGGGTGTAATCGACCCCTGCAGACACCCGAGCTGGCCATGGCTGGCTGGCCTGGGAAAAGGGCAGCAGCTATAAATACCTGGGGAACAGGCTTACACCTTTCAGATTATTTCTACTACTGCAAATCACTTAATCTGAGGTCTGTGTCCCTACAAACCAATCCCACCACTTCTGAGGACGTGTCAGCACCTGACTTTGTTCTCACTATTTGCAGAGGCGTCCCGGGGCGGGGGCTGGGGAGCTCCGAGCCAGAGCGCAGCGGGTGACCTCGCTCTTTCTGGCCTCTGTTCAGGCTGCACGAACCCGGGAGCAAGCAGCACCCTGAGAGCAGCTGAGCCAAGCTGACCCAAGCCAAGCCAAGCCTGCCCTCCAATCCCGTCCCGCACGGGTCCCTGGGGAGAGTGTGGCTCCCTGCATGACCCCAAGGCGCGATGCTGCACTCCCATAACCCCTCAGGGGCTGGACAGGGTTGCTGGGGTCTGTGGAGGTGAAGGGGCCCATGGATGGGGTGCAAAGTCCAGCACGCTGCTGCAGGACAGTCCCCAGAACCTGGCACAAAGTCAGCACAGCCCCCCGGGACCCCAGCCAGGACTGCGGCCACTGCCATGCACCAAGGGGCTGCTGTCAAACCTCAGCCCCTGCCTGCAGGAAAGGGACAATTCCTTTTCCCACAGTTGCCTGGAGGCTGGATGAGTCGCTGCTTGTGAGTGCTTCAGCAGTAAAGTGCTAATACTGGAAGTATTTTTATTGCTGTTAGAGGATACTTTGAATCTCACTTAAAAACACTGGCAAGAAGAATCGGGGCTGCAATGTCTGGATTTAAAGCAGAACAAAGCACAAGCACACGCCACACTACCCATGGGCGCTGCCCACTGCAAGCACCTGGCCAGGGTGAGTAGGACTCCCCCCACAAGGAGGGAGCAGGAAGGGGGATGAAGTGTGGTTTGACACGGATGAGCAGCACGGGCAGATCAGGGAAGGCATTCAGCAGTGGCAACAGTGAGAATATGGCTGGAGAACCTCCGTCACAAGTCTTTGCCATGACAACTGGGCCGGTTCCTTTTCATTTCCATGAGCTCCCTCATACCATGATTGCTGCTAACAAACAGGGCTGGGTCTGGTGCCCACAGTGTGCAGCACGGGTCGCTGCCAGGGCCACCAGCCACTGCCAAGGCCACTGCCGGGCTTGTCTGCACTGGCCACTCACAAAGGGGTGATGTGACCCCATCAGCCTCCTATTGCTTTTACATAAATGCTCTACTACAACAGGAGATGGGACATCTGCCTCTTGTGCATGCTGTACGCCGGACCTCTGGAGGAAAAGAAAGAGCTGGAAAGGATCCAGTACCCCCACAGGAAGTGTTGCTGCTGCTGTTTTCCTACGAACATGGTGTAGAGCTCGGTTCATCCCAGCTGAGAGCAGATTGCTCTGGTCAATGCTCACATCTCACCCAATGATGACCCCAATGGGAGGTGCCTGTGCCCCCTGTGCCACATCACTACATGCACATGGTGTCACCAAGCCACCCTGCCCAGATGGCCCAGGCTGTCCATGATGGCTTTGTGGCACTTGCTTTGCATCAGTCTGAGGTGCAGACATGCCTTTTGCAGAAAAATCTTCCAAAAATAAAATTAACTTTTAACTTGCACAAAGTAATGAGGCTGAGCAGCTGTGCAAGGGGGAATCTTCACTTTTCCTATATATTTGCAATGTTCCAGAGCCATCCACAGCTTCACAGATCTCCAGGATCTACCAGGGCAGCTCTCAGAAACAAACAGTTTTTACTAGAAGTCATAGAAAGTCTCCCACTGAATAGTTTTCTTTCAGTAGACACTCATTTGATAAATTTAAAATGTTCCACAGGACGATAAAATAAATACAATTTCGTTCTTTTGTAATTTTAGTCCACAATCACTAGCAGAAAGTATCCACTGCAAACACCAACCCAGCAGCCTCCAGTGAATGCTACAAATCTAGACAATTAGCAACTGGCAATGGAGAACTGGCAAACTGGGACAGCCGCCTTCAAACAAGCAATTTATAAAATATGAATGAAGGCCCGTGCCAAGAGAGGAATTCATGGGAATGAGAGGAGAAACACAAAGAACTGAGCTACTGCTCTCTACTACAAGTTGTTCTTAACCCCGTGTAATGAAACTGTTGTCATCAGACCAAAACATGACTGCAAAACATGACTACAAAATTTTCGGTATTTTAGGAGATTTTGTCATTTCTTCCTTCAACACATGGCACTGTTTCCAGCTTTCCTCCCAGCTCAGGAGCACGCCCCCTTGCCATGCACAGACTCTTGCTTTTCATCTGCTGGAGTTTCCACTGTGCCCGTTCCTCCCACTGCTCATCCACAATCCGCCTTCAGCTCCCGTTGGGACCCGGAGGTGACCCCTGGCATGGACACAGAGCGGGTTCTTGTCTCCGCTGGAGCCCAGCGCGGCCTTGGAGGGTCCTGGCACGGGGGCACGGGGAGCTGGCATGGCCCCTTGGATGCCGCTCACATTCGCTGCCTCGCTACAGTGTTTCTGTTTCCGTTCTTCGCGGGACTGTCCCACACCTTCCTCGCTCTGAGAAAGGGGCCAGAGGCAGCGACTTCCAGGAATCGTGGGATCCATGCCACAGGGACAGAGATCCCAACTCCAGCACCCACTGATGTGACACCCATCCCACAGTGGGGATCCTGCCCCAGGGAGTGACACCCATCCCGCAGTGGGGACCCATGCCCATGGTAGGGATCTTGTCCCGGGGGCAAAACCCCATCTCTGCAGTGGGAATCTTGACCTGGGAGTGACTCCTGTCCCCTGGGCTACAAAACACGCTGTGTATCTCATTCCAAACCAGTATTTTGACACGCTCTTCTGTGCTCAGAAGCAGCACCAAAGCACTTCGCATTGTTAACCGACTCTCAGTCTGGAATGAAGTTCTCCTAGGAGGAAAACCAATGGTTATGCCAAAGACTGGCTGCAAGGAGTGGTGCAAAGCACAGCTCGTCTGTGCAATGGATACCAGGGAATCTGTAAACAGTAGGAAGAATGTAAAATCTGCACAAACAGGAGAAGAGCTGCAGATCCTGTGCAGCTTCCTGCCCTGAAGCCTCAGGAGAACACACAAAACACCTGGGTGACTCTGACCCACCAACACTCCTAAAGCTTTCTGCGGATTGTTTCTTCAGCAAAATGTTCTGATTTCTCAGCCACTGCTTCCAACACCAAGTGCCACATAAAGCCTGTCCTTCCACTGCAACCAACACTTGAGAGGAACGAGGGTGGAATAATCACTGCCGATACCAGCACAAGACTGTGGAACCAGCTTCCAGAGGGTTTAAGAGCTCAAAAATTCATGACATTTGGCGAAGAGGATGGAGCAAAGTCTGCCTTTGAGCCTGAAGAGGCAAAGAGATGCTGTGTACCCTCAGAGCAGCTGGGTAGGTCCCACACAGACCCTACGCTGTCTGCCCTTCACAGCCCAAGCCCTGACATGTGATCCATCTCCCCTTCCCAATGGTAAAGGAAAGCTGGAGCACAGGAGAGCAGGGAAGAGAAGGAGGGACAGAGAGGAGGGAGGGGAAAAGGAGGAGACCATTTTATGAGATTTGATATACACTCAGGAGCAAGGAAAAGGAGCCATCAGTGCTGTGCTCCAGAGCAGCACCTGCTTGGCTGCTCCCCCAGTCCTGAGGGGTTCTCCTTGTCAAGCACAGCTCCAACATCCCTGCAGCTCCAGTTACCAGCCTCAACATATCACTTGTTTTACAACCTCAGCTGCAACCATGACAAACATGCACCCTGCCACAGCCTGGTATCGTGCCAGCTCACATTCGACCAAGCCCTGAGTTCTCTAACCCAGCTCCAGCTGGATTATCACAGCCATCCTGTGTCTCTGAGCAGGGAAAGGGTGAGAGGTGCTGAGGAAGAAATTTGTTCATCTTTTCTCTTCTCCATTTATCAGGAACCGACAACAAGCATTAGCACATTCCCAGCTCTCCTGGCCACCAGAGGTTCCCCGTCCATGTGTCCGTAGGGGCCAGCTGCCCACACAACCTTCTGCCATGGTCCTCTTGTCTTCAAAGAAATATTGACATCCTATGGCCAACTGCCAGAGCAGAGAGGTCACACTGACAACAGCAGATGGGAGGGTCAGCCCCTTCCCAAGGGCTCTGGAGTTCTGCCAGTGCAGTGCTGGGGGTCCCCAGAGCCCTCCTGGGACTGGGATGCCAGAGCAGCTGCTGCTGGGCAGGGACTGGGAATGAGGGCAACCCTGAGAATGACCTCCTGCCTCATTCCATCTCTCAGCATAACAGCTGCCCTTCACCCCTTCATCTCTCTGCCACTCTCATCTCCTCCCTCCACAGGCAGGAATTACTGCAGGTGTTATCTGTAAGCCTATCACAATTAGAGAGCTGGAACGATTACAGAGCCATCAAGCCAGGTGATGAATAAACACGTGGTGCTGCCCCAAACTGACCACAGCCAGACTGAGGAAAGGAACCAAAGGTAGCTGTAACCAGCAAACGTCGGGATTCCAGCCAGTATCAGCACCAGGGAACAGCAGTGATAGCAAATGCCACTTAAAAACATCTGAAGCTACATGGACAGCAGATTTTCCTGAGCCAAAAGTCCATTAAATAATTTTCTCCCCTTTGATTCCATTGCTTCAGTAAAAGCTCCTTCTCTGATTCCATTTCATTCTAAAACAGAGGCCAACCCTCTCCCACCCGCCGCTGGAATTTGTCTTCTGATGGCAGAACCTTGGATTTATTCTGACAGTGCTGCATCTTGCTCCTGAAATAGGTTATTTAGTCACCTCAAAGACTGCTGGTAGTAATGATGCAACAACCAGAGCACAAAGATAAACAGCTCCAAATCCACAGGGTAACAAAACGTGGGATTAATTTGCTAATTACATGTAAGCCTGACTGGTGCAGTCAGGGACATTGTACCAAAAGCTTTAAATTAAACCAAATTGTGTTAATACCCAGAATGTTTCTGAGATGTATCAGCACCTCTAGACCCTGACACCCCCCAAATATTAAAAACTGATCATGCTTTAGTGTAATATGAGGGGTGTTTAACTCAAAAAATACCGACCCATACCTGGTCCCAACTGCAGCAGGGTAGAGTTGGGGCTTGGGAGAACTTCATCTGTGAGGGAAGAGCCATGATCCTGCTGGTAGACAGCAGGACCATTCAGGGAGGAAAGAAAGCAGGAGCAGGACACCTTGAACCACGCTCCTTATTCTCCAGAGCAGGGGGGATCTGTGTGCCTCTGCCCCCGGCAGCGCCCCCAGGCACAGGGCACTGAGGTGCCCATTGCCCCAGGCTTGCAAAGCCCCAGAAGTGCGAACACCGAGGCTGCATCCTCTGAGGCTGTGAGGGGAAAGCTCTACGTGCAAGGTCAAGCAGGGCAGGAGATCAGACCTAGCACCAGACAGCAGAGGGCTGCAGGTCCAAAAGCCAATCATCCTGCCATCAGGGAATTTTACTACAGAGCCTCTCGGCTCCCATGAACCTTTCTTCCCGCAGACACTGCTGCCTGGGGTGCTGGTACACGACCCGCTCTTCCAGCTCCAGCAGCAGCAGAGGCTCTTCCTGTGCTGGCACCCACAGATCCAGGAGAAAATGCAAAGCTGCAGGAATGGGCCAGCAGCACGCCGCACAGCTAATGGGGACTTTGCCAAGATGAAATGTAAACCTGGCAGTGATTAACACATATGGCTTAAGCCAGACCATGAGGAGTGTTCTGCTCCCCTTACAGTGTTTGAAAATTACATCTGAACACAGAGAGACGATGTCAGCCCATTACACCTTTGCAGTAGCAGGGTAGTGCTGTACAAGCCTTGGAGTTCAAAGGACAGGATACTGGCGTTGTAAAGGTTGCTGTGCCAGCTCCAATCCTGCTGATCCCACAGAAGCCTGCCAGGGGAAGCAGGCACAGCACACCGAATAGAGCTGCAAGGAAGAAGAGTATTCAGCGCTTCCCACAGGAATGAGGGAGATGCCGTTTATCTCTAAGGCAAGACCTAGGCAAGATGTGCCTGCTGCTGCCTAGTCCAGCCCCCAAGACTGCCTGCAGACCTCCAGGGGAGCCCACACCCGCTGTCCTCAGTGAAACATTCCCCGTCTGTGCAGAATCCTGCTGCACAGCTCTGCAGGCAGCATGGAACAAACCTGCACCACCATCCCCAGCATCCCCACGCTGAACTTTTCCAACTTGATTTCTCCCTGCCCCCTCTGTGCTGATTCCAGACTCCAGAGAACACCCGGAGCTCGCATAGCTCCTGCCACGTACAAAGCTCACAGCTGGATGATGCTCACAGCTGCACTCTTTCTGACCTGTCATTACTTTTATTCTTTTTTCTTTTGCCAAGCCCTTGACATCTCTGTACAATTCCCCAGTAAATCAGTGGGTGGGTGGAAATTGCCCCAGTACCCAAATGAAGCTGTGAGCATTTAAAATACAAACAATCCCCAGAGGCAGTGCACTCACCCGGTGCTAATTTAGAGGTAAAATCTAACTGTTCATTTCAGCCTTTGCTCTCAGCATCCCAAGCATCACAGGGTGAGTGTGTGGATGCAGGACTCCCAGGATGCAAACCCCAGCTGAGGCCTCACATACTCTTGGATGGGGCTGCCTCTGAGCCAGCAGAAAATCCCTTGGGCAGCCCTTTCTCCCTCCTATTTCCATCAGCTTGGCCACGCTTTGCTGTGCTGACAGGTGAGCATGCAGGTGCCCAGTGGTTTAGACGCTGTACCAGTACTTTACAGAGATGACTCATCTCCTTTTTTTGAGGTTAATCCACCAGGAAAAGTTATTTTTTATCAAATCCGACTTTGCAAACAAATCTCCCTTCCCCTGGTAAATTCCCAAAACCTGTTCTTTAAAATGCATTTTGTACCTGTACTTAAAACAGCCCCGAAGCACAGGCGATGCTTCTCTGCCACTACATTCGGGGTTCCCTGCTCTGCACAGCGCATTCCCGGCAGGCAGTTCTCGGCAGGACGAGTTGCCGGGAAGATTTTAACTCGATATCGAGATCCGTCCGTGCTTCGGGACACAGCGTCCCGATCTCGCCCGCTCCCAGCGGCCGGGAGCAGCGGGATAACAGATGCGTGAGGAAACGAGATAAACACAACGACCTCACGGGACGGCGGGGACACCGGGCGTGCACCGCGGAATTCCTGGCACGATCTCGCCTAGTCAGTCCCAAGTGACGGCATCCCGGCAAAAGGGAAGGTTCGCTAGCGGAGAGGTGCAGCAAGGCGGGCGCAGCCAGGGCGGAGCGGGGCTGGCCCTGCGGTGAGCGCGGGGCGGCTGGGGGGGCGCAGAGTGCCGGGGGATGCGGGGTGCAGAAGGCGGAATGAGGGATGCGGGCACAGGATGCCGGTGCTGCTGGGTGCAGGATGCAGGAAGGACAGCGCAGGGTGTGCGTGCCAGTGGGCTGCGGGACGCGGGTACTCACCGGAGGTCGCCGTAAGCGCCGGCGTAGCCCTCAACCCAGGGCTCCAGCTCGCTCTTGATGCCGGCGGCGGGAGCGGCGAAAGGCGCCCGGCCCGGTGGGTACCAGGCATCGGCGGGGCAGTCGGCGGGCCCGGCGGGCGGCTCGGGGCACGGCCCGTAGAGCTGCCCCTCCTCGGCGAAGAAGGTGGGCCAGGGGGGCGCGGGGCCCGGCGGCATC
>VZTJ01000523.1:3497446-3543975 GCA_013397795.1 Orthonyx spaldingii
GGCGCGGCAGGTGCGGCGGGGGCGGCCGCGGGGAGGGCGGTGCGGAGGGGAGAGACCGCCCCTCCGCTTAACCCTGTGCCGGCCGCGGCGCCCGCCCGGCCCCGGCCGCGGCCCTGGAGCAGCGCGGACGCGGAGTCGCCGCCCCAGCACGGTGTCCGGGCTTGGCGGATGGCAGCGGGATGAGGCTGCCCGGGCCGGCCCGATGGGGACATCGCCCGTCACCGCGGCCCCTGTGGCCCGGCTGGGCGGGACGGGGCGGGGATGGGGGCGCGGCGGGGGCTGCCCCGGTTCTCAGCTGGGCTGCTGATGGAGCGGGTCCGTGCGGACCACCCGCCCCGGGCCGGCTGGGCTGCTCCCCCGCTCTCCCCCCGGCTGACAGCTGGCGCAGCTGAGTGGACTTGGTGTGAAGAACGCACCTTTTGGCGTTGGCGTGTCGGCGCTCCGCAGCTGCCCCCGGCTGGGCCCGAGCCGAGCCCCGCATCTCTTGGTTCGCTTCCCACTCCCACTGCCCCGCGTCGTGCCACAGCCCCCGCCCGCCCAAGCACGAACCGTCCCGTGGGCATCCCTGCACGGGTCACGCACTGGGATAAAAAACACCTCGCCAGCGGAGAGAATTCGTGCAGGACCTACCGTAAACAAGGCTTGAGCTCCCCTTGCTGGTCCTGCAATAACAATCCTAAAGCAACTTATGGGAGGCACCATTCCCAAACAACCTTGGAATGGAATAATTTTCGTTCGAGGGAGCTTAAAACAAGCACGTTACTTTGAGCCCCTTTGGAGACAAAGGGAAAAAAGTCAAAAATAAGCAGAGCCCGTGGTGAAAACAGAGAGACATATCCCATCTTTTAAAAGCCTTTTTACAAGCTGTAGAAGATAAAAATAAAAATCGAAGTCCAGCCAAGTAAAATTTGGCAATGTCCTCCATCCTGTCTACATGATCAGAGCAGCTGGAGGAGGAGGAGGAGGGTTGGTGCACGGTGGGGACAGGGTCACTGCAGGCAGGGAAGGCCACCCCCCGGGTCGTGGCGGGCTTAGGACTGTGCCCAGCTCTCCCTGGCCACCAGTGAGGAAGAGCATTTGCAGAGAAACCTCGTCAGTTCTTGCATGTGTGTGAAACACCCAGTTGGGCTCTAATGCCAAGTGCCACAGCCCCTAAAGCTCTGAAGCTGTTCAGCTAACACCTGAGATGGTGAAAACCAAGGGAGGTGCAGTTAGATGTGTGCTGCCAAGTGGATGTGGGTGCCAGTGTCTTTGCTCTTCCAGCCTCTCAGGGTTGACAGGCTCTGGAGTGAAATCTACAGACTCTGGAACACATCTAGGGGAGGATTCTCAGTATCAGCCTCAGGAACTGTATTGAGAAGAGCTGAGGGCTGGGGCTGCAGGAACAGGGGCCTCTGTGCCTCAAACAAGACACGGGGTCTGACCAGAGCTTTGTTTGACCTCACTGTTCCCACAAGGAGGAAACATCCTCGGCTTGTACACCCTGAAACACCACAACCTGCAACAACCTCGGCAGAATTCAGACTTCTGATGTTCAAACAACCTTTTCCATCTGGGATGGGACCTGTTTGGGCCTCAGCTCCTAGCTCTGGAGCTTTGACTTTGGTCCTGTTCGTGTTCCCTTGCCCTTTCCTCTCTCTGCAGCATCCACAGGGCCCTGATTTTCCCCCAGTTTGAATGTTGCTGTGGGGGTTTTGGAATGTTGATCACTGCAGAGGTGCAGAAAGCGAGACTGCAAAATGGTTTGTGTACTTCAGCCTGCAGAGCCAACACTTCAGTTCTGACTGATGATCTGTGGTAAAGATGTTTTTAATTTATTTCTTGAACAGGCATCTTGCAAGGGTTTTTTTTACTTGGTCCTCACGTTTCATTTAAAACTGATGGATTAGTGGATTTTCTGGCTGTATATGTGCATGACTGCACATGCTCTGCTTAAAGACTTTGTAGTTTTAATCTTTATACTTGGTTGCCGAAGTCGTCACTCAGTGTTCTTGGGACGTCCTTTTCTCAACTTGGATTTTATATGGATTTCAATTACACATTCCCATTCTCCCAGCAACATGTGTTCAGATAATTTGTATCTGTAAATGGTTATTAAAGTGTGGATCTAACATCCCATACAGGTATTAACCTCCCCCATAGACTGAGGTCTGAGCTGTGCATGTCACCAACAGTTTGGTCTTTCAGTTCAAAGTCAATTTAAATGCATGAGGAGGGAAAAAATTGAAGATGATGGGCTTGACTGTGCGTCATAGAACAGGCACTTTGCCTGGCCTCATCAAAAGCAGAGTGAGCTCCAGTTTGGGCAGGGGGAGATGCTGAGGAAACCTAATCCAGCAAAACACTTCGACACATCTTCGTCTTGAAGTGTATAAATAGTCCTACTGAAATCTAGGAAATACTCCTGTGCTTAAGGTTAAGGATTCCCTTAAGTGCTTTGCTGGATCAGTACCAAGACGATTATTTACAAAGTGGACACCAAGAAAAAACTTTTTCTGATAAAATCCTTTGGCTCAGAATGTCCTGTGTGACTGCTGAGAACTGCAGCAAACAACATTTTTTAGAGAGACAGGGGCCACTCCATTAGAAAATTTCCCTCTAGACCCAAGAGTAACAGGTGGTCTTTTGTTTTGTTGCCTGAAAAAATATCCAACACCAGGTGATCTCTAAGAGCTCAAATCTACAGCCACAGAGAGCTCAAGCGTTATCAACACAGTCCTGCGGAACTTGCCAGGAACAGAATCAATCATTTTTCACCATTAATCTTTAGTAAAATGAGGCCAGTAACACGGATTCCAACAGTTTTGCTTCCGTTCCTTGAAGCCAATTGCAGGCATAACCCATTAGCCAGTCACTCACTGAATTACCCTGATTGCAGTCCTCCTTTTGTACCATCCCAGCTGCGAGGAGATGCCAACAGCTGGAAACCAGTGGTACACCCTGCCACGTCCCCTAAATGGTGAACTGATGGAGTTCTTTCCAGCTGCAGCAGCCTGCATGAGAAAAAGAGGAGTCGTTTCTGTGGAGCATTTAAAATAATGGCAGAGATTCAGCAAGAAGCACAAGCACAAGCACTGTATCCCGCTCCCCGCCGAGGCAGAGGCAGCTGGATGAGCCAGAGGCACTTTGAGCCTCTGTGGTGCCTGTGCAGGTTGGAACACATCTCTGCTCTCACCTAATTGCCACTCAGCAAGGAAGGCTCGGTAATTTAGGGGAAAGCAATGTGCACACAGGTGAGAGAGACTGGTTTGTGCTCTCCTGGCTGCTGTGGCCAGGGTGTGAGCCCATTAGGGCTGGAGGAGCAGCCAGCCCAGCCCTCCCACCAGCTCACACCTCTGGGCAGCAACCAGGCAGGAGCCTGTAGAACACCAGGCTCATTAATGCTGCCCCCCACAGCTTTTCCTCATTATTCCATCCACTCTATTTTTCTTAAGCTGCCTAGTGCTACACAGCAATACAGTTTTCTTAAAACTTTAAATATTTTAGCCATTTGTGTCAATCCTGAACTGTTAACTGCCTCGTCTCATCAGAGAGATATGTGAGTTCACTTGGGTGGGTGAAGAGGCTTTAAAAATTGCCCTTGCAGGAAGGTGCAGACAATGTTTTCACTTTCATCTAGTTGAATTCTGAACTTTAAGAATGTCTCACATCTCTCGCAGCTTGCACCCTTCTGCTTTAGGGCCACGGGTTGCTTAACTCTTCCTTACACCTCTCCTTAGTGGCCAACACTGATGCTGCTTTTACCCAAGAAAGCCCAAAGCTCAGGTGCCCCTGGGGCAGGAATCATCTGCCTGCTCACTGCTGCCCTCAGTGAGTTTTGATCGAGCATTTGGGACAGATCGGTGAGAGGATCTTGCTGAGCTCATGTCACCCTGCGAGCCTTTTCTCAGCAAGGGGAGATTGATTGAGCATTGTCACCTCTCAAGGAGCAGGAGAAGAAGAGTTTGACCAAGACCTGGCTCGCAGCAGGATTCCCTGGCTGGACCCTGCCCAGGGTCGGCATCAGCCCAGCAGCAGCAGAGGGAGGCAGACCTGCACGCTGCCTCTCAAATGCCTTCGTTCACATGTTTTGGAATAATTCTTGCTTTAAATACAGGGCTGAGCAATGTCTTAGGTAATACTTCTGGAACAGTTACGGTCACCTGAAGTGTTATTCTTCTCTTTGCCCAAATTTATCCCTGTCACCTCCACAGAATCACTCGCATGTTTGTCTTCTCTGACAACTTGGAAGCCGATTTTCAGAACAGCCTGTTCATGCACTTTGGTGGGATGACTGAAGTGCTTGATACATTTGATCAATCCTTGCAGTGCTGAGAACATCACAAATCTCCCCTCCTAATGAAACACACATTTGTACCATTTCCCATGTCTTACACAATTTCCTTTTGGGCAGAGTTTGGAATTTCTCAGGAGCCAGGGAGGTGATGCACAAGTTTGTGACTTCTGAGTTCCAATATGAAATCTGGTCCAAGGCAACAACACTGGCAGATCCATTTTCCCAGCCTGCAGCTGGGAGAAGACAGGGATAAGCCCACTTCCATCGCTGGGCAGGGATGCCCACCTAAAGAGAGATGCCAGAGGCTGATGGAGGTCCAATGGCTTCACTGAAGCCCATGGGCACTTTGGGCTGCCTTCAGCAGGCCAGGACTCATCCAAGCTTCAATGTGGAGTTGATGTTTGGTTATTGCTGTGTGTTTGAATACTCTGAGGATTTCAAGAAGCATCAGAATCTTTTCCTTTATCTGCAGTTTCTAATGCTGCTGGTCTTTGCCCAGCTCAGCAGACACAGCTCTTCCCCAGCACTCCTCAGAGGTCATTGTATGTTCCAATTTCCAACACTGCTGTTTGAACACCCTGTCACACATCTCAAGAATATCAGAGAGGAGAAGTGTGTCAGGGCTCAGCTGACAGTGACTGAGAGGATTAGGTCGTGCAGATCAAACGTAAGAGCTGCTGTGGGAAGGAAATTGCCCATTGAGAACTTCAATAAAACAACACACCTCTTTCACATACAGCACATCTCACAAAAACTCTGATGCAATGTCCCAGAGGTGAAAGACTGCATGATTTACTTCACAGGCATATTTTTACTGGTACTTGGATACTGAAGTGTCCATTCTTTCATCAGGAAAACCTCCCATGCCCTTTTAAGTCATTCCTCTTGTACCTTGAGTTCTGTCTACATTCTCATCATCTACTGACTCTGAGCTCCTTGCCTCCCTTCACTGAGCATGGAGCTCTTCCTGCAGAGTCTGGCATGGGCTGGTGTAGCAAGCACTTTTTGTTGCCTGTAGAGCTCCTGAAGGGAGGAGTTTTCATTTCTCCTGTTCTCCTGTGTCTGTGGTTCCTTTCCTGTGTAACACACACCCCGGGACACTCACTTGGAGGCAGGTCCTGAGATGCTGCCACTGCATTCCACACTGCAGACTGCACAGCATCCCGGGATAACACTCAAGGTGGATCAGGGGTGTCCTTGGGCTCGCTCCTGGAGAGGTAAATCCGGGCCTGGCTGGTGTTCACTGCTTCTTGCACTTTCTGAAGCACTTCTCTGCCCCTCTGGTATAAGAAGGAAGTGTGCTTGGTTAATAAATTAAAGGAAAAATTCACTATTCTAGGTGCACCCCCAAGGGAGACAGTAGAGATGAAAAGTGTTTGTCAAGGCATGCTTCACTTAGATGACCTGGGAAAAAAGTCATAAATATGGGTACTGTAATGTTTCCAAAGTGCCTCCAGTGAACCAAAACAAAGAAACCTTTAAGCTCAGGAGTCTGAAGTCACCAGGACAGCTGCAATAAAATATCTTACCTGTCAACAGAGGTGAGAAAAATTTACTGAGAAAAATTTACTGAGATCCCAGAGAGGCCGTATTGGTTTGTGTTCTCCATGTGTTCTCCTGCAGCACAAAAAAAGAAAACCTGGAACAGGTTTTCAGTGATTTATCTGCTGCTGCCTTTCAATTAATATTGAAAAGTTTTGACTTATAGTGTAAAAACCTGTTAGTGACATCATTCCAGGGCAGTAAATCTTGGCATAAGGAGGCCACAGAGACTCCCAGCCCTCTGCACCCAGGGCAGAGGTGTAATTTCTGTGATGCTGCTGCCGTGGGAAGTGATATGGGGTGTTTACTCCTTAGACTTTTTCTCTGCTGCTCCAGTTCCAGCCTCAGCAGCACACACTGTGCACACACAGACACAGGTGCCTCAGTCTGGTTCCATACTGGGAACAGAGGTTACCCCAGTGGCTGCAGCCCTTCTCTGACACTTCAGGGCACTGACCAGACACCAGACATGCTACCAAGCTGAGTGTTGGTCTGGGCCTTGCTCAGCCAATAACCAACGTTTATTGACATTAAAAATTTAAATTTGTATCTGGAACCATATTTCCCAAAGCCTCCTTTGTACAGCTCAATATTGTTTCTCATGCAATGTTGTCTGGGTACTTTCATCAACTGCTGTTTACACGTTTCCTTGAGCAGTCTCTGTGATTGTAAATCATCAGCAGATGTCTCTTTTTTTTTGAAACATCAAGAAACTGGCAGCTTTACTAACAGAAAAATAAGGGAGAACATTTTTCTTGTTGTTACGTAGCTCCCCGTTAAGCACAAGAGGTCTGCAGTTCCTGCACGTTTTTGTATTTTGTTGTTCAATCTGGCCCCCAAGGAATCCATCCCTCTGATATTCAGCCCTATTTTGAAATAGAGACTAGAAATGCCATTTCTGTGCCGTCAGGTTTTGCAATCCTGACAGATCCCCAGGGTGTACTCCCTGCCCAGAAAGCCGAGCTCGTTACCAGGGTCACTAATTGCCCCCTCTGCGATCCCCACGGCTTTGCAGTCCCTCTCCCTGCAGATGCAGAGAGCTGCTGGCTCCTTGCTGCCTGAGGGAGGCCAGAGGGATGGCTGCATGTGCCTCTGCAGCTGGAAGCCAAGCACTTTTCATTCCTGGTCTCCTCTCCTCCTGAGCTACATCAGCCACAGCTGGGGTTAAGCCATGCCTCGGTTTGTTCCTGCAGAGCTTCACTTTGTTGTGGTGAATTTTGTTTCATGGTTTTTTTTATTCATGGTTTTTATTTCATGGTTTAGGCGCAGTTGTAACCCTGCAGAAACAATCTGGTGCAGCGTCACGTTCTAACCCAGAGCCAGCCCCAAGCACCAACTTTCTGGGCTTGTTGGCACCAAACAGGCAACAGCCACTGGGAATATAAACCACTGGTGGATGGTGTTCCTTGCAGCAGCACAGCCCAGGTGTATTACAGAGCTGGTCCAGCATATCAACACACACACAGCATTTATTTTGGGCTGGTACATGCTGTAACCCCTTAAGAACATGCTCTGCAGTGCCCATCAGTTCTGCAAAGAGAAGCGGTTTTTGGCTGTTTAAAAATGTGAGCCACCTCCCTGGATTTAGAGAAGGGAGAAGGATTTCTCTCCTGACTGCTGGGGGATGAACATTGTGTTTGTAAATCTGCAGCATAAAGCTGGGCAAAACATCTGCGTTAGAGACAACACAGCCTGAAAGAAAAATGGAATTCCCTTGTATCACAATCTCTGTGAGATGTCTGCCAACCTTGTTTATCCTATTTTCTGGCAAGCCAAGAGTTTCAACCAATTATTTAGTGTTTCCTTCCTCTTTACTAGTGCTGCTCACAACAACTCATATCAGCTCATCATCTCTGCACTATTAGACAAAATCCTGTTTGGTGATACCAAAACAAAGGAGAAACAAAACATGAGCAGTCTGTTTCAAATACACCGACACTGCTCAGGTCCTGCCTCACAACGGATCTCTGAACACCTTAAATCTGTGCTGTGTGCTGAACAGGACCTGAATTGAGCAGCTCTTCACCTGAAAAACAACAACAACAACAGCCCAGCCAAAATGTTTCTAGCATTTTCAGCCCAGGGAAAACAAATTCTTCTAAATTAGAAATGCAAAATGTGGATGCCCCAAAGATCACAGTATAGCCAAGAAATTATTTCCCCCCTTGATATCCATGAATTTACCATAGGACAAGGGAAAGGCAAAGGCTGTACAATTTTTGACAGCCAAAGAACAGAGAGTTAGACCAGCAGGAGAGGCTTCTCTGCCTCTCTTTCTTTTAGTGGCAATTGGTCCTTCCCTTCCCTTCCCTTTTTGATCTACCTACGGCACTGCAATAGGACATGAACCCCTCAATGCCCTTGTGGTTTATGTAAGACCAGTGAGCCCTGCAGAGTCTCCCAGTGCCAGCAGCCCAGCTGCTGTCCCTGTGCTCACACGTGGCAGATGCCTTTGTCCCCAGCCACAGACATGCATCATCCCGTGCCGAGTCCAACAGGGCTTGGAAGATCCTCCAGCCCTGGAACTGAGTTGTCATAGAACAACAATGCAATGAGAAAACTGATTTGAACAAACAAGAATGGGTCTGGTTTATATATAAATAATCCTGTTAGGCCTGGAACATGAACACATCGAGCATTGGGTCAATAAGCCACGAGACAAACAGCAAGGAAATGTGAATTGGCTGTTCCACACCCCAGTGTAGCCAATATGCAGAAAGGGCACAGAGGGCAGTGAGGGGACCTGAGAATGGGATTTCTGCATCTCCTTGAGCATCCACAATCTTTTGGGCCCTGATGTTAGTGTAGAATCCAAACTATCTGTAGTTTTTGGTGGAATCTAACAAGGCATGAGGAATCCCTGAAGAATCAGGGACCTGACTCAAATAAGGAGAGATCAGAGTGTGTTGCAGTGCTGCAGAGAAGTTTGGAGTCTTATTTGTAATCTTGGAAAGAGATTTAAGGACTCAGAAAAACAGTAACCTAAAAGGAATCCGTGTCTTTTACCAGTTCAAGAGCAAATATTTAAAGTTCCATTGAAAAGCCCCAGTGTGTCTCAGAGGTATGGAGTGGGCCAATTGATTGTATTTCCAATTCATCTTTTTCTCTGCAAAGAAAGGGTCATTTCAACAGATTATCTGCTCTTGCTCCAAACCTCAATAATAACGGTGCAAACCCATATGAGCTGCCCGTTGGGTAACTGGGATGTGCTGCCTCTGTGCTGCCTTATCTGCCTGTCCATCTGCAAGAAGGTGCCAGGTCCTGCCTTGTGTTTACTGAGTGATTGCTGTCGTGGTTGTGTTGACTAATTTGGCAAAGTGAAATACAATTCCTTATCCAGCTCTATCTTCTTCTCAGCCATGAAAGAAGGGTTTGCATGCAATCAGTTTCATGGAATGCTTCCAGTCTCTTTTAAGGGTGGGACCTTACTGCTTTTGGAAGAAATTGTAAATTTTGAGAGGAAAACAGAGGACCAACAGCTGCACAGGCTACTATGCAATGGTAAATAAAGTAAAAAGATGTTGAGGAAAGAATCACCTTTTATGTCATCTCTCCCTTTCCTTAGGATGGTTAGTGGGCTGCTATATCGGAAAAGCAATTTTTCAAGGAGAAAGAAAACTCCCTTTCCTCTGTGTAAGGCTATTGGCATGAAAGACAGAATTCCTTCTGTGAATCTGTCCCTCTGAGTGGGCCAGCCCTTCTGCCTCTGTCCACAGCCCTTACCCATGCCTCAGCTTTGTTCAGTGCTGTTTTATGTGTTTATTCTTTTACTCATCCAATCACTTCTGCTCTTGCTGCTGCTGGAACTGGAGGTGTTCCATGGTGTTCCTTGTCCATCCATCTGCTCATCCTCACCTGTGGGAGCAGCTCACAGCCCCTGTGCACTCGTGGTGGGGCAATAAGGTGAGATACATTTTTGCAGACCGTGTTCAATAAAAACACCCCCAAACGTGTCTATTGGATCTGTTGGGTTCCTTGAAAGAGAGGGTTTGAAAAGTCATGTTTGAAGTGATCTCATAGGAAGGATTGGGAGTGGTAAAGGGGCATATTAAGGTTAATCATAGGAGTTGGGTATAAAGCAAGAATGATGCCTCTTAAGGCACACAGGAGAAGGTCCAAGGTAAACCAGAATGATTCCCTCTAGTGTTTTGCCATAATTACACCTCACCTGTGAGAGGTACAGAGTCTGCTGGACCCTCCTCTGCTGCTGCAGGGACCCAGCACTGTTCTGGGTCAGAAGGACTCTCAGCATGGTCCCAGGCAGCTCTGTACCTGTGCACACTCTTTAATCCACTGCAATCACCTTGCATTGATGGAGAAAAGGAATCTGAGTATGATGCACGTGGGAAAGGGAAAAGGACAGGACTCTTCTGTTTCTTCCACCCTCAGATCTCCATCAAGGATCACAACTTAGGAACCTGATAGGATCTGAACAACCTCTTGTTTCAGAAGAATTCCAGGAAGGGTTTGCATAAACCAGCTGAGGAGTTCCTCGTTCTGTATGTGACTCTGTGACTCCAATATCTATCCTGTGCCACTGTGTATAAAGTTACTTTCATTATCCAGTTTGTTTTCTTCTCACCCAAACATCTCTTCAATAACTATTTCCGAGGACCACTAGACTGACGTCAATCTTATTTTCAGCTTTCACTCCTCCCTGACGCATAATTAAGGTCATTCCCTCCTGCTCAGTTTCAATCCAGATTCCAGTATTGGGCAGTGGCTGCCCAGTGTCCTTGGGAGTCCATTTGGTCACCCTTAGGAATTCTCGCTGTCCGTGGTGGAAGTGAGTCAAGGCTGTTAATCCTCGACAGACTCGTGGCCTGAGAGATGGTATTTAGTTGGTTTTCTACACCATTCCCCTTCCCTTCTCGTACCTGAACCATTCCTGTTTCTCCCACTGAATTTGCAACAAACATTTTAAAGTTTTTTTCAGTTTATCTGTGGCCGTTTGTAAATGTTATCAGGTGTAAGTCCTGGCACCTTTCACATGCAGAGCACTAGGAAATATACCCTAATGAACCTGCCAAACTTCCTTGTAAGGTGGGTGAGCTTTCTGATCCTTCACCTACCCACGCTGAAATTCTCTGGTTTCTCCAAACTCATGAAACAGGCGATGTCAGAATCGAGGTTAAACTCAGAAATCCTTAGCTGCTGTTGCTGGGATCTGACCTTGCTGCTCCCACGGAAACCTCCCCGTTGGGTTTGCAAGTGACACACTGCATATTGCACATTGCAATCCATCCCTGCCCACAGCAACACCGCCAGGAGACTTTAACTCCTTCCTGTCCCCACCACATCAGGAAAGGCTGCAGGTGTGTGCAGGGATGGGTACAGACAGCTCCTCCTGCCTGAGAACAGTTCAGGGAGATTTCCCCAAATGTCAGAAGGAGCCTTTCAGCTCCGTGTGAGATGTCCATGTGCAATTTTACATGCTCTGGACTAGGCATCTCTTATTTGCACTAAAAGTCACAGTAATTACTCTCGCTGTAAACAAAGAGTTTAATAGGCTGAGGGGAATTCACTTAACTCAAGCCATGGCAGATTTATAGTTATTAAATGGAATGCCAGGAGGTTGTTAGCACTTTGGGAATCCTGGTTTGTTATTTCATAATCACATATTTATGGTTCCCACAGCACATTGTTTTCATCTTGCCATTCGTTTATGGCAGGTCTATTAAACTGCCACCACTAAGCTTCCAGGCCCTGGGCTGTAACTCTCTCCAGTGCTGCTGTGATTGCACTTTCATTCTTCTGGGGCTGCTCTGATGGAGATTGATACCAGCACCCTGGAGAATGTAGAGGGAGCATGTTCTGCCCTATGAAGCAGGCACAAAATGAAGCCTGTGAATGATCCATCATCTGAGGAACACACTCCTGGCAAGAAGGATTCATTATCTGCCAGCCCCAGGTGCTGGCTCTTGGAGTGAGTGTGGATAAACTGAGCCTGCAGCCTCCAGACTGGTGAGCTGAGCACTGGGTGTGCTGCTGGGCCGTGAGGGGAGGGAGCAGCCCCTCACCCCTGCCACAGGTCCCCCCTCATGCAGAACCCTCACAGGCTTTCCTGCCCAACACTGCCAGCACACGTCCACACCCACGCTTCTACCTTCCCCAGACCTTTTTAGGTTTCTCAGTAAACTTGCAAGCCTCAGTTGTTCTCATTTTTTCTGCTGTTAATTTACCTCTCTCGGCCCTGCTCTTCTCCTCCCTCTCCATTTCCATCAGGGCCTGGGGTGTTTGTGAAGCTTTGCCAGAACACCCAACCCCATGACACGTGCCACATTTACGGAGGAGAAGGACTAGAGTCCAACATGCTACTCAAAAGTTGGGAAATCAGGTGAATTTCAGAACGAATTTCTTCACAGAAAGGGCTGTAAAGTATTGGAAAGGGCTGCCCAGGGAGGAGGTGGAGTCCCCATCTCTGGGGGTGTCCAAGGAACGCCGGGACATGGCACTCAGTGCTCTGGGCTGGTGACAAGGTGGGGATCAGTCACAGGTTGGACTTGATGATCTTGGAGGTCTTTTCCAGCCTCAGTGATTCTGGGATTCTGTGAAATGAGATGCATTTGTAAAGAGCTGCTATTTTAAGGGCTCTTGGAGAGGTGGTGTTATCACAAAGGCAATTCTAGGTCTGCAACTCTCTCAAATTCAGGCCACCAGTGTGCAACTGCCCATCAGTGAGGGCAGGGCTTGAGTACACTGCACCACAAAGAATTCATCCTTCCAACAGAGGTTTTTTCTTTACTTTTCTTTTTCTTTTGTAGTAAGCAAATGATGATGCACTGAAAATCCTTGTCCAAATATCAATTTATTTCAGAAAATTTTTAAAGACAGGATCTTGTGCTGTGCAGTAGTTGGACTCATTCTCACACAGGGAATAACCTGGAGAGTGCTCTTTTGTTTTCCCCCTTCATACCTCTGCCTCTTTTTCAGAAAAACACAAATTTTAAGCTAATGGATAATCTAGAATGCTGCAGCTTTTCAGTCAAGTTTAAAAAGCACATACCAAAGTAAACCCAAAGTTTCCAAAGTTTTGGGTACAAAGTTTGACTTTGTACCCAAATCAGTAAAAAAAGAGCAAAGCCGTGCATGAGGGTTTTATTTCAGCAGCCAAATCACTGACTGCCTGTTCCCAAGGACAAACAGGCATGGCTGAGCCAGTGGGAGCTGTGGGAGCAGCTCCCAGAGACCCCCGAGCTCAGGGGCAATAAGAGATCGTAACTGCAGCAAAGTAAAATAACAAAAGGCATATAATGAAACCTGGGAGTCATTTGGACCGTTTAAAAAATGGAGAATGGGCCAAAGTAGCAGAAAATAGAGCAGGAGGAGTCTGAGGTTTATTCAGTTGTTACTGAACAGAATTCCTGAACAGCAGTGGAACCAGGGCCAGAATCCTGGGCCCTGTGAACTCAGCTGTGCTCCTGTCCTTGAGATTATCAACGCAGCTTATTTTTTCTGCAAATCTTGCATTCATTTCTAGGAAAAGAAATCAGCAGGGACAGTGGGAGCCATTCCCTTTCACATACAACCAGCAAGGTTAGTACTTAAGCGCTGATGTGGTCCTCTATTCCAGGCTTGATGCCCCCAGGTGGGGAAATAATTACAAGTGTATTACTCATAAAACCTGTAATAGTGGAATGAGGCAAGTGCATCACTGTTCTGCCCAGAGCACACACTTTCACTGAGGTGACATGTCAGTCAGCAGAACCAGCACCACTGGCAGCACTTCAGATATCGACACAGATGCTGTTTGATTTCAGTTCTGCAGTTCACACGTGTCCAAAGGCACTTTCAGGTCAAATGAGGATTCATCCCAGTTAGAAGGTAGCTGAGAGAGGTGGAACTTTCCCCTCATTAGACTGCAGGGTCTGCATGAGGCATCTATTGCCTGCCGGTATTTTGGCTGGGAATGGAGTGAGTGACCCCGGTGGACAGACAGAGGCAGAGCAGGGTGGGGAGCTCGGGTGTGCTCAGCCTCCCCAGTGCTGCTGCTGCAGCAACAATTCTCATGGCTCACAGTCTGTGGTGGGTGGCTTTGGCTTTTTGGCTGGCATCCAGCAGACAGCAAGGATATCAGCTCTTGTTATTCCAGCTTGTTTCCCTGTCTGCCTTCTGGTTCCTTTGTGGTGTGAATGCAGAAACTGCTGTGTGTGTGTATAAAACACAACAGTCCATTCAGATACTTACAAAAAGATTTTAAACTATTTTTTGTGCTTAAAAACCTATCAGATGCAACTGAAATTCTGCTCAAGGATCCAACTGAATAGAGGAAGCAGTGAGTATTGTGTTTGTATGGAGGGAGGGTAACGACAGAGTGGTTAGCAATTATTGTTTCCATTTTCAGTAGTTTTAGGTTTTATCCACTCTGGAAGTTTCTCTGTGAGACCTATATTTTCTAAAGAGACTTTTCTGTGCAGCAGATCAGCATTACCAATGCTGCCCACTGTACCTGTCCCTTACCATGCTGTGATCAGGATCTTTTCTGCCTGACACCAATGCATGGGAAGTTTTTCACAGGTGGTTTCTAGCATCAAGCAAAGCATTTCTTACTGATGCTGGTCAGTTCTGGGCTCTCATTAGACAGGCTTGACCTTGCCCCAGCCCTCCTGCAGTGCCTAGGCCAGCCCCAGGCTCTGTCAGTGTGTGCTGGGATGGCTGCAGAGTTCCTGGCAGGCAACTCACCTTGGCCAGCCCCATCTCAGGCTCAACGTGCTTCAGCTCCTTCCCACCTCCAAAGCTGCCCCTCACCAAACCCAAAGGGTGCCCTGGGAGCCCCCACAACCCCTGCTCACCTCTGCATTCTTTTCAGTCAGCTAAAGCAGCTTGAGTTTGCAGTGCCAAGGTCAGTGCTGGGTTGGAGCGTGCAGCTGATGGATTTGTTACTTCAACCCACTCGCCCATTCCTGGCACCCAAACAGCTCATCCCTGTCCTCAGCAGTCTCACCTGCCACAGGGATGTGCCCAGTATGATCCAGTCAGCACTGAAGAACAGAAGTAAGGAAAGCACCTGGAATGCAGAGGTATAAGAGCACCTGGGATAGAGTGCCTCTTGTTAGCAAGGAACGTTCTCCAACCATCCTGCCAGGGCACAGGGGCTCCTTCTCTCCCTCCCTCCACACTTACAGGCTCACAGCTGTGCAGGCTGTTTGTACTGAATCCATCTGTGTGGAATATGCTGGACTTAACTGCTAACAAATGTATTAGGAATCTTTTTTTGCTATCACTAAATGCAATTCTAGATTTAGAAGAGCAATTTTGAGTTCCAGTAATCAGAGTGTGTTTGGAAACAGGGCACACACACCGAAGTCAATGTTGTTAGAACACAGAATTGACAATCTCACATAGAATCACAAAATCATGGAATAGTTCAGGCGGGAAAAAATCTTTAAGATCATGAAGCCCAACCATCAACTCAGCATCACCACCACGGTCACCAGTAAACCCTGTCCTCAAACGCCACATCCACAGGGATGAATCAGGATGCTGAACATAAATGTTCATGTTTCAGCAGATGTTCCAGCCAAGTCTATGCTATAGGATCAAAATGTGAAGTGTTTCAATTGCTTATACATTCAAATATTTCAAGTTTTCAAACAAGTCCACAGGCTCACACTCCGTGGGGCCTCGTCTGGAGTAGAATAAGAGACAAGGAGACACTGAGTCATATCCCAAAGTCTAGTCAGCCCTCAGTAAATAATCACCCAGCATGTCACAAGCCTCAATTTAGGAGCATTTAAAAGCAAAATCATGCAGATAATGAGTCCAACCACTAAGTCACAGCAAAGCTAATGGCAAAAACAGCTCTTGTACCTTGACTTTTGCATGCAGCTCAGAAAACTGTCTATATCAGGGGAGTCCCAGCTCCACGGTGTGTTGTGACTGTACAACTGTAACTTGGTCCCTCAGTGATGTGCACACTCATGTTTATGGATTGCCTGGGATGAATTTGTGTCTCATAAATCACATCAGCGTGGCAGGAAGGCAGATTCTGCCAGGGATATTTACAAATTCCTCCTCAGGCAAGGTGCGAGGGCACAGACATTTCACCAGGGAGGCTGGAAGTGGTGATGCAGCAGTCCTACCCCATTATTCAGATCCTGCTCCAGAGTTACAAGTTACTTGTCTACTGCAAAATATCTCTCCTGAGCACACAAAAATCTGAAATAGGCAGCATCATTGGCAATGTTAGTTGGCTGATTGAAGTCCTTTTCTGACCAAATCCATCTCTTCTGTCTGAGGCTGCCATTTCCCACCTCCCAGAAAGGAAAGGATTCAGTGAACCACAGGGGATTGTCACAGCACCCAAACAAAGAGCAATGCCTGATTTTATCTGGTTGAAAGCCCATGAAATCTACTCTACTCTAAGTAGATGTTGACCTCTTTTACAAAACACGGTATTTTAAAACATCTATATTTTTCAAGACCTTTCTGGACTGTTGAAATATTCATCCAAATCCCTCTGTGTGGGGAAATGAACTCAATACCTGTGCTCAGATCCTTCTCCTGCTCAGACTCATCAGTTTGCACAGCCCACGCTGAGGGACAGGATCACAATTCTGAGTTCTGTTTACAGTTAAAATAAATAAGTGTTCTGTCATGCACACTTTGGGTCATAGCTCCTTGTGTTAGGCTTGACACCCAGCATGAAAATGTTACCAATATGTACAGAATTTGCTTATATTAAACCCAAGTCAATGTATTATATCCAATTAACATAAATTTAGGAAAGGTTGTGAGTTTAACGGGAACCAGAACTCTGTTCCAGGCTTTGCCACTGGCCTGGGGAAATCTGCTTTCTGTTGCTCCCTAATCTGCAGTTTGTGACCTTTGCTGTGCCTGAGTGCCAGCTCTGCTGGATAAATGCTGAATGCAGGTACAGCGCGTGGGGAGGGCTGACCTGGGCGAGGCTCTCCTCCAGCACTGACACAGCAATGCTCAGTGCCACCTTGTCTGTGTGGCAGTCTGCTGTGTTCTGGTGCACGGTGCAGGGAGGAAAAACCAACCCACAGTGTCTGTGACTGCTCTGGGAAGGAGTGACTTGGGATTTCTGAACCAGCCACTGCCCTGACTGTCTTGGTAGCAGGGATTGTCCCCAGTGGTAGTCATGCTTATGTTCAAAGCAGAAAAATCCTTATTGTCTACTACACTGCTAAATTATTCAGAAGTTCCTGTTTTCCCTGTAAAAAGCTGAGAGAAGATGCTAAATAAGGTAGGAATAACAAAGGCCCTTTCCCCTGAGCACCCCATGTGAGGTGCCGCAGTTGCTTTATGATCCCTTCATTCCCACAAGAGAATTCAAAAGGCAGAAACCTTGTCTAAATAAAGGCAACCTTGGCAAAGCACATCATTCCAGCCAGCGATTTCTGTCAAGGCAGCCCACGGTCACTGCAAGGCCATGAGGCAGGAACGGGGAGTGAAGGAGCAAGAAAGACATTTTTGTGGAAATACACAAGAGAAAGAGCAGCCGACGGTGAGAGATGCATGTGAGCGCTGGGGATGGCTCGGTACTGTCCAAAGGAACACTCCAAGAATGGTTATTTCCTTGCAGGCTCTGACCAGAGCAGGGTTTCCAGCCTTTACACCCTTCCTAAATCCCTGCTCTAATTCCCAACAGCCAATGTAAGCTGGAGAAAAGCAGCACAAGTGCTTGTACCCATACTACACACATCACAGAGCTTAATGTGTCACGTGTATGGGTTAACCCTAACCCTGCCTATATGTTAGTTTTCTTATAGGATCTGAATTTCCCTTGAAAGTTTGGTATTCCTTCAGGAACTCAAAAGAAGTCGGATTTCAGCTTCATGGAACTCAGGGAGAAGAGAGAATGAGCACAGACAGAGATTACCCACAGGGATGGTTTGGTACAGCAGCAGCTTCTGCCAGCCACGAAGTGAGTTCTGCCAAGGATGATAAACTCGGGCACACGAGCCTTCTCCCTGACCCAGCCAGGTGTCACACACAGACCCGAGACTAACTTATTTCTCTAAGTCAGAACCTTGGAAAGTAGAACCCCTATGCAGAAATGTCACTGCTGTTTAATACAGTCCCTAGGTAAATATAGTCTTAGATCGACTCTAACTGCAGGTCAATCAGCTGTGGAACTCATGATAGCTGGGACGAAAACGGGATTGGCAGGGAAACGTTCTGAGATACCCTCAGCAGAAACTGGAAGTAAAAGAGTGAGGAGCTGAGCAGCTCCTTTTACACTTTGACAGGAGCAGACGGTGCCAGGAGTAGGCAGAAATGTTCATCAGATATTTGGACGTTCATTCTTCTCCACACACGTGGCTTCTCCTACCTACATCAGGGGAAGAGAAGTGTAAGTGCCGTGGTCCCAACTGGCCCCAGGGGTCTCTGCAGGAGACAGAACCCTGTGAGAGCTCCTGTCCGGTCTCGCAGCTCCCCAAACACCCAGAGGGCCTCCAGCCTGCTGCAGGCACTTCCTTCCCTCTCCAGCTATGCACAGGCTTCTGCAAATGTGGTTTTCCACCTGCAAGAAACAAGAAAGTGCTAATATTGATTCAAGTAATGTGGAATGTTGGGGACTCAGAATATTCTGCACTCATAATGGTAAAAATAAAAACCTAATCTTTAAGGAATATTCTACTGAGCTCAGCAAATCATATTTGAGGAAAGACCTTACCTTATGAAGTACAACCCATGGTCCAGAAAGAAACCTGGTGAGAATGTGACACCAAGAATGAAAATTGGTTCTTTGTTGGGGTGTCTGTTCCACTGTTTAATCACTTTGCTGTTAAAAATGAGTCAATGTTTCCAATTTCAGGCTCTCTGACTCCAGCGAATTCCAGCCAATGCATTTTTTTCCCCTGTCAGACCAGGCAGGAATAGGCCACATATGCTACACAAAGATGTGATTATGGATTTTTTTTTTCTCCTTCCTCTGTTGTCTTTTTGCTTAAGAAATTAAGTGAATGCAAGTTTAAGGCCATGCTCCTTTGCAAAGGTGGTGTGTTGCAAAATCATCTTAACTTTGAAGCATTTCTAAAACTCTCTGCTGTCCAGCAGTTTTGCTAATCTCAGAGCTGGTGACACACTCACAAATTCTTATAGAAGCCACATGTGACAAACCAACAGTAGGAATGAGACTTTTGACAATACTGTGTAGATCAAAGAGGTCTTCTACTCCCTCCACCAGTGCAGCATCATTACTTCTGTATAACATAGATGCTCTGAAGACAAAGCCCTCAGGTTTTTGATCCTCAGATGCCTGACCCAGCACTGGAATTAAAATGCTGACCAAAAAAAAGCAAGGTACCAAGGTCATGTACTCCATGCTCTCCTGTCAGGAGTCAGAACACAGTTCCCCGGGGTCCTGTGAGGTACATGCAGTTACAGAGGCAAACAGAAGCCCTTTTTGGACAGACAGGGTTTGTGGCTGTTGTCCTTAAATGAAAAATACTAGTGTGGTCAGGGAAATGATGCACATCTAATTTTGTACTGAATTCCCACTTAAACTTCTGAAAGAAACAGCAGAAAACATCCATCCCAAGGTCAGGAATGAAGACAAATAAATAAATATGTAAATACTGTAATTTGTCTGGGTTGCAGTCACTGCAAAATGGCCACTAAATTCAATGGGGTGAGTAAAATGTTACAATTTGGTTGTTATTTTGGAACACTGACAACAGATATCATCTTGCAAAGAAGAGTGATTCATCCAAGTGCTTAGAGAATGGGAGCCCTGGACAGGTTCTGAGGCTGATGACCAACATAAACAGGCTGTAAATTCAGGAGGTAATAGTGCAAGTCAAAGGAAAAGAGGGAGAGAAAGGAAAATATATGGCCAGAGTCAGAGAAGTAGATCAAAGTTTGAACGGTGAAAACAAATCCAGAAATTGAGGCAGGGAAATATTTGCTCCTGCCTACGCACACACAGCCAATGCTGCTGAGGAGATCACGTGGGACATCGCTCACAGAGTCTCAAATGGAAACTGAACTCACACACCCCTGAACTGAAGGAATCTGCAAACCCACGTCCATGTTGAGGACCAAGGAGGCCTTTGACTTGAACTCTGAACGAGTCCAATTGCAAATTCTGTGGCTCTGACCCTCTCTAACCAACACCACCTCCAGGCTGTTCTGCAGCAGCTCTGCTGTCTGGTGACTGCTGACACAGCTCGGTAATTACACACAGATTTCAACATGTGAACTGGAGTATTTTGTCCAAGAGCTTCACCAACACTGAGGCATAAAAGAGTTTGTGAGGAAATGTAGAGACGTGAGTGATGTTCCCCTAGAGCTGCCAGTGGCTGTATCATGTACAGGTGGCTTCATGGCTTCATCTCTGCCAGGTAGGCAGCAGGTTACAGAAACCATTTTATTGTTTGCATGTTCCGTGGTGAGCTGCGACTTCTCTGTGGAGCAATTTGCACATCAACATAATTTATTTTTGGCCTTGACAACTCCTAACTTCTATGGTGAGTGAGAACACTTGTCAAAACCCACTCAGATGTAGGTAAAGATATCACTCTTAATGGCTGAATATATCCAGCACTGGTAACTAATCTCAGCTATCTTTGAGATCTCACGACAAAAATAATTATGTGCGAGCGTGTATTATTGCCTCAGCAACACAGGGCACAGTGACAGAGGTCTCTCTGTGCAAAATGACACAGCATTATGAACTGTTTCCTCTCAGGGAAGAAGTTAGTGAGGAAATTGAAGTGGACTGAGGTGGAGTATTGATTCTGCACAGCAACGACATTTGTGCATCATCACCTCTAGTTTGTGTCCCTTGCCTTTCAGGAGAGCAATATTGGAGACTCTCTCCCCGTGCTCTCCAACCAGGCCATGTCCAGTTCCGAGCACTCATTGCAAACAAGGAGACACTGGGGCTGCTATGACCAGAAGCAAGAGATGCTGCATTCCTTCACACACTGTCCCAGCTCTGGCTCCTCAGGCAGCACAAAGAAAGTCCATGGTGATCCTGAAAAGAAGGAAGCGGTCTGGATCTGCAAACTCAATCTGGACTTGGAGGGAAAGAAGTGTTGAATGCACCACAGGGATGTACAAACAGCTAAACCCCAGGTAGACAGAAAGGCAGCTGAGGTTGGAATTTGCGAGAGAACTGATGCTGGCAGAAGATAAGAAGGTATCACAGTGGTGAATTCAGCTTGGAGTAAGTTTTCCTTGGGAAGAACTCTCTGTCTTTGCCAGTTCTGTGCGTGTTGATGTTCTGCAGCTGTGGACAGCAGCTGAGTGTAGATCCACCTCCTGCCTGAGCAGAAATCATGGGCTTGGAAAATACTTGTTCTGGCAAGCAAGTATAGAGAGCTTACGTTAGAGAGCTGGGTGACACAGGCACAAATACAACCCAGAATCCATAGTTAATTGTTGGTGAAGATTTGCCCTTTGTCCTTATTAGCTTGCCTTTGAACAGACATGATAAATGCTGTTTGTTACTCAAATGTATTCTGAAGGAGTTTAACTTCCCCGGCTCACTCTTTAATCATCCTCTGGCTTACACATTTGTCTTTGCTTCCAAGATGCTGGTAATAAATAAAGCCGTTTAAATGGTCACAGTGCTGTGGCAAGCCTGCTAGCCCATACATCTTGTCTTGGGGTTGTTGGTGTTTTTTAACTGCCTCTATATTTCTTAATTTCAAAGACTTGAGAAGTTCAGTACTCCTCTGCTTGTTTTCCACCTCAAAACATCGGGTGAAATATCTACTGACATGTTGTCTCTAGTGTTAGTGACAATGGCAGGTGAATAGCAAAACGAGAGAGCAGCTGCCTGTGCCTGGGCCACAGCACGGGGATAAGGGAGAAGTGCTGCTCATTTGTCTCCATCTTGTGCTCCATGACTGGACATGGAGAGAAGGTGTGAGCTTGTATCTGATGTACATTTATACCTGAGTAAAAGCTTTTTCACACTAGGGATGATCAAACACTGGAACAACTTGCCATGAGAGACTGTGGAGGCTCCATCCTTGGCCTTTATAATATAAAGAGAACCAACAAGATTGTATCTTCTCTCTGCTGCAAAGCAGGAACAGTTCTGGCATCAGAACCATCTGAATGTTGGAGTGAAACAGGAGCTGATATCTCAGCAGCAACAAGAGATAACAACACCAATCTATCTCCAAGATTTTTGTCAGTTTGGAAAACTGGAGGCTGGAAAGATGGCCAAAATCACCTAGGGTAATCTCAGGCAAAGTACAGAACAAATTAACTAATAACCTCCTCCTTGAGCCTCTGGAATAACGGATCTGTGGCTGATTAATTGCGGCGGTGAGTTCCCTGGGACTGATCATGTCAGCTGTACTGCTTTCCATGGAGGGAGTTCAATCATTGGCTTGGGAAAGTGTTGGTAGAGAAGTTCTATGATGAAAGGGAATTTGAACTTTTAAGATATTTGGATCATTAGAAAAGAGTTATTCTGCGTAGCATTGATTCATCAACTTGTGCTTTTAAGTTAATGAACTCTGTTTGGAAATTGCAGTCTCTCCTTTTTCTGGACTGCAAGCAGTAATCAATCAAAACCCAGCCCTGAAGTGACTGGAGAAGTACCAACAGCAAACTGTGCCCTTGGCAAGGATTAGGATACTCGCTGGAACCTGCAAAGAACTCCGGCTGTGTAAAGAAACTTCCCATCTTACACACTGCTGAATCAGCAGCTTGGGGTTGTTCTGGGATAGACAAGAAGAATGGACAGAAATTACCTGTCAGAGAGCTGTCAAGCACTGGAGAGAAAGGAATTCCTTTGCTGGGATTTTTCTGGCAAAAATCTCAAAGCTCAAGGTGCTCACCAAGTATTGGGCGAGTCTTCACATGAATTGCAAATCCAAAAGCCAGAGAGCTGCAAGGTCCCAGCTTATGCTCTAATTATTTTCCAAGCACTCACCAGAGTTAAAGCTTTTCATGCAGTTTCTCCACAGTCTTCCTTGGTCAAGCTGTAAATGAGGATAAAATTTACTCAATGACTCCTAAACACATGAATGGAAGAGTCACAGCTATTCCACATGATTGCAGTTCTCCAGGTCCTGGGCCTGGAACTGAGTTCCAGTGGTCTCTTCCTACCTGGCAGTGTTTCCACGAGCACTCAAAGCTGCACTCAGACAATCCTTTATATAGTCAAGCTGGAAAAGATTTTAATTCTTGAAAGAAAAGTACCAGAACCAGCACCACCCCAGGGTCTCGTAGGAGAGCTTCCTGGAATTCCTTATGGATGGAAAGAAGCCTCAACAACTAACTTTTATTGATTTCTTCTTGAGGCTGGGAAAATAGAACATTAAATGGAGGAGAATGTTAATTTGACTGAAAACAAAAGCAAAACGTCTTCTAAAGCCAGGACTGAGCTGTCATTTCTTTCTACTGTCTGCAAAGGATAATAAAATGAAGCACCTGGAAAATATCACATCTCACAATCATGAATGTGATTACACCAGACTATCTAAACACAGCTTGATGAATATGTGCAATAAATACAGAAATAAACACAGAAAAAAAATCAAAACTCCTGTAGGTAGGTAATACAACTCTAGAAACACAAACGGCATCAACTCTTCCACAGAGATTTTCCAACCCCAATGACAAAGTACTTTGCAAACTTGAATCAGCTCCTCATCCTTTGAGTGATTTGGGGAAAGATTTCCCTTTGAATGTGGGAGATAACTGAGTCATGGAAATGAGCAGAGGTGAAGGAGTTATCCGGTGGCACAGGTAGGGAAAGCCTCCTCTCCTTCCCACTCAGGAGGAAGGTGCGTTGGCATCAAACTGCAGCAATGAGTGAGCCAGTGCTTGGATCTGCTGCAGGCACCAGCAGCCACTGACCAACCTGATAAACCAATTTTGATTTTACCTTAGTAAAATGCCTTATTCAGGTCAGCACCTTTGTTTAGAAAAGATACATCAGCACAGGTGTGAGAACCTGTGAACGTGAATTTCAGATGGTTCACTGGCTGTTTTAGGATGCTGTGAACACTCTGCCTCCAGTGGAAGTGATGCTGGGTCTTCCACCCAAAGCAGTAAGGGCTGAAATCGTGAGTTCAGAAAGGAATTCCTGGAAGCATCCCCAGTTTGACTCACCTGTACTCCTGCAAATGCAAACATTCCTCAGTGTCAGGGAAGGACGTAGAAATCATGTACACATTTAGAGCTCATGCTGAATTCACTCTGTCTTAACCCCTGCCATGGCTGAGGAAGTGCTTTCTAACACATTTTCCAGAGGACTATGTTGTTACCAACTATATGACTCTATTTAATTTGGTTTTACTCTGGTAATGAGCCACAAAACAACATCAGAGACCCTCCTGATGCTACTCATGGCTGATCTCCTTTCTATGGGAACTGCAAATATCCATCCACATCACCCAAACCCAACATGGCCTGTTGCTCTTGACTGCAATACCTGTCCCAGGCTACCTGGTTTCTACTGCTTTTGGCTCTTTCTCCTCTCCTCGTTGATCCCTGCAGCTGTTCTGGAGCATTTTTAGTTATCAAGAGACAGTTCAAGTTCCAAGAACACAAAGTAAATAAACCATTAATGGTGCCTGTACCAAATTAAAATCTCTCTAATCTTTGTACTTCTATCTTTATTTATTCTACTAATTTCACGGCTGGAACAAGTCTAAATATAAACAAAACGTTCTCCACTATCCATCCACACAGCCCACAGATGTGGCTCCAAGGAAATGTGCTGACACCATTGAAGGAAACCCACAGCAGCAAAATCCAGCAGTTTTCAACATTTCCTAAGTGACCACTCAAATGTTGTGAACTGGGATAAAATCAGGAATCTCCAGCCCATTAAATAACAGAAAATGGATCATGTGCATCATTCTCTGGCACCTCTTTCCACCTCTGAGGGCTCTCAGAAGGCTTCTCCTGAGCCTCTCTCAGGGCAAGAATGCAGGCAATCAGACCTGTTTCCTGGCCACTGTGCACTGAAATTGCCCAGTGGATGGAAGATGTATTTCTTCTCTTCTAGACAAGACTGTCAAGATGGAATATCTACAAATTCTTCATAGCAATGTGTTTTTAAGACGGTGGAGTTATCTCTTATTGGAAGTGGTTGAAAAATCCATCCAGCAGTCTTTCAGAAGTGACCATCACGATGTTATGTATGGATAGGCAGATGGAAGAATTGATGATTTCATGGGTTCTTTGTATTTCCAAATGCTGTAACTCTGCTGCCTTCCCTGCCCCTGCTCAACATCAGCCAGCCCACACTCCAAGCACAGCCACAGAGGAAATGCATCAAAGAAGGAATTCTTAATAGCTGCCTGAAAAATGAGTTCTAAAAATGGATAAATGTTTGCAGTGATCTAGACAACAAAATACCGGGAAATACTTTTTTCTGCTTGTACAAAGCAGTTTTTGAGAATGACTAATAGACTATTTCCACTGGCTCCAAAACATGCAGGTACAAATTGTTGCATGAGATAAGGGAAACATCTGTTCTTCCCCAGCCTATTGGCTTAAAACTGTGAGGTTTGAAACCCCCAATTTCCATATGTTAATGACCCATGTATGTGGTTGCTTGACCAACCATGCCTGGCCACAGAGAGGAGAGTTTCTCTTGAGAAGTTTCTTTCTTCTAACATAGCGTAAAGAAATTTAAGTCACCTGGGTCACCGTGGTCCTCTGAGGCTCCTCAGGGAGTCATCAAACTCAGTCTCCTTAGCAAACAGTAAAACACAAGGTAAATGTCATCAAAGTGATGGAGCTTGTACAAAAAGCATTGTGGGAAGGAATATTTTGATATCCTGCCATTGTAATTTTCTGTGTCTATGACACTGTAAGCTGCTTCCACACTGCTTAATTAACACAGTCATTAATACCCTGTTGCAGGAACCAGAATGTGTTGTGAGTGTTCCATGGGGTGTTGCCAACTGGCTTTATTTATTCACACAGCTATGGTGAATCCATTATCACATTCCCCGAATATGTCCCAGAAGGGTGGTGAAAATCTGTCTGTGGTAATCTGTCCTTGCCTAAACAAGCAGCCCTTTGCATATTGCCTCTCCCACACCCCTCCTGTATCCTTCAAGGCTAAGGGAGGCCCCTGCCAGGATCTAGTTTGATCCCTGAAACACAAGCCATGGCAGTTTTGCCTGGTAACACCTGCACTGGTTGATATTAGGATACAGGCTGCCTTGCTGTGCAAATAAACTCTCTTCAAGTTTGACAACTGCTTATGGAATTAGAAATCTTTCATAAAAGCTTCCAGTTCTAATTTACTTATCTGAAGTGCTGAAAAATTTACAGCCTTTCTCTTGTGAGCCCCTTGCACCAGCTGCCCAGCTCACCTTTAAAAACTCGTGTTATGTTCCTTGATTGCAGTTTTGTAACTCGAGGTTTCAGCCCTGGCATTTCATTATGCCTCCGCTGGGCATCAGGGATGGAACAGGCTGTTCTCTCCAGGATTCTCTGCAGCGATGTAGCTCTGAGATAGGAGTTCTGGTTGCTTCAGGCCAAAGCCCAGGTGAGCTCTGCACGTACCAGCACTGGATATGCAGACGGGAGCTGCACTTTGGTATCAGCCCCCATTAACGCTTGCCTGTTGCACACACACAGACACTCGTGGCTCCCACAGGCACGGTGCTGTTGTACCCGAGTCTCCCACTCCTGGCACTGCCACGCTGGAGATTTATCCTGTATCAGATGTGCCTCTGTCCCAGGGCCAACCCACGCAACCCACCCACTCCCAGCCCCGGCTACCCAGGTAATTCTAGCTACTCATTCTTTTGGGGGAAGCAATAACTGCCTGAAAAGTGAACTGAAAGACAAAACCCATTTATCTGGGGGATGGGGTGAGGTGTTGTGGCAGGACAGCAGGAACTGCCTTCCCTTTGCAGCCCCCTCCCAAACCTGCAGTGCATCCGCTGCTCCTCTGCCTGTGCTTTCACACCACTCTGTGGGGCAGAGCTCACAGGCTTGGTGACTGGGTACTTCTGCTTCTTTTGCATCAGATTAGTTGGGCTTTGACCCTCTCACCTCATCAGGGATCAGGTGCTGATCCCTAAATTCATTGTACTGGAGGAAGCATCCCCTGTTGTCAGCCAGCAGGAGTCTCTCCTTCCATCAGGACAGTGTATGTCTCTTCCACACACACACAGGTTCATACCTCCTCCTGCACAGTATTCCATACTTATTCTTTCCCTCTGTTTCCTCTCCCCATATTAAGAGATAAAAAACCATCATCTCACTTCTGGTTGTGAATACACTCAGAGCTTAAAGCCAGAATATCAGAGAGCTCAGTTTCCTGACATGCTCAGAGGGTCACAAGGGTATCTGAGAGCAAGAACTATTATTTTCCCTGCCATATTCACCCAGATATTCCCTTCCCACACACAATTCTTGACCGTTTTTGCAGCTGTACAAGGTAAAAATTTTTGCAATGGCACAAGCGTGGAAGGTGGTGACAGTGAGAGACTACTGAATTTTTCTGACAAGTTGGCCATAGTGATTTTACAGGGAATCCTATTAGCATGTTTTTCTTGGTAAAAAGCAAAAATATAAGTGAAAACTCCCAGGACACCAGCATCAGAGTCAGATATTCTTGTTTCTCTTCCTGCAGAGCCCCCACTCCTGCCCACCAGGTATGTACTAGAACAGAAACTCCAGCATCATCATTGTTTCATGGGACTGGCTCAATTACTTTAGGCCTTTTAAAAGTGAACAGTCCTTGCTCCAAGGCTTTCCAGTCTATAATAAAAGCACAGACTGCTAGCTCAAATTCCCAGGAAGAGAAAATTCAAGGTATACCACAAGTCATTAGGAGCAGTTCTTTGCAATTTGTACCTTCCTTTCATGCAACCCCGATCAAAAATCCATCCAACCCTGTCACAAAAAAGGATTGTGTTGTTTTCTCCCCTCCTTTCTATTCCTACTGGAAGAGACACAGGGCACATTTCTGCACAAAGAGAAAAATCCTTTCTTTTAGCCCTCAAACTACTGAGTTTAAAGATAACTCAGATACCTCTGGCCCATGTGGCAGCCCACAGTTTGGGTATAGCTCTGTTGTCTGACCTCCCTGACATCCCAAGATGTTTTCTCAACACCTGCTTCAGTTTGAATTTGAATTACTAAATCTACTTCTAAGGCAAACATGTTGGAACAATGGCCCAAGACAAAGCTGTGACACCATTTAATGCCATTTCTAATCTTGCTTTTTATACAAGTCACTATTGTTTACCACCCACTAAGAAGTTCTCGTGCAGGACATACGAAAGTCAAGTCTCACAATTTCAAGAAAGAACCACTGTGGGGAAAGTACCCAAAAGCAGAATCCAGATAGCCATCTACTTTTCCCTCCTTGGCTTCTGGGGCTGAAAAGTTATCAGTTCCCATCAGACCTCACCAAACAAATCCATGCAGTCTGAGGCTGTAACATTGCTTTCTGCTGAGACCACAGGGGCAAGCAAAAGCTTTGATCAACTAACCACTGCAAACTTTTATTTGTTCTTAATTTCCTTTTTACGTAGCAGACATGGTTTGCAACTAAAGGTCATTTCAAAAAGCGGTCTGGGCAGTGCACAGAGCAGCAATGTTTTCCAGAGCACACTCAGCTCAGCTGTGTGGGTGCTAGAAGGGCCTGTCCTAAGGCTGTCAGGGGGGTTATGGTCATTATTGTCATTCCAATTTTTGGCTATGCTAATTTTTTCTTCAACTTTTGGAATGGGATGGGATGGGTTGGGTTGACATGGAAAAAACCTCTGCCTGAGAAGTCTGGTAGATGCCTTTTAGGTGCTTTCTTGGTGCCTGTTTCACTGGCCACACAACCACAGAGTTCATTCTGCTCCATTTCTTACATAACTGGTAAATTTTCGATTTCAAATCCATAAGAAAACAAGTGATACAAATTCTTAGGGACAGTGGAAGGCAACGGACTGAGTGGTGCAGATGTGATTGGAGACAGGTCTGCCACAGGTTTCTATCCAAGCCAGTACCATTGCACCTGGATTAACCCTGTGGCCTGACAGAAGAACTGAGCTAGATTCTTTTCCTCTTTTCATTTTTTTCTGTTCTTCCACCTTTCAGCAGTGCTCTGTTGTGCACCTCCATTCTTGTGGTACTGATCTGCCTCACTTGCTTCTTTGAAGGGCAATAAGATGTGGCTTTCCTCTGTCCTCGCCAGCAAATCCAGGGGCTGAGAGATTAAGGTGAGCTGTCCCTGGGTGCACACATCACTCAGGATTGCAACCAAGCAACTGAGTTTATCATCACTAATTGGTAACCATCTAATTATTTCCCCAAAAGCAGCTCTCATCTAACTTGAGAATAAATACTCCATCATCATCAAGAAGAAACCTGTACAGGGTCCAGCCAGCCTGTACTGACTGTATCACGCAGCAGCCCCTGACAAAGTTAATTAGGTGCCTCTAAGAAATGTGTAATAACCAGGGAGCTCACAGGAAGTACTCAGCCACCTCTGCTGCACAGAGGGAGTGGGATTTAGGATGCATCAAGATTTCAAAGGAGACAAAAAACCTGACAAGACCATTCAAGAAAATGAATAACAACATTTGCCAGCAATTGCAGAGAAAGGAATAAGCACACATGATTTTGAGGTTTCATAGGAACATCTCAGGTAACCTATTTCTGTTGGGTCTGAAACATCTTACGCGTGAGATCCTTGATGACTTCATTGGAAATTCCTCAGACTCCATTCTCACAGAGTTTGTAAACAACAAAAATTCACCTTTGGCAGCATTTGCTACACCACAGTGGCTGGAAGAGTGAGTTCACACTCCTTGATGAGCCTCCTGCAGCACACCAAGAGCACAGGGCATAGGAGTTCAATCCTGGAAGATAAACAACAGCTTCACAGAAACCAGAAGGGGCCTCACAGAACAGATTATCCATCTTTTCACCATGAACCAAGTCTAATCAAAACCAAGCACTCCTGACCTGCTCTTAAAGACCTCCAGGAACAGACTTCACCACCTCCCCAGACAGTCTATTCCAAGGCTTTCATTGTCCTTTGCCAATACTTGTTTTTATTTTATGTCTCACTTTACTCATTCTTACTGCAGTTTACGCACATTATTTCTTGTCTTACCTGGTATGAGTTCACAGAACAAACTATTCCCTTCTGTGCAACAGCATTGCATGGATTTGCCATGGTTCTCTGTCTTTGTAGGTTATAAAGGCAAGTTAAAGGACCTCTGATGATTTCTGTTACTCTACCTACAGATTCTCCAGCCAGTTGGTATTTCCTTCGAAGAGCAGCCCCTCTAAGAGATGTGATTTGAGGCTTTACCCAAACTTAGTTGAGCTACAAGGGCATCACTCCAAGACTCTCCATCCTGGGTTACAAAGACAATCAAAATACAGTGATGAAAATGATCAGCAAGTGGCTCGAGCCACTCAATGACTCATTGGTAGACTAAAATATGATGGAGCTCTCATTGATCTCATCCAGGTACGTGCTAGAACCAAACTGTTCAGCTCTTTTGAATGTGAAATGGAATCTACAGCCTAATTCCCTTTGGCAAGAAAAAAAGCACCTGAAACTCTCTAGGTATCAGCAAATGAACTGAATTTAATTGCACAACCACTCCATGCCATCTTTCACATGATGAAACGAATGTAGCATGATTGCACTGTCCTAAACCAAGCTAATGTTCTTTTTCTCCCATGTCTTTTTTCAAAAATCTGAATTGATGCATGGCTTGGGATCACATGCTGCTCATATTGAACAGACAAAGGTTGTCAGACAGTTCAAAGACTTATTTGGAATTCCTGTTACTGAAGTATCCAAAGTGTGTTGGGAAAACTTTTCCCTTAGGGCGTTATTGGGATCTCTGTTTCCATGAAGACTTCCAGACTTGTTTAGTTTCAGCCAAGCTAATAATCTCACTCTGTGGCCTTTGGTTCTTTTCCTTCTATTCCTTATCAGGAATTCTAAGATACATGTGACAACATGGAAAGCAGAAAGTGACTAAATATAGTCAGCAGCAGACCAGACATCTCCAAAATCTTCAGCAAACAACTAATTTTGACTGGAGGATAATGTTCTGGCTGGAGACTCTTATCAGTCAGTGGCTGACTCAAGAAATCTGCAGCAAGAAAAGTTCAAATCTTTCATTTGGAATTGAAGTCAAAGATGGAATAAACCTGCCATGTCCAAATGAATTTACTGAATTTAATGCTGCCGTGACTGAGCTCTAATTGTGCCTCTCGCTGAGGTGTGCTGACCACCTAACCTCCAAATCCTGTACATTAATAGTTTTTCTCTAATACCCAAATCACTGATCCTGCCTGGGAAACAGGGGTATTCTAGCCTAACAAACCAGTGAATTTTCTTTGGGAGAAGGTTAAAAGCAAAATCCTGGGGAAAAGGAAAAAAAAAGAAGTCACAGAATGGAGCCAGTTCCCACCCCAGAGTACTGCTCTCTTGCTTGCTGAACTACGTGGATACCTTTGAGCATCTGCTGAAGAAAGAGATGGAAAAATAAATCTGAAAAACCCACAACAATTTCCACTGTTAGCAATGCTTTTAGCAGCCCTTCAGTGGCCCTAATTTTAGACCATTTTTCGGTTAAACTTAGTAATTTCTAAGGTTTAATTATAGAGTTATTTCATTCAGCCTGACAGCAAATTATTTCTTTGAGATTTCCCCGCTTCAGATGTACTCTGGAACATCTTTCTGGGAATGTTGCTCTGGATTTGAACATCCTACCGAGGGTGATGTGCACAGACTGCTGCAGTAGGAAAAAAATCCACATCCAGCAGTCACATAAGTAGCGTGTGCCTAATTAGTATGACTGAAGCTAAAGATGAGCAATTCTGCAGATGAACATTATGGCTGCACACTGTCTCATCTTTTCCTTTTGGGAACAATGAAGGAAGCATTTCGCTAAAGCACTTGCATAGATGATGTTGCCATCTCGCTTTCATTCTGAGTTGACAAGTGTCTGCAATTTATGCATGAAATATGGAGCATAAATACAGCTCCATCGAGGGAAAACATGTTATGGTGATGTAGAATTCAAAAAAGAAGTGGGGACTAAAGGGCCATTAAATTTTTATATTGGTTTTAATGGCATTACCTCACAAATATTCCAGTGTGCTGATGGACTGTCTCTCACCACAAACTCTCCGTGCCAACTCCAGGGCTGCCCAAGAGGGATAGAGCAGGATGCCAATATTTGGAAAGACTAGAGAAAATGAGACAGAAATGAAAGGAAAAAAAGTTAAACTTCAGGACTGTTTGTTCCACTCTCAGCAAAAACTGCGGCATCTTAGAGGAGGGCACAGGTCTGACTTCAAACTCTCATGAAGGACTTGAGAATCAGTGAAGATGAGAAGTTCTGCTTAGTTTTCTCACTGCTTCCTCTTGCTTCTATGAACATTCCACAGGGATCACACAGGATTAACATAAAGCATTGGGTGAGCACCTTAACTTCACTCAGCTTCCATCTTCCCAGTCTCTCACCCTACAATTCCCACAGCTCTCATGTCCCCACGCCTGTGTGCACAACAGCGAGCTCTTACAGTGGTTAAATGAGCCCAAGTGTGCCTGAGCTGGGGAAAAGGGGGAGGGTGGGGTGAACTTGTGGTTCTGGGAACAGTTCAGCATTTCTCATCTCAATATACTTTGCAAAAGTGCTTAAAATATCTTTAATTCTCCTTGAATTAAATCCTTCTTCATTTTTTTCTTTCTTTTGGTTGTTGTTTTTCCTACCTTTGCCATTTCTGCAGCAAAGCAAAGAGTGGCAGAACCCCCCAGATTTCTTTTGCTTCTGCTTTTTGAGAAACTTCTCACAAAGCCTCATCACTGATCCCATTTCCTGCATTCCCTTCACTGTGAAAGTGCTGTGCTTTTTTCATTATTGTGTCATCATATTTCCCTGCTTTAAATGCTCTGTAACTCTGTAAAAGTTGACGTGACAGTCACAGTTAGACACTACTTGAGGAAATGATGGCTTGTTTTGTGGTGGTGTCAGAAGATCATGGGCTTTGGGGACTTTGAGCTCCACAGGATTTCGCATCCCTACACAGCATCCTTGTCACCACTGTCTCCCTGCCCATCCTGTTCCTGTGCTGGAACAATTCCTTACCTTCTGTTCAATTCACACATCCTCATCCTTCCAAGCTCCTCAGGCAGTCTCACATTCTCCCATCAGTTCTTCACTGCTCAGATGTCTTTCTAGAACAAAAAGATGCCTTTTCCATGACACAAGCATCTGTCTCTCACTGTGCACATCCAGTCCCCCATCTGGCCCACGCCTCTGAACTCTCCTCAGTGGTGATCAGGAATCCACACAATCCTCTGGGTTTGCTTTAGTTTCTTTTCTTTGGTTTCCTTCCCAAAGGCTGAGGTTTCCTGTCCAACCCATGACCCTGTCACGATGCCTTGGCACAGAGAATGCTGCAGACTCCCGTGGCTGCCCCTCTGACATTCCTGGCCCTGCACATGTGCTGGCACCCTCTGAGCAGAGCAGCCCAGTTTCTGTCTGGCCCATCTGAGCACCCTTCTGGGGACCCTCAGCAGCAATCTGCCAGTCCTCCAAAGTCTCCTCTCTTGCCTCAGGCAGGATTGCATTGATGACTTGTAGGGTTCAGCACAGAAGGCAGGATTCAGGGAGGCTTGGCACAGAGCTGCTCACCTCTGCTCCTTGCAGAACTCCCTCTGCCTCTGGTGAAGCTGAGCCACTTCCAGAGGAGTTGGGGGTTCAATGCAGCACATCCAGCAGCCCCCACTCGCTCTCCACATCAGCTCCAAGAGCTTTACACTTTTCCCATCCCTGCTGCAAGCTCTGAGGTGAAGCAGCCAGCCCCAGGCACAACTCCACAGCGATTTATTTGCTGCTGGCAGGTTGTTGATTTAATCTGTACGGGTTCAGGCATATGAGATCCATATGAAGGCTTTAGCTATGAAAAAAATGCAGTTTTATGGTCCATGTCCCTGATTGCCTTGGCATGTGCTGGTGTTTGCTTAGAACGTTGAGAAGGAAACCAATCAGCAAATCCTGCTGCTTCCAGCTCCTCAGATCTGGTTCTTCTCCTTCCTCCATGTCTGTAACACAACCCTCTGCTACCTTCTGCTGCCTTCTGCTCTTCTGCCACTGACAGATGCTTGTCCCCTTTGGGTTTTAACGTCTCCTAGGTTTACATCTCAACTTTATTTTGTCATAAACTCTGCTCTAAAGTCAGGATATCTGTTATCCATGACTTGTGTGCATGTTCCAATGTGTAATTCAGCTACAGGGCATGGTAAAGTTCCATTTTTGGAAAGTAAGTCCTTTCCTCACTCTGCTGTTTCTTCAGCCATGTAAGAGTGATGGATGTCTCCCACTGAACAATGAACCCTCTTTCCTGCAGCTCCATAGGAATGGTGGAAATCACAATTTGAGTCTGCCTCCACATGGAAAAGGAGCCATGTGACCAAACAATGGTAATGATGGTTAATGAACACCATTGGGATGTTGGGAGCCAAAGAACCTGCTCAGGCTAATGGGAGAGGTGGTACTGCTCGTCCTGACCAGCCAAAGGCACTGCTGAACACTTTTCTGTGACAACAGGATGAACAGAGAAAACTGTCGCCTGAGGTGGAATGTTGATTTACAAGAACTAAACAAGAAATAGCTGTGCCAAACCCAGACATTTTCCTAAGAAACTGGCTACCAGTTCTCATGGGGCATTGCAGCTGTGTCTGTGTTCAGGGAAGAAGGCAGCTGGAAAGCCTCAAAACTCACTGGAGGAGAGAACTAAAAAGGCTTCAGGGCACAGAACTGGCTAGGAAAGTGTGCTTGAAAACTGCCAGCATGGAAAGTGCTAGCTATTGCTGACCTTTCCCATGTTTACAGAAACAGAACTTTCAACACCTGTAACTGGGAGGGAATGAGCTGAAGAAAGATCTGACTCACATCATCATTTTCACCTCCTAAGAGAAACAATTCTGTAAGGCCTCAAGCACTCACCATGCAAGCCACAAGGCAGCGTCCCTGGAGAACAAGCTGTCTCTGAGCACTGCCACCTGACTTCACTACTGGGGTTCATTCCACATCCCTCTGCATCACTCCCAACAACATCCTGACACCCACACATTGTCTATTCATTGCTGCTGCTCCATCCCCTCGACTCCCTCCCATGCTCCTGCCTGCCAGCCTGGCAGCAGCGCACGGATAGATCCTGCCTGACCTCACACCGGAGCTTTGCTTTCCGTGAGAGCGTTGCATGAGATCTCTCTCGTCTCCCACTGACACCACTGGCTGTGCAAGGCTTGTCCCGACCAGGTTCCTGTCAGAGCTTTGCTGCTGAGCCACAGCCCAGTGATGCTGCCTGGGCGCAGGAGGGGACGAGGACGCTGCTCACACACGGACAGAGCAGCACTGAGGGGAGCCAGGCCTCCCTCGCGTGGGACACAGGTGAGAAAGGGACATTGTTGATGTAGGCACTGCTGGGATGTTCTTGCAGGGAAAATAAACAGTGGAGCTGTTGCCCGGCCTGTCAGAGTCCTCGAGGAGACACTGAAATGCCGGGAGACAGGACAGGGCTTGAGAATCACTCCTTATTCAGCTTTCTGAAAAAGAGCTTGGTGGAGAAAAACCAATTCATTGGTGTGGAGCTTTTGGATCGTTTTTTGGTTTTCCTGTGCAACCGGGGGAGCTTTAAATTTCTGCTTTCCAAACAACAGACCAATGAGACTGAGGTCTGGATGTGGTCATCTGGCACCTGGGGCTCAAACTAAAATCTGCACACTGCATGATTGTTGATGAAATTCCGTGTGTTGGCAGTGTGGAGCTGGTGACAACCCAGCTGCAGCACAAGGCTCATGCAGTTGTCTCCATGTTCTTCTCCTGTTTCTTGAAGAAACTCAATATTTCATCTTCCTGCAAAGTATTTGACCAATTCCTTTCTCTGTACAAGGCAATTTGTGATATGGAGTAAGAAGAAAGTTCATTGGAAATAACCTTGGAGGACTTCTATTAATATATCACTGCTACCAGATTGTGGGTTTGAGTTCTTTCCCCTTCTTTAAAGTTTATTTTATACCAAGTTTATAACTGTGACTGCAGTATTTCTTCTGCCTATAAAATACCAAGAAAATTGTACTAAAATCTGTGGAATGGTATCATGTACTTTTTCTTTTTTTTAATCTGAGATAGGTTTATTTATCTCCATTTATGCTAGACAGGGATATTTTAGAGATTCATGGCTGGATCCATGTAAAGCCAGGCACAACAGGGAGAAATATGGGCATGGTATTCTTTTGTGAGTGCAGTTTTAGTAAGCAGATGAAAAGGAGCAATCCTTTTTGTGCTCTACTCCTGCAAGAGCAGTTCCATGATCATTGATTGTTACTAGAAATAACTGTTTAATATTGAAATAGCTCTTTGAAGTGCAGGATGCACAATGTTTGTGCTGCTTGAGCTTTTTTATTTCTAAGTGATATCAGCATTCACAAATCAGAATTAAACCATTGCCTTCCATGGGATGAGATTTAATTACAAGATTCAATTACTTCTGTAATCAATATGGATTTCTAGAGAAAGAAGTGATGGAGAAGAGAGAAGGGCTATGCAGAACCAATCACAGTCACACGTGCATCGCCAGGCCAAGAAACCAAGACATTCCTGTTTTATCATCCACACCAAAAATTACCTCAGCAATGTGAAAGTTGCTAATTTTTTCCTGGGTATTTAAAAGATGTTAACAAATTTTAACTAATTATCCAACCCTTTGGTGTCCTCATGTGGGGCCTAAAAACTGACTTGCCCCAACTGTTGGGGTGATGGTCCCAGTTCCCCCAGACCATTGTTGTGGAGGGAAGGGAAGAGACCTGAGAACTGCAGTGGTGCCAAAGCTGGAAGGGGAACCTCCCCTTTTCTTTCCCAGCTTTACAGCATGCCCAGACAGGCTCTTTTGAATTAAATGCACATAGATATGTGTGGGAAATCTCTCCACTGATATTTTTAATGGCTTTTGCTTCATTGTGTAGTGCCTAGGTTAACCCTTATGGTACATAGCAACTGTCTTTAAGAAAAATAATTTCCCCAGCGAGATTTTCTAGACAAGACCCTTCTCTGCCCTGTGCTGTCTTGTGAAACAAAGCTGAGGGAGCCTTGCTGAAGGTGGAGGAGAGGGCAGAGGGAGGGAGACCCAGCCCTGCAGGGATGCCAGTGCCACGGATGATGCCGGTTCCCCTCTCCTTGGGAACATGACCTCTCCCACTCACTGTCTGCTCAGCACTACTTTCAGACCAAATTAGTTTTGCCTTTATGACCCCTGGAAGCTCTGAGTGCTCAGTGCCTTGGAGTGGGCAGGGCTGGAATCACGGCTCCAGGGGAGTCACGGGGGCAGAGGTACAACCTCAGTCCCTTTGATCAGTCTGGCTGGCAGGAGCCCTGGCACAGGGTGTGCAATGGCATCCTGTGCTCAGTCTACTGTCAACTCCGAGTGTGACATTCCCTGAACACCTACGAGTTACCCTGAAGCTTTGATCATCTCAGTTTATAGGGAAACAGAGATTATGTGATACTGCTGTGCTGAGCTTCTTGGAATCGCAGATATCCAGCAGTTAAATCAGCAAAGGTAATGCACAAGGTTTGGCTGACAGAAAGTATCTTCTGTAGGATAGTAATCACCAAAGTGTCTTTTACTGCTCTCAGTGAAACACACACTTGCTTTGCTGTGCATCTTGAACAGAACCAGGAGAACCTTCTCACACTGCTCCTCTGCCCTCTCTGCTCTGGAATACACTCACTGCTGTGCCTGCAGCAGAGGGGAAGCTGGCAGTGTGCAGTGCTGCCTTTTAAGAGCGTTCCCTATTCCGCTGGGACAGAGGTGCACCACAAAACCACAGAAATTATTTTGTAATGGACCTGATTTACTGCACGTGTGTTTACCTGGGTCAGCTGCCAGGATGCAGGTCTAGTGCACAAGTTTAGGCAATGTCTGGTAATAAAGAATGGTGGTCCCATGCCCAGCCTGCTCCAGGAATACCAGTGATCCTGGAAGCACAGTCACAGTAAGAAACACATTTGAACCTGGTGCTGGCTGTGACAGGCTCTGCGCTGTGGGGACTTTCTCTTCACCACAGGCAGCTCTGCAGCATCTGCACATCTTCAGTGAATCATTCCTTCAGTTGTTTGGGTGTTGTCTGACCCTTTCCACAGGAAAAAAATGTCATAAAGCATAGAAGGGTTTGGATTGGAAGGGTCCTGAGGGATCGTCTCATTCCAACCCTCTGGCAGAGGCAGGGATACCTTCCACCAGACCTGGATGCTCCAAGCCCCATCCAACCTGACCTTGGATATTTGGAGCCCAATCCTATCACTGGTTTGGTGTTTGTATTTCTCATTGGGCCAGACATTCTGAGGAAAAAAAATTGTATTTAAGTGTTACAATTTGTCAAAGTTCCAGTTAAGTGTGAAGTTAGGCAAAAAGAAAAACAGAGCTAGGGAATAGATTCATTTTTTATTGTTGACTCAAGATAAAAGACTCAGTGAGAGGCACCCTCTCAAGTGCTAATCTGATGATGAGTTCTGAAGACATATATCTGTTCTCACAGGACCTAATACTACATAAAAGATATTTTTCAAGAAGCAGTACTTCAAACATTTTTTGGTGAGAGAAGAGGCTCTTAATGTGTACATTTATGCAAAATATAAACCACACTATTAACCTTCACTGAGAGCAGACAAACATATTGTGCCTTGCTTGGAAGGCATTAGAAATGTTGTTTCAAGCATCTTGATTTTCTTCTACCTCTTCTTTTTTATCATAGAGTGGGAATAGTGTGCAAGATCATTCCAGTTTGTGCAAACTGCAGCTTCTGCATGCTGCCTGTGGCACCGAGGCACACAGCTCCCATGGATTGGCAGGGAGAGTCACAGCTCTGAACAAGCTTCAGCACACTGGAATTCTGCTGCTCTCATCATCCATGCAGCACATGCAGTCATGTGGACATCAGGCTGCTGTGCCCAAGCTGCTGGGGCCTGGGCAGGGGGCTCACACTGCTCCTGGTGCCGTGGCTCGGGAGCAGTTCTGCTCCATCCTGCATCGTTCTCCTGCAGCCACCTGCCTGCACCAGCCTGTCCTCTTGCTCTGAGCTAGGCTGGCATCCGTACCAGGAGAGAATGGGAATTTACAACTGAGTGCTGTTCTGAGGAAGCTGATGGCATTTTCTGGAAGCCAAGGGGTTTATCAATTGCTTTAGTGACTGAGTAAGACACACTCAGTCCAGTTAGAATCCAAGTTTCACATGCTGTCTTAATGGCTATCCAACAAAGGCCCAGCAGCATGCCTGAGTGCCCTGGCCCAGGGGAGTTAGCCTTGGCTTTACCCGGACAATGAAGGCCTTTGTTCCATGGGAAGAAGTCACCTGACTGAAGCAGGTGACACTCATTTGATTCTGAGACTTGGAGAAGTTAAAACTCCCTCACACTTTGTGATCCAGTGCCTGTAGGGGAATAGTCCCTTCCAAGATACCCTGATCCGGCTGACTGGGCTGTTTGCTGATGTCGTTATCATTCTGCTATCAGTGGTGTTATCAGCCCCTCTCCATGCTTGGTGAGTTTCCCTTTGTTGTCATCCAGGTCGCGAGGTGATCCCTCAGCTGTGGTCCCCACGATGAGCTCCACTGAAGCCCAACTTTGTTTGCTTCCCTGGGATTTCACAGGTGCAGCCAGTCATGGAGTTCAGGCACACGTTCCTCTGCGGTGACAAAACCAATATTTCTGATGAACCTAGAAATGTTGCTGTGAAACATTTTCTGTGAAAAACCAGGCAAGATAGTGAGGGAACAGGGAGGAAGAGCACAGGTCTAATGAGGAGTGGCTGAGGGGGCTGGGGGTTCTCAGCCTGGAGAAAAGGAGGCTCAGGAACTCCCTGACAGGAGGCTGTAGCCGAGGGGGTGGTCAGTCTTTTTTCCCAGGTAACGGGTGTTAGGACAAGGGAAAACACTCTCAAATTGCACCAGGGGAAGTTTAGGTTGGATATTGGGAAAATTTCTTTGCAGAAAGGATGGTCCAGCCCTGGCACAGCTGCCCAGGGCAGTGGTGGAGTTCCCATCCCTGGAGGGATTTAACAGACATGTGGATGTGGCACTTGGGGACATGGGGCAGTGGTGGCCTGGTCAGTGCTGGGGGAGTGGCTGGACTCCATGATCTCAGAGCACTTTTCCAACCTCAATGCTGTTGTGATTCTGTGTCTAAGGAGGACGTGGAGAAGAAGAAAAAGGGATAGAAACTGGTGTGGAAGTTTGCTGGCTCAGTCCAACGCGAGTGCATTCTGTGCCAGTCGCTCACATGAACATGCTGAGAGATGATTAGCTTTGACTTCTCTGATACTTATCTGCATAATTGGTTCTGTGTTTTCCTTTATCTCTTCCTTAATAAGGAAACATGCCAATAACTGAATGCGTGGGTCAAGTTCTATTTGTCAATTTAATTTGTTTTGGCTACAACCTGAAGATTAAAACATGCAAGTGAGAGGGAAATAGGCTGAATAGGAAAGCAGGTGATCTGAATGCACAGCCAGAAACCTAGCTTAGACCATCCACTGCAAACCCACCACTTGGGTCAGTAACACTTTCCTGTAAAAGGGAACTGATGTAATCAGGTTCAAACTTGCCTCTGGTGAGCCAGATGTGCTCATTAAATACAAACCATAAGTATCTCAGACCCCCCATTCTGGATTATCCTAAACAGGATTGATTATTTTTTTTTTTTAATTGGCTAGTAAATGCAGTTGGAAATCACTTTTCTTTTTGTAACTGCTGATATTGTACAGATGTCACATGGCAAGAGCATTTTGGGAAGAGGATTTAAGGGAAGGTGCTTTCTGCTCAGCAGAAGAACAGAAATTCAAAGGAGAGGTAGATCTTCCCTGGCATTCACAACATCTTGCCCTTGATTGGAAAGGGTGGTGGGTGTTGGAGACCACCGTGGGTGTCAGAGCAAGGGGCTTTTACAGAGAGCAGTTCATCCTCCATGACCAGTTCATCCTGCAGACCATCCAGGTACACCCCCTGAGCAAAGATATTTTTTCTACAAGAAAATCAGTAGTGGAAAGGGGATGTAAGAAAGAGTGATATGTAACATGATGTGAGAGAGATGATTATTCACGGCAGAGGATGGTGACAGCTGGGGAATCACAGTGTCAAACTCCACAAGTGACAGAGAGGAGTTATTGGTTGTACACAGAGGGAATTCTTCCTTTTCCCCTGAATAAAACAAAATTTGCTTTCACACATACTCGCTGGTGTGACAGGCAGGACAGTGCAAAGGATGAAGGATACTTGCACTTAAGGGCTTCTAGGAAGGAAATCATGTTTGGTTGGGTTTCTTATTTTGCAGAAGAATCTTATGTTTGAATCCAACCCTCCCTGCTCTCAGCAGAAGGCAGCTGGAGCCGAACCCTCACACAAACTAGGGTAATATTGTGTGTGTGAGCACTGGGGTCACACTTGATGATCTTAAAGGTCTTTTCCAACCTTAATGGTTCTGTGATTCAATGGAAATCCTAAATAGCTAGGGTAACAGCTAGGACAGCCCTGAAAGGACTGCCTGCTTTTCCTTGACTCAAAAGGCAGACTGTGATACCTGGGAATGCTTCTCATTAGCCAGAAGCCTGATCAGGGCTGGCTCTTCTTGCCGTGGAGCTTTACACAGAGGGCTGAGGTGTATCCATTGCCAGAGCAGGTGTCACACAGTGATTCCCTGCTATGACTCACTTGTTGCGCAGGCTCAAACCAAGCTGGAAAATCTTGACCTGAAGCTAAGCCAGACTCAAAGGGCATTCACCAGCTGTCTGAGGGACCCTGCTGGCTCCTGGCTGGGTTGTGGCTGCCCAGCCCACCTCACCTTTCTGCTTCCAGCAGTGACAGGATGAGGGATCTCTCTCCAGACCAGATGGGGTCATCCATCAGGAGAGCAATTCTGTGTGTATTACCTGCTTCTAGGTTCTCCCTGAAGCCAGGAATGTTGCAAGTGAGCGAGCAGCTACAAAAGAACCATCTAATTAAGACCTGATGTCATAAATCTGAGGTAGTTTGTTTTCACTGTGGCTTTATTTGATATTTGCCTTAAAAAGATCAAGAGAGTCAAGGGCAAAGCAGGCTGTAAGGAATGAAGTGATGGCTTTGTCCACTGTTTTCTCCTGCACCAGCAGGGCCTAGAGTGGCACAAGCAGCTGTGGACAGTCCTTTCCTCTGCCCTGCTGAAACATGCCAGGCACGAGGGGCTCTGTGGGCTCATCAGACCTGCCTCACTCTCCTCACACTGCCCACCGGGCTCTGCTGAGCTGGGCCTCACAAGTCTTCCTGTTCTGGGGAGTCTTTGGGCTTGTGCTTGTCCACGGACATGTTTCATCCTCTGGAGAAAGTAGGGGATTTGGAAAAGCTCAAGTCTGCAGCTGGGGGAGTTAAATAAGAAGGACACTGGTGTCCAAAGTGTTCAGAACAAAGTCAGACAGGGAAGATGGTGGAGGCAGGAGGAGAAAAGGTCGTCTGGTTTGCTTTTGTCTTCCAAAAGAAAATGAGCCTAGGAAGAAACATATCAAACAGTGACATTGCCTGGATGTCTGAGCAACTATCCTGGGTTCTCCAAGAGCCTGGGTCAAGAAATACTTGAAGCTGTGAGTGCACTGGGTCCTTCAGAGCAGGCTGACACAGTGACCGCTTCCTCCACAATGTGTACCAAGAGAAATTATGGCCTGGGCCCATCTTTAAGCAGTTTCTATCTTTGCAGCCCCATATCCCAGGGTGGCAGTGCTGGAGCTGCCTGCCCCACAGCACAGCAGCAGCCTGCCCTGTGCCCATGATCACCGTGCTGTGAAAATGACCTGGAACGGGCTCATGGACATGGCTGCTCATTTATAATATAGCAGAAAAGTCACTGTCATTGCCAAGGAAAGACAAAAGGCCACCAAACAATAACCCAGCTGTAAACGAAGGCTATAAATACAGAGATGGGTGAGGAGTAACTACAGGCTTCTTCTCATACACATGGCACCCAGCTTGGAAAGTGTCCTTCAGGTCAAGATGCTGTGTGTGCCATGGGCAGCCTTTTCTGATCAGAAATGTTTCAGTGAAAAAAGAAAAAGAGTAGAATCTGCTTTTCTTACTTTCCGTAGGTCAATATTAAGATGCAAGGTCCGAGCTGAACTTTGAGTGGAACACAGGGGTAAGTGATGCCTGCGGCCTCTGGGAACCCTGTGTCTCTCACAAAGAGGAAGCTCCTACAAGGATTTGAAAGTAAGTTTGAAAAATTAATTCGAAAATATGATCAATTGCACAGAGTGAAGCTGTGGGGCCAAGTGAGAGCAAAAGGTTGCCCAGAGATCCTGGTACATTAAAAAATCGCACTGATTGCAGCTGTGACATGCTGTGAGTGCCCTCCTGAAACAGTTCTCTGCAAGATTCGTTGGGCAAAGGCTGAAGTGTTAATTAGTTGTACAATAACACCATAACTGTGCCACAGCCATCATTGTTCCAGGTGGGTAAGAACAGCTGATTTGCATTAAGTCCTGAGGACATACTTTAGACAGCAGTTTGCTCCTGCCATTGCTGAGTTTCAGCCCAATTCCTGATCCCAGATGCAGCTCTGGCAGAGGATGTACGCACACATTTAGGGCTAGATTCTGTTCAGCTGCAGACGGACTGTGTGCTGGTCGCATCACAGGAGCTACATGTGAGCTCCTAAGAGTCAGATGGACTCAGGGGCAGCAAGTGAAAACAGAAAATCTTCATTTTTACAGCGGGGAAAGAGGAGAGAAGAGGACGAGTGAAACTGGGTGCAACAACAGAAAGAGAGAAAAGGACAAGGCACAACTGAATCTGTGACCTTCGTACACGAAGCTTGGAAGGCTGCTGATGTTCCCGGTGTCGGGCGGGGGTGACGCGCTCCCGGCGATCGCTCAGTGCCCTCTGCTGACGCCAGACCGGAGCAGCCTCTGCAGAAGCCCGAGCGGTATCAACTGAGCTGCTCGACAGAGATCCCGAGCTCTTAATTCCTCTGGCAGCGCAAAACCACAACAATTCCCCTCTGGGAAAACGCTGGAACGGCGCTGGCCCGTCCCTTCCCGCAGCTCCTGCGGGGATGCCCCGTGTCCTGCCCGTGCCTGCCTGCCCGAGTGCGCCCACGGAAACACCCGTGATTCAGCCCTGCAGGGTGCTGTGGAAAAACACTCCCATGAGACTGACTTCTGCACCACATCGTGCGTTAAGGGGTGATCCTCCTGTGCCGGTGGAGGGTATTTGTACGTCCGTGTGTCCACGTGTCCGTGTGCCCGTGTGTCCATGTGCAGGGGTGCTCACAATCTGCTTCGCCTCCCCCGTTGATTCCTGCCTGGTCTCGGTGCCCTCTAGTGTTGTGAACACTCCAATGCTTAAAAAAAACTGTAAAACTGATCCCTGCTTCAGAATTCCTGGCTTTGCTAACTCTTAATACACTAATTCCGTTAATTATGCAGCACAGTTACAGCTTAACGGAGACAACGTGACCCTGAGCACATCAGATGATTACAGCACACTACCAGACACCTGAGAACACGGTTCTGTAAGCCGAAGCTAACATCTCCGGGGCCTCAGCCTGCAAACCACACCCAAATCTGCTGGCTGTGCAGCATTCTACCTGACGCAGCCATCCCTGCATCTGGTATTATCAGCTTTGCCAGATGTTCTCCTGGCTGTGGCTGCGAGGTGCTGATTGAGCTGGGAAATAAATCCACCTCAGGAACAGCTGGCCCCACAGACAGGAACTGGGATTAGAGCAGGACCGCCTGGTTTGGCCTCAGACCCAGCGGTGGTGGGCTCAGGCTGGTCAGAGCAGCGTGGCTTCCCAGGACCTCAGTGGGGACCACCACAAACCACAAACTATCACCAACCACAACCCACCACTAACCAACAACCACCACAAACCACCACTAACCACTACAAACCACCACTAACCAACCACAGACTATCACCAACCACAAACCAATAACCACCACAAACCACCACTAACCACCACTAACCATCACTAACCAATCACAAACCACTACTACCTAACCACAAACCTCCACAAACCACCGCAAACAGCCACCAACAGCTCGGACTGGGGCAGCTCTGCCCATGCCCAGCCAGCAGCTGGGCGCTCTACCGGCAAATCCTTCACTAACGCAATCGTTTCAGCAGAAATCAGTTCTGCAGGTGACCTCTGCCGACGGGACCGTGCTCAGTGAAACTACTCCGGTGCCAGGCTCCGGCAGGGCAGTCGCTGGTGTCCCTGTCCCACCACGGAGCCCCCCCGTCCCGTGGCCGTGGGTGATGCAATGAGGAGATTGCATCAGACGCGGTCCCGCCGAGCCGCCCGCCCGTGTGAGCGGTGAAATCATCCTCACCGCCCAGAACGGCTCCTGCGAGCTCCCCTCGCCTGCAGGGTTGCGTCATTGACCGGCTGAAGCACTGGGCTGAGAAATCCCACTGGTTAGTGGGGGGAACGGGGAGAGAGAGCACAGGCCCCGTGGGGAGCGGCTGAGGGAGCTGGGGGGAGAAAAGGAGGCTCGGGGGGGCCCTTCTGGCTCTGCACAACTCCCTGACAGGAGGGAGCAGCCGGGGGGGTCGGGCTCTGCTCCCAGGGAATGGGGACAGGAGGAGAGGGAACGGCCTCAAGTTGCACCAGGGGAGGTTCAGGATGGATATGAGGGAAAACTTCTTCCCTGAAAAGTGGTCAGGCACAGGCTCCCCAAGGCACTGATGGAATCACCAGCCCTGGAGTGTGGTGTGGCACTTGGGGGCATTGTTTAGTGGCAAACACGGCAGGTGCTGGGTTAACATCTGGACTCGATATTACTAAAGGCCTTTTCCAACTCTAATAATTTTGTGAGGTTGACTGTTTAATGAAATTTCATTAAATCCTTTCAGTTATTCCAACTTTACAGTCTGACTTCCCCTGAAGCTGCTACAGAGTGACAGGGGGGAGCTGAGGAGACTTCTCAAAAGCATTGGCTGGAATGAGAGCGCTTGAATTTTGAAAGGAAGAAGAGAAAAATGGCAACTGTGCCCCAAAGTAACAGGCTTAAACCCAAACACACTTCAGGTACACATCCTAGAACAGCAACCAGTACGGCCCAGAGCACAGAAATGAGCAGTACTGACTTCCCACCCTGCCCCTCCCGGAGGTCGGGAAGGCAGCAGGGCCCTGGGTCGGGACTGAGGAGCGACAGTTCGGGGACAGCGCGCTGAAAGGGGAGCGCCAAGGGCTGTCACCGGGAAAATCAACTCCCTGCACAAGGAGGTTCAGTTCCACACACCAGTTTGGTTCACACTGTGGCAGAGTCAGTCAGTGCACGGCAATCCTGGGATACCTCCAGAACCACCCAGAGACTGAGGGTGAGTCACGGCCAGTGCTGGGAGAGGTGAATGCCAAGGCTGGGAGAAGCCTCTGTTCCGGGGCCGGCCGTGCCCGGTGCGTGCTGCCCACACAAACCGTACACACACTGCACACCCCGTACACACCGCACACACCCCGTGCGTGGCACAGCCGCAGTCGGAACCGCTGACTTTATTCCTTTCTGCTGTGTGTTCCCCCACGGCTGGCGAGGGGCGGCCGAGTCCGGGGCTCCTTCAGCCTCCAGCCCACACCTGAGGTGCCAGACAACCCCAGATCTTCGGGAACAAGGTTCTCTAGTGTCACACCGCGGCTGGTGACAGCGGGACGCCCCGCAGTTGCTGTGCTCGAACTCCACGCGGCGCTAAGCTCCGGCCCCGCCACCCGCGGTCTCGGTCCCGGTCCCGGTTCCGCCCCCGGTCCCG